>OU343217.1:269772690-269856165 GCA_910596185.1 Chrysanthemum makinoi
TTATTTGTAAAATTTTTACGTTGAATGAAAAATGCAAAACCATGCATTAGCGAACTAATATGATGGCGATGATGCTAATGATATGTAGACTAAACCTAGTCTATATGAAATGTCCTTGATGGTTGTTCATGAATTCATATTCTAAACCATTTAGGTTACTGCCAATTTGATACTTCGTAAACCTAGTTTCACGATAAATGATAAATAGTGAAACTTGAATAGTGATTTTCTCACGAAATGAATAGTGTTTACGTGAATAGTAAATTTTGAAATACGTTTACCGAGAATAATACGCCGACTTAAGCGGTGAATAGTAAAATTTTGAATAGTAACCGGTGAATAGTAAATTCCCGAGATGAATAGTAAATTTGAGAAATGACCTGAAATTGCGAGTTGTCACAATATGCACAATGAGGGTAGAGTTCGCACTTTTTGAATTGATCGATTTTCAATGAACAAGACCGATTCGAGACACGTTTACATCAATAGAGAACTAGCTTGAAATTATTACCCGTCCTGGTCAAGTACAAAGAAAGTTTCTCGAAATGGTACATTTCTTGCACTTTGATTTCGTCAATTCATTGGTTGCGACTGAGTCAAGCTCTTTTAAGATTCAAACAACGATCATTAAACATTTTTTATCACATTTTAATCACATCTTCTCCCCCTCAAAAATAGCATATTCGTGATATTTTTTATATCAACGGATTAAACAACATTTTTTAGAATATTTTGGGGAGACAAACGGATTTGATTTTAGCATTAAATTGGAACATTTTGGTATTATACTCCCCCTTTACGAAAGCATAATCAATTAAAGGGTTTTGAAGGGAGTTATCTTGAGCACAAAAATTTTGAAAGATTTTTAAAAATCTTTTTGAACAATCTTGAAAATGGTGCTCAAGATGATGATGATTTCTCACCAGTTTTAAACGTAGTGCACTGAAGCGTACACTAGAGATTTTCTTTTGAAAAACAAGTTTTGATTTGAAATAATCAAAAGTTATCATTTTTAGTCCGGGTTTCGTCTTGGTATCTGAAACCATTGTGTAAGAAATTTTGAAGCGACATGTTTTATAAAATATTTAAGAACTCTCGCTCAAGCATCTGTACATGTCAGTATCATTGTTGAATGACATGTCTAGAAAGCGTCTGAAATATCGATTATCTGAGAGACATGATAGTAAGAAGAATATTTTTGGATTTTTGATTTTATATTTTTTTTGTATTTTTTGAAAGTTTTATATTTTATATTTTGCTTTTGTTGGTTTTTCATATTTTGTATTTGGTTTTTTCAAAAATACTTACAGTGAAGCTTTTTGGAATATCATTTTCAAGAAGATTCGAGAAGACGTTCTAACTCCTCACGGGTTAGGCTTCGCATTCCAATTCGTCGAACTAAATCATCAAACCGTTCTTTTAGAAGCGCTTTAGTAAATAGATCGGCGAGTTGGTAATCTGTCTTCATGAAAAATAATTCAACAATACCTTCTTCTACGTGCTCTTTGATGAAGTGGTAGCGGACATGAATGTGCTTAATCTTTGAGTGATGAGCGAGTTACACGATATGGCTATGGCACTTTTAGTCTAATACATAGGTATTTTATCAAAAGTAAAGCCATAATACGTGAGTTGTTTTCTCATCCATAGAACTTGAGCACAACACGGGATAGAGACACATACTCGGCCCGCGGTTGAAAGTGTAGTACAATCTTGTTTTCTTTGTGACCATCTTACTAACTTTTCACCTAAAAATTGTGCTCCTCCTGATGTACTTTTTGCTGTAACTTGATCACCTACATGGTCGGCATCCGAAAAGGCTATTAGATCAAATCCGTTCAGCCGGATACCAAAGTCCCATGTGAATGGATGTCTTAGGGTACCGAGAAGATCCGATTTAACCTCTTTGAGGTGGCGTTAGGTAAGTGTGCACGAACGTGCTAATAAGCAAACGACAAAATGAATATGGTCGACTAGCGGTGAGGTGCAATCATGCTCCGATATTTCTTCGGATCGATGGGTTTCAAATGAATCGGCTCAATATTTGGTAAGTTACCATTGGTGTACCGGCCAAGTCACAATTATCCATACCATGATTTTTACAAAATCGATTTGTATATTTAGATTGTTTATTGAAAATTCCACGAGGGGATAGATGTATTTGTAAACCAAGAAAAAATTTTAGTTCCCCCATCATGGACATTTCAAATTTGCTTTTCATGAGATTTTCAAAGTGTTTTGAAAGATTCAGATTAGTGGACCCAAAAATAGTGTCGTCCACGTAAATTTGAACAATCAAAATGTCATTGTTGTATGGGTTCGAGTAAACAAGGTAGGATCAACAGCTCCTTTGGTGAAATTGTTATTGAGCAAGAAAGGGGCGGTTAGATCGCCTGCAGCTCTCGAGCTTGTTTTAAACCATAGATTGCCTTTTGAGTTTGTAGGCGTAGTCGGATGTTCCATGTCAATGAAGCCTTCAGGTGACTCACACACTTCTTCTTTCGGTGTTCCATTCAAAAACGATTTTGATGTCCATGATAAATCGTCGTGATGTTTTTGTGAGTTGCATAGGCTAAGAATATCTGGCTTCAAGTCTGACTACGGCCGCGAATGACTCTTCAAAATCTATTCCTTCTTCCTGTTTGTATCCTTTGGACACAAGACGAGCTTTATTGTGAATTACAGTCATTTCTTCATCCTTTTTGTTCTTTCATAACCATTTGAGATCTATGACACGTATGTCAATTGGTCTAGGAACTAGATCCCAAGAGTCATGTAGAAGGTATTGGAGAAGTTCCTCCTGCGCAAGCTTTTATCCAAGCCTTTTCTGCCATTGCCTCCCGAATGTTCTTTTGTTCCTTATTGTTTATTAAGCAAAGGTAAATGCACAAGTCTCAATTTGTGGCAAGTTGGCGTCTCGTCTGAATTGGACTTGAAGGTTCACCAATAACTTGTTCAATTGGATGGTCTTTTGTCCACTTCAGAGTAGAAGGATACATTTGGTTTAACGTATTTGAGTTAGATGGTTCTCGTAAGCTTGAAGATGATTCAGCTGATTCCGTAGCAAACGAGTTTTTGAATACGTCTTCATCTAACGTTGCATCATTTTGGTTTTGTGTAGGTTCTTCTTGAAATGATGTATTTTGGTTTTGCTCATCAACTGTTGGTAGAATGATGTCAAGAGTTGGAGTTGTTGGAGTAGATGTAGATGATGTTGATGGAGTTGGAGCATTGGTTTCGACTGTGGTAGATGCATCTTCTGTTGGTGTTGGTGGTTGATGATTTTGAGCGGGTGCAGCGGAATGATGGTTTGATGCATTTGTCGAAGTTCCACCATAGTATTCATCGAACATTAACTCGAATAAATTCTCCCATTCTTGTTCTGAAGGTTTGTCAAACAAAGTTGATGGAGCTCTTTGGGGTACGAGTCCTGAACTAATGTGTCCGGTCTGCTGGTTATTTTCGGGTCCTAATCTGTTTTGATTAGAAGCCATCGGGTTTAGTGCGGGTTCAAGAGCGAGCGTCTCAGAAGCCATCTGTGAGAGTTCGCCAAAATTCACATTCATCGTCTCCATTATCTTCCTAGTTCTTCACATTTATACACCACTGAATGCCCTTGAGTTATCACGAGTATCCAATGAAGATTCCAATATCACTTTGGCTTTCAGTTTTCCTAGATCTTCTCTTTGGTTGTCCAGATTGCTTTCGCCAAACACGTGAAGGTAAGAGATATCGGGTTCTGTTGTTCACTAGTTCATATGGGGTTTTATTGAATCTTGGATGGATTAGGGATCGGTAACGAGTGAAACAAGCGTGCTTACGATATCGACCCATAGAAATAGCGGTGCACTAGGATAAATTAGCATTCTACGAGCAGCTTCCACAAGAGTTCGATTTCTTCTTTCAACTACCCCATTCTGCTGTGGAGTTCTAACAACTGATGTTTGATAGGTAATCCCAACATCTTCAAAATAAGTTCTTAACTCATGATTTGTAAATTCTATGCCATTGTCTGTTCTTACTACCCTTACTGGAGCTTGAATAAGTACTTGAATACGCTTTAGAAATGTGATGATGATGCCTGGTGCTTCGTCTTTTGATCTCAGAAACTTAACCCATGTATATCTTGAATATTCATCGACGATAACAAGAATATACTTTTTTCCATAAATGCTTTCAACTCTCATTGGGCACAAAGTCAATGTGCAACATATGCAACTTTGCTTCCGAACTAGGTACGGATTTGGGTTTATATGATGCTCTTTTGCTTTTCCTTGTTCGCATGATGGACATAAGTGATCCTTGGTGTATTTGAACTTTGGAAGTCCGTTGACGATGTTGTCTTTGATAAGTTTGTTGATAGTGTTGAAATTGAGATGGGATAATCTTCTATGCCACAACCAGGACTTTGTTCGAGATGCTCGTGTCATAAGACATATTGGTGATGAAAAGCCATTTGGTTAATATCGATAGCATACAAGTTTGTGCCACGATTCCGTTAAGAGTCAATGCCATCCAAGTTTCTAACAAAGCATGAATTTCTCCTAAATGCAACCACTAAATCTGCATCACAGAACTGTCCGACTTAAAACAAATTGTGTCCCAACCCTTCGACATATTAAACCCGAGTGATCAAATAATTTCCAAAGGGAATATCTCCATAACCCATGATAGCTGCTACATGATGATTTCCTGTTAGGTCACTAGTTTTACAAACACAAGCTTATAAGAAAGAGATAAGGCGATTGAACAAGTTACACACACACACACGTTAGTAATAATACGGTTTAAGCAAAGAGAGTGAATGAGAGAATAACTTGAACAACCAACCTTCAAATGAAGGTTTACATAAGGTATTTATAGTAGGAAAGCTAGGGCAACACTCCTAGTTTCCATCCTTTCCTTAATGGACTAAGGCCTAGGCTTATGGGCCTTCTACATAAGTCTAAGGCTAATTGCAAACATAAAGGCCATAGTAAAGCTAACTATTACATATTAATTACAAACACTTGATTATGGTTTAGGAGTGATTCCAACAATCTCCCCTCAAGTGTTGGTGATGAACGGTGAAGGCGTTGATGTAATAGTAGCGTTGACGTCTTCTGACATTCTTCTTTCTTGTGAGAAGATTTGCCTTGATTCGAACAATCTCTCCAGTGTGGGGAAATTGTTTTCTTTAAGCGGTTATGCTTTGACGTCATCTTAAATCTTTGTTCTTTGATCATTGTTGTTTGTGATGAAAGTGATAGTATGTTGTTTTGTGCGCATCAAGTCTCCGCTTTCAGTGCGCCGCTTCTGTGTCTCCGTCATTCTTCAACATGCTCACACGCTCTTTGGCGTTGGAATTCATCTTGATGAAGTTCTTTAAGTCTTTAACTTTATAGATTCTTTGATTTGATGAAGAATCATTACTTTGTTGTGTTGCTTTTGGATAGAACTTCTATTAGTAATGATGTTGGCGTGAGCATGAGAAGAATTTGCACGATCATCCCGCTCCAGAGCTTCCATAAGAAGAAATCATCTAAGCGGTTAGTAATAAGCGGATTCCGGCACTTACAAGTTTGAACCCGAGAGTGTTAACAGGATAGTGTGAAAACACAACTCTAATTCTTACAAAGGCCGTTCTGAATCGAGTCCCACAAGTGAGATAACCGCGATGTACCGAAGTACACCTCGATTCGTGATGAGTGTTGAGGTACAGAAGCATCATCACCTAATCAGTAGACCGTTTGAGACCACTAAGCGTAATCCACGGGGAGTTACGAAGCGACTTCTTTGTCAGTACATTTGATTATGACCCTGGCGGGAGTTTCCATTCAATCAGCGAGGATCACAAATGTGAACCTCTCATAAATGTTCTCGACAGTTGCTAAGATGTGAAGGACTTCGATAATGTATCACTGAAATTCTTATTGTTGAATGTCAAGTGATGAAATGTCAAGTGTACCTAAGAGATCTTTTGATGAATAGGGAGAGGGTCTCCTTCTTCAATACCAGCGATCTCTAAGAGAAAGCCAATAGTTTACATAGGGTTCCCTGTGAGAATGAAACAAGCTTCTATTAAGAGAAACTTGAGTGGCTAAGAAGGTTTAGTGCATCGTCCACTGGGTCCATGACGACTTTTAATCTTCAATACCGGGTCACTAAGTGACAACCAGTAGCATATGAATTGAACCGATTATGTTCCGCCCTAAGTTGAATAATCACGGAGGGCTATTTCTTTTCACCCTTTTCTTTGCATTTCTTTTAATTCTTCAACTCCTTCTTTCTCCGATTCTCATTTTCTCCTTTTATAATCATACCTAAGGACTTCTAAATTCTAACTATTTGTGGTGTCCTTGGGTAGATCCATTCGGCTCTGGCGGATCATAGGACAGTTATTCCTAACCTTAGTCACCTTATAACTTCATGACTAACCTATGTTGCCATTAAAACCACTTGTTGTGAAAAATCTCTCAAAGTGTTTGTGAATGAAAAACATTTGAGTACCATTGTTGAGATAAGATTTTGCATAAATACTCCCCCTTCACATGTGCTTAAGAGTTTTAACGGTTAAAATGCACATTGAGGAAAGAGCGCGCACATTTTGAATTGAATCACTCAAGATAGACAATCCCCCGCGAGACACGGTTATGTGGCATAGTTAAAGAGTTGCATTGTCAGCTTTTAGGTGACAATTAGCTCTAATAACTACCTTGAAGGTGTAGACAATCCTCGCAAGGTTGTCAAACCCGTCGAGTTCATGTCTACCAAGAGTTTCTCGAATGGTACATTCTACTCAGACAAGTCCTTTGCGAGACACGTTTACATTACTAGCGAACTAGCTTGAAATTATTACCGGTCTCGGACAAGTCTTTTCGAGTTACTAACATTTAAGATCTCGTCAATTCATGGGTTAAGTCTTATAGCACAAAGATTCATTTGCATTTACACAACATATTTCTTATCACGTATTTTCTCCCCTCAAAAATGGCATATAAAATGTTATTTTTGAAAAGTTGAGAATAAATATGACCATTTCGAGTGTTGCGGGAAGAATGACCATTTTGAACAATTTGTGAACAAAGTTTTAAGTCAAGTACTCCCCCTCAACGAGTGATATAAGCGGTTGAGGTTTTGAAAATCATAAGGGAAAGTACTTGTTCTTTTGAGCAAAACCTTGAAAAAGAAAGGTTTGATAGGTTTTACTCAAAAGTAAGAAGCTTTCGCTCCTTTTATAAGGATTGTGGCAGGCTTGGTACCACATGGTCCTTTATTTACAAGTACGGGTTGTACATCCTTAATGTGTGCACAAGCCATTACATAATAATCAATCAAACATCCAAAATTATATGAAGGAAGCAATTCAAGGGGTACTGGGAAGTGCGGTGATGTTCCGGAGTGTGCACAGGGCGTTGAAAGCGGTTATGTTAATCACGGTGCGACCACCATACATAACTCTCCAATCGCCTCAGGCGATCCCTTGAAACAACCGTTCATCAATCATTGTGATGATCCGTCTCACATCCCTCCTTTCCGAGAATTCCGGTACTAGGAGACCCAATTTTTCCGTATATCCTTCAACCTCGTATGCCATTCCATCCCTAACCGACTTCAAGTATGATCCCGAACTTGTGGAGTTCAAGCTACATCATTAAGCACTTTCTTTAAAGTTCACTACGGTAAACAACTTGAAAGGTTTTTGATGAGTGTATATTGAGATAGGTTGGTTGATATCGGAAGATCAAGCTTTGGAGGAAGTTGACCGCGCGTCGATAAGATTCAACTGCTAGCTGGAGATCTTCTACGTTCCTTGATGACAATGCGTCTTATGAAGATGAGAAGTGACTTGATAAATTAGCGTTGTACTTCAGTTGAGAATTGTCTCATGCGAACCTGTACTTTGGCAAGGTACATGTCTTCGATGTCATTGAGAGACAAATTCTCAAAGTCAGCTTCAGAGAAAGCATAGTTCCGTTCATCTTGTCGTTTGACTACGATCTTCTTTAGGAATGTGTAGTCCCACTTAGACGAAAGGTCAACG
This sequence comes from Chrysanthemum makinoi, assembly GCA_910596185.1. Taxonomy (NCBI): domain Eukaryota; kingdom Viridiplantae; phylum Streptophyta; class Magnoliopsida; order Asterales; family Asteraceae; genus Chrysanthemum; species Chrysanthemum makinoi. The sequence continues at coordinate 269,780,714 of OU343217.1, forward strand.
TGTATGATGGCAACGATATCCTTAGAACTATACAAAGCATGTTGAGACTTACGAACGGCGGCACGTAGTAGATTTGTCGGCGTTCGGCCATGATGAATCCCATACAATGCATCTCGGTCGTATGCTTCCACCGTGTTGGAGAACAAGTGATTGGCACGTTCCTCAATGGCTATGCGGTTTGAGTAGAAGCATCTGGCGGGAATGGAAGTGTCAACGATGTAGCGTATTTTCTTGAATCATCGCCACCGTGTAGAAGAAAATCCAAGTCTTTGTTGAAGAAATATCTGAAAGGAATCCTTGGTTCAACTGGTTGGCCAATTGTTGGTAGAGGTTTGGTCCAATCGGTGTAGTATGGAGGGTTGTCCCTGTGTGTGAAGTCAATGTTTGCTTTCGGGTTGAGCCAATCCATGTTGTTAGACATAGCTCGAGCAATGTTTTCAAGGTGATATTCGACCTCGAGGGCACTTTCGGAGCTGTCTTTTAGAAGTTGAAACGCTTCATTCTTGATTAAGCTTCAACTTTCAGATTTCGTCATTTTCTTCACATGGAACTTTTCTTGCAGAATTTTAGCATGCTCCAATGTAGAACCTTCTACCAAATCCTGACCTTCTTTAGGGTAGGGAGTGTTGTTAACAAGAGTAGAAAACCATTCAAATTCCTCTGTTTTATCGTCATCTAGCCATGATACGGCGTCGGTCAGGCGTCTTCTTCTTCTTCTTTTTCGAAGGCCTAGATGATGATTCCGGTTTCTGAACTTGTTTGGGAGAGGTGGGTTGTTGTAGGGGCTCAAGGACCTCTTCATCGTCACCACCCGTATACTCAAAGTGATCATCGGTTTTATGAGTCGGGGGTGGTAACTTCGGAATCGTCACGAGGTTTTTAGTAGAAGAGCGAGGAGGAGATCTTTGTTGAGCAGGAGGCCGTTGGGGAGGTGGAGGCACAGAAGATGATTCACCGATGATATTACGCTTTAGCTTCATCATTCTTATCCTGATCCTTATCTTCAGCGTCTCTAGGACGTTTAGACTTTTCACGAATCTCAGCATGCTTCTTGGAGTTGGTAGTCCAACAATGCTTGAAACAGCTTTCCTTCATCAGAAGTAAATGTCCCAGGTCGTTTAGACATTTGTGTGACAAGCTTGGCCACAATTCATTATCGAGAAAACTACTGAGATCGGATGGATTGATTGTGACGGTTAAGGGTGTTGATCTTCGAATAGTTTGCTTGGCTATGCATAAGATCGGATATAGTTTTTGGTAAACATCTCCTTTGTGACTTTAGGAACGATATCCAGAAGGTACTTGTGAGTGTAACCTTCGATCATCTCGTCCATCTTCCTTGTAGATCATCTTCATGAGCTTCGTATGTATTCCCTTTCATTCTCATCTTGTCATTCTCATCATGTAGATATCTTGTGATTTGATCGACAAACCAATTCAGTTTCTGTAGAGCATGTCCTTCTTTGACTTGTTGGGCAGCTTTACAATTCTTTTTTATATGAGAAATCCAAGATCGAGGTGGCTTCTTCACTGATTTGGATGATGATTTGGTTGATCTTTTTGATGGTGGTGGTGTAGAGTGAGAAGAAGAATCGATGATGATGAGATATGAGGAGACTCGGATCCTTTGGTGGTTCGAGGTTTCTTCCTTTGATCGTGCAGGACTATCTAGAGAAACGTATCATACTCAACATCTTCTTCATTGCCAGTCTTAGCTTGTTCATCGGCTTTAACCTTCTCCAGCTTCTCATTACGGTTCTTCAAAATCAAACTCAATAGTGTCTTCAACATGTGTTTGTTGTACAAAGTGGTGGCACCAGATCCCTTATCGGGTTGATTAACCGCATCAGGACCTGGTGAAGGTTGAACTTCACCACTGATCCTCCGGGGCCACCCATTTGTTCTTGAGCAAATATGGCTTTTGCGTGTTGAAGTCTAACAATTTGAACTTCTTCGTATGATTTCTCAGTTGCTCTTCATCACTTTCGAGCTTTCATCATAATGGCACAAGTACGAGAGTCTTTTTTGCCATGTTCACTATTGGACTAGGAGGTTTTGGTGCTGATGATGTGTCATCGCGCTGCGGTTGAGTAGTGGACCTCTCATCGATTGTGTATCTCTTCGAGCTTTCGCCCAAGTAGCTTTCTTTGTGGTTGAGGTGTGGGAATAGGAACAGCTTCCTGGAGGAACTTCCTTTTGCTTGAGGTGTCCTTTGGGAAACTTTCTTTGACTCGATTACTGCGGCACTTCCCGCACTTCCTCTGGTTTTCCGGTAGGTGTACGGAAGATTTATCATCCATAAATCCAACTTTGTTCTCTTTACGCAATCAAATATCTTCTATAGAATAGAGCTTTTTGATTTCATCTGTGAAGGTGATCGGCAAACACCTTGTTTCTTGTTGTCGTTGACTCCTTAAATCTGGACAGTTAGGGTAGGTTCGACATCATGTCGAGATTGTTCGGGGTCATTGATTCTTTGGGGACTTGAGTGGTTATACCAAGTGCTCTCTGGATCAACAGTTTAGTGTATCGATGTAAGGAATTTTGAGCCAAGCTTTTTGAGAACGCCATCATGTCATCCCAAATCGAGCTTCAATTTCTATGTGCTTCATGTTGATTAGAGCCGGAAGATTTGCAGTTCTCATGAGCTTGGGATGCTCATAGCCTTGTCGACCGAAGCAGATTTTGTGATGATGATATAAAGGGTTCTCCAAGGTTGAGGAATGTTCTTGAGATCCACGTGAGAATGCTTAATGATTACCCACGAAGCTTTGTCATACCCAATATCAATCAAAAATTGCGAAGCGGTTTCTTCATTAGGTGTTGCGAGAATTAGGATTGGTAGGATGTCGAGGAATGAGGAGAACGACCGTAAGTCAGCGAGGAGTGATGGTGAGTGACTTGTTTGTGATTGAGTGTCACTGTCACATAGCATTTTGACCTTTGACCATGCATTGTATTCGGAATTTGTTGTATGTAGATTCGGGCTGTAGCGAGAGTGTGAGAGCATGTTACGGTAGGTATGATTCCTTAGAATATCCACAGCAATCAGGCAAGAAGATTCCGAGCATGTGAGGGTTTCAAAGTCAACCCTAAGGTTGTTCTTTCCAATCTTTCTCGGATAGCCATTAGGGAAGATATCGGCAATAGTGAGAACTTCGATGCATCATTCATTTGTTCACCATGTCGTGATCAAATAACATTAGCCAAAAGAACCAACATATCGAAAGACATAATGTTAGTCAAGAGAAGGTCTTATTGTCTAGTTATTGAATGTACAGTGTCAATGATTGTTACGAGTCCTAAGTCACTTGTTTGTCCAATAGTTCAATGATGTCGTGAAATGTTTCGTGAGTTAGTTAACTTTAAGTTTTAAAGTTTATGTTATCACTTATTGTTCACAACATATCAAGCGTTTAAGTTTATTAGTGACATTATTGGATTAAATGGCGTTATGATAAGTTTATTAACAAGTTTGTATACGTAACAATTCATAATGAAGGTCAATCAAGGCATAGGCGTAGAATTGGCAAGTTAAGCGTGCTTGATGGCGAATGACATATGCAGCGTGAGGCTAAAGCTTATCGTGGGATCTTAACTTACGGCGTAAGAAATGTAATGCACTCTGGCGTAGGAAAAGGGGACCTTATCGTGGGCATTAGAGCTTACGGCGTGAAGTATATATACCTTACGCTGCGTGGAAGGCTTACACAAAGAGTAGACCTTATCTCGTGAGTGAGTCCTTTGTTCGCATATCCTTCCTAGGATCACGCGCCAGTCCCATGTAGAACCTTACGCGTAATAGTTATGCGTAGGATTTTCTTGCATAACTGACTACGTGAGGGTAATCCCTTATCTTGTGAGATTCAAATGACCTTGATTACGAATATTAAAGCGTATAGCAAAGCCTGAAATAAATTCATCAACTCATCAATATTAACACAAAAATTCATTTTAACAACCAATCATGGCATGAACATTGAGTTAAGCAGGTTATCACGTAGAAAGTCATCACAGCGGTCAAAACCCTAGGGTTAAAAATTCTGGCGTATGAATTTACTAACTCATAAGTTTGCACCATACACTTTCTGGTAGTTCAAGAGTGTTGTGAGAGTCTTTAAACCAAGTATTAACATCTAGTTCGAGAAAAATAGATTAGAAGAACATTTTTGTTGTTTTATCAGGTTTTATATTTTTGTATTTTGTTTTTTTTTTTGAAAAATTATTTACAAAAGAGATTTTGGTGTTTGAGGTTTTTTAAGGCTGTTTTAGGAGGTCATCAATTCCTCTTGAGTCAAACACCTCATACCAATCCGGTGGACCAACTCATTAAACCTAGCGGGAGGCAAGGCTTTGGTGAGAAGGTTTGCCAATTGGTATTCTTACCACAAAAGTATAATTCAACGGTACACTGTTCCACGTGGTCCTTGATGAAATGATATCGAAGATCGATGTGCTTTGATTTAGTCTTGGCGAGTTGCGCGAGATCGCAATGGCACTCCGATTGTCGCGATACATCGGGATTACGTCAAATCGTAACCATAGTCTTTGAGTTGTGTTCTCATCCGGATGACTTGAGCACAACACGCGGACATGGCTACATATTCTGCTTCGGTTGATGACAGCGATGTACAATCTTGCTTCTTTGATTGCCATGACACCGGTTTATCACCAAGAAATTGTAAAGCTCCTGAAGTACTTTTCCGTGAATCTAGGCATCCTGCGTGGTCGTCACGTCTGAAAAGCGATTAGTTCAAAACGGAATCCTTGGATACGGATCCCCAAGTTAATGGTTCCCTTTATGTATCAAGGATTCTTTTAGCCTCGAGAGGTGGGTTTGGTTGGTCGCGCGATAGCGAGAGCAAAGATATACGGCAAAGACAATATCGGTCGCTAGGTGTTAGATACATGAGAGACCCAATAATACTACGGTATTTTGTAGGGTCCACCAATTTCCCATGTAAATCGGCGTCTAGCTTCTTGGTATGAGCCATTGGTGTGGCATAGGTGTCACAGGTTTTCATTCCAAATTTGTTTAACAATTCAAGGGCATATTTGGATTGACTCGAGAAAATACCACGGGGTGATTGATGAACTTGCTAGATCCGAGAAAGAGCGTGAGTTCACCCATCATGGACATTTCAAAATTTTTCTTCATTAGTTTTGCAAAAGCGATTGAAAACTTTTATGTGTAGACCCAAAAATGATGTCATCCATGTAAATTTGAACAATTAAGATATGTGCCCGTGATATTGTATAAAAAGAGTTGGGTCAACCGAACCTTTGGTGAAATTATTAGCAATGAGAAAGGATGATAGCTTATCGTACCATGCAGGGAGCTTGTTTGAGACCATCTGAGCTTTGTTCGGTTTGTAGGCGTGATTCGAACTTCGGGATCAACGAATCCATCACGGTTGGTGACATAAACCGTTTCTTTAAGTTGTCCATTGAGAAGCGAGTTTTGACATCCATCGATAGACCGTCATATTCATATGAGCCATGAGCGCGAGAAATATCGAGCGACCTCAAGGCGAGCAGCGGAGCAAAAGATTCTTCAAAGTCAATACCCTCTTCGGCGATAACCCTTAGCCACCGGCGTGACTTATTTACGATAACATTTCCTTGACATTCAATTTGTTTTTCAAATCCATTTGAGACCAATGGCGTAGACTCTTGGTCTTTCAACCGTTCCCATACTTCAAGTCGTTTAAATTGGTTGAGTTCTTCTTGCATGGATTCAATCCAGGTGTCTTTTGTCATTGCGTCTTTGATGTTTTAGGTTGATTGGCGACGGTGAGAGCATAAATGCAATGTTCACCATCGAGTGAAGGCGTTGTCTTGTAACGGCCGGTTGATTCGGGTTGCCAATAATATTTTCAGAGGATGGTCTTTTGTCCATCTATGTGTGGAGGGTTGATGTTGGTATACATTGTGCGGTCCGAGGATTCAAATGGTTTGTTGAAGATTCTGCGACATCACGGTGCGGCGATCTCATTAGCAAGCGGGTTGAAGAACGCATTTGGATCAAAATCTGCGGTGGGGTACTACATTGAGAATATCATCGGCCGCTTCATCATTGTTGGGCGGTTTGTTCAACTGTTGTGGTGGAGTCAAGCTGGTGTAGGTGCATCTGCAAGCGATGAGTTGTTGTAGCAGGTGTATCGGTATAAGAGTATTATCGAGGTTGAGCGTGGAAGCGGTGGATACACACGGAAGCACGTTCATCAATATCGTCAGCTGAGCAGCCAGAGCAAATAACCTTTCCATTTGTTGACGAGTAAGGCGGGGCTTTGTTCGGTGATGATGGGGTTTGGGGGAAGTTTAAGCGGTTGTGTCCGGGTTCCAAGCTGGTATACTCCGAAGCCATTTCCGTAAGTTCATCAAAATGAGCATGAATCGTTTCCATCAGCTGTTTTGTACGGCGATTCCGGATTCGGAAACCTTTTGAATTATCACAGTATCCGATAAAGACTCCAATGTCGGCTTTGGCTTTGAGCTTTCCAAAGTCATCACGATCATTATTCGGATAGCAAAGAGATCCAATACATGAAAGTGTTTTAGATTCGGTTTTCTGTTATGGACGAAGCTCGAAGGTGTTTTGTTGTGGCGTTTGTAATCATAGAACGGTTTTGAGTATAGCATGCAGATAGATAAACACGCCCATAAGTAATCTGGAAGTTTAGCATTGATTAACATTGTTCTTGCGGCTTCCACTAAGCGTTCGGTTTAGATCTTTCAACAACTCCGTTTTGTTCGGTTATGCGTGCAATAGATGTTTGATCTTTGAATTCCCCTTTCTCATAGAATTCACGAAGGGTTTGGTTAACAAATTCGTTCCTTTATGCATTACGATTAGCGGCGGTGTTTTGGGCTGAACTTGTATTTTCGTGAGAAAGGTGATGATCATTTGTGGAGCTTGGTCTTTGCTTTGAAGAAAGTAGACCCAAGTCCATCGTGAATAGTCATCAACAATTACTAAGATGTAGCATTTGCCATTGATCGTTTGCACGCATCGGGCCACACAAATCCATGTGAAGAAGATGAAGCACATGCGAGAGCGTGTTCCACCTTTGAAGGAAAATGAGCACGAGTGCTTTTCCTTGTTCACATCTGAGCAAAGGTGATCTTTTGAATACCGGAATCGTGGGAGTCCTTCAACTAGTTTGTGTCGAGCAAGATTGGTGATGGTTTGAAAGTTTAAATGTGAGAGCGGCGGTTGCCATAGCCGGGGATTTTGTTGATGTTGCCTTTGAAAGTAAGCAGATGGGAGATGAAGCAACCATGTCTTTCATAGAGATAGTGTAGAGACTAGAATTACGATCGGACATAAGGTCATTTCCTTGTAGATCACGAATGAAACAAGTTTTCTCCTTGAAAGCAACTTCCAAATCTCCATCACAAAAGCCGACCTCTTGAAAGCAGATTATGACCGAGGCCTTCCACATAGTAAACACTGCTGATTTCGATGTTCCCATTGACATAGTCTCCGTAGCCCATGATAGTTGCGAAGTGATCATTCGAACTGCGGTGCCAATGAACTTTGCAATAAAGTTTGATAACAGTTTAAGATTGCTGTCATGTGTCGGGAACATCCGCTATCAACAATCGAGAGAATGATCGTATCACACGCATTACACAGGCGACACGAGATGGAATAGAAGTAGATGTGGAACCCAAGATGTTAGAGGGTTCCGAAGCAGTTATAGTAGACATACACACATCAATAGGTTTAGGTATCCATTTAAATCCTAGTGTGTTATATATCCATTTCTGCCATCTCAACTAGTATTTGCTTTAGTCTTAGTGAATGCACTAGGTGGTACTACATTCCTATGAGATGAAACTGGAGCTGAGGGGACGGAATGCGTTTCTTGGAATCTAAAGAGGCGGTCTACCAAGCACAGACTTAGAAAGATTAGTGGGCCTAGAGGTATTCCGGTTCTTAGGATTCCTTAAGCGAGAGATGATAGCTTTAGCAACACATTTGTCATGACAATCAGAATTCATACTTTTACGACAAATATCACAAGGTGCATCGGTGAATATCAAAAGTACTTAACGGTTTAGCATTCGTTACATCACTATTTCTATTACATTTGCGGGCCAATATCTCGTAGTGGAAGCAACATGAGTCTTATTCATAGTCCTAGGGTGTTCTTCTACTTTAGCATTCCTTATTGATCTTTTCTTAGGTCGGAACTTCCTATTCTTCGATTGAGTGCTCCTAGGTCGTGAAGTCGGACGTTTGGAAAAGAGCGCAACTATTCTTGTTTCATGAGAAGGAGGCACGTTAGCAACTTGTGATTTTGTAGTAGGGATTCTAGGTTCATGATTACTAAGTGTTCTTGGGGCTATTCTCTTAATGATGGTTGGCGGAAGTTGTTCATACTTTCCTAACATTTCTCTTAACTTGAAGATAGTGTGTATCAGATCTTGATTTTGAACGAATATTTCGACAAAATGCATAACTTCTTTAGTGTGTGCAAGATAATGATCAAGTTCATTTGATGCTTCATCACGAGTCTTTTTGAGTAAATCAAATATGACACCATATTCCTTTTTAACTTTTACAAGTTCTTGTTCATATTTTGAGATTTGACACTTAAAAGACACGTTTTGATCATCCAGTCGCTCAATTTTAGGATCGAGAAGATTTTACGCATAGCTGGCGATTTTGTGTTGAAAAGCAAGTTGTTGATCGTGAATATCTTTTTGACACCAATTAAGACGATGTATTGCATTTGAAAGTTCGTTTGACAATCGTTTATTTTCAACTTTTAAGACTCGATCGAAGCACATTATCGGTGTTCTCAACATTTACCACGAATCAAGATATCGTGAGATATAATCAAATGCATATGACAAAAATTCAATAGCACAACATTATGGACATCGGCCGAGATGACATCTTCCAAGAGTCGATCAACATCTTTTCTCAACAATTTCTTTTTATGTTTAGTATTAGAAATAGATGTTTTTGTTTTCTCGAAAACGACCTTCATTAATCCAAGTTCCTTATGAAAGTCCTTTCCCAAGACAATGCACAACTTTTCAAATTTTTAACATTTGGTAAAAGATTTTTTCGAAAAATGTCTCTTTGTTCTCGCGCTAGAGGCGATTGAAAGTGTTGAACTTTGATTTGAGAATGATATTCTATCTCATGTTGTAAAGTTTTGAGGTCAGCCATGAAAATGTCAAAATATCGAGAATTTTTGCGATTTTCAGGGTTTTGAGTTTACTTCACTGATGGAAGGTAAAGGACCATAAATTTGTGCGTAATCTGGTTGGGGATTAACATTAGAAGACTCAGGTGTTTTATGATTACCCTTGGTGTGTTAGAAGAATCCGTTGGTGTGACGAAAGTGACGCTTTTGAATAGTTAAAAGGTTTGTTGTAAACAACATTTTCTAATTTTGATCGACTCGTCTTACGCATCTAATTCCTCTTGACGATGATATTCAACAACACTTATGACAGAGTTATCAATTTTATATTCTGCCTTTCGAAACTTCGAGGATTTGGTTTGAATGCTTTGGTTGAAAGCTTAGGTTTGTAATCAGCAAGATTCGGTCCATATCCATTTGGATTGGGTTTTAAAGTAAACTTTTCAATGGCTGTGACCGACTCGCCATGTTTATAAACAACAATTTTAAACTCTTTAAGTTTGTTTTGCAAGCCGATGATTTCTTCAAGATGATCATCTATTCGTTTCGAATGCTTTTTGTATGCAGAACTCTTTTTGACAAGTTAACAACTCGGCCTTAGCTTTTTATTTTCCAAGGTGAGGCGTTAATTTGCTTTTATGTTCATGTTTAGTTGTTCTATTTCGACAACAAAGCATTCTTGAGCGGCTAGATCACGCAACTGTCTTTCTAAATATTTTTCGTTTTGATAAGATTTGGCAAAGGCTGCTTCAAAACCGTTTTCTCATTTTTCTTGAGTTTTGAAAAAGTTGAGTTGCTTTTGTAAACATTCAAAATCCTTGGTTAACAGTGTATTTTTGCATTTTAAGTCCTGATTAATGGCATGACATTTTCCACTATGGTCTGTTGGTCTTGTATTAAACGAGCAAAATCTGGATGAGGCAAAAGTTAGGCGTGTTCAACGTGAGTCTCAACATGATCATTCTTGAGATCTTCAATTATATCCACGAGTCAATTTGATTATCAAGGGAAACCGTTTGGTCATCTTGATCGTCAAATATAACTACTGGGTTTAGTTGAAAATCGTCGGAATGAGATGTGGATGGCTCATTTTGAACATTCGATTGCCTGCGGATTCGGATGTTGGCGGAGATATGAGATCGAGAGATAAATATGGTTTGTTAGGGAGACAAGCCATCGGTGTCATATCTTGGGCTGTGTCACTCATGTGTAACTCATGCATATTAGCCATCAACATAACAGTTGCATTGGCACTGGAAGTCCTCCATATCATCATCTGAATCGGCATTTGCCATAAAGCTCGTTCTTTGTGCGTGAGTTCCACCGCTTCATCCTTAAGAGCCAAAGAAGAGCCTCTTTGAAATAAGCACGCGCCCTAGTCCTTGGCTTTGGGCATGCATTAGCAGTGTCCCTTCTCATTGCGGTTGTAGCATCGAAAACCATTCAACCCATTCACGAGCATTTCCTGTTCCACCACTTGAGCTCTATTGTTATTCTGACATTAAACCCTTGACCACCGCCCATCGGCGACCATAACCACGATTCTGAACTTCAACTCGTCATTGTTCACTAAGCTTGAGTCCTTGTATTAGATGAGGAGCGAATCATTTGTTGGATTTGTTGGTATAACGGCTAAAGGCATTAGCAATCATAGCAAATCCTTGTTGCAAGGATTGCGAACGGATCAGATTCCTCATTATCATCGAGGGGGCTTGACATTGTTGTTGTTGTATGAAACCAATTGAGTTTGTTGAGATTGAGGCTGTGAAGGATCATGTGGTGTGATTGTAGATTGGTTGAGTTCTTTGGTTGAGGTGAATAAGCGTTTTGAGCATATAAGGCAAGTTGTTGATTTTTCGGATGTGTCGGTGGAGCAATTTGAGTACGGAGAATCCTTTCCCTATCAACTTCCTTTTCATGAGGCTTCAAGTAATCGTACAATAATCCATATGTATATTGATGCATGTTTTTAAGCTGGCGAAGAAAAATGACATACTTCTCCCATTCGGGACCAAGACTACTTCGGGAACTTATTATTCACTGCAATTCTTGGCATGATGATGTTGTGTTTATCCAAATCATTGATGATGTCTGAAAATCGGTGATGATAGGACTCTAGTGTCTCTCGAGGTTCAATCATGAAGTGTTCATAAGCCAAGTAAGTTTTGGATTCCAAGTCTTCTGATTGAGTCTGAGATCCTTCCATAAGAAGACGAATATGATCCCACATTTTCTTTGCAGTCTTTTGAGCATCAACACTACGAAGAATTTGGTAATCCTAAGAGGATATATTCCATTGCAAGCTCATCTGCTTCATAGTGTAGAAGTTCTTGAGGATTCAAGTCTGCAACAATAGCAATGTTCGTTTGTTCATCTCTTGGTGGAATGGCATTTGGATCTTCGGGTACAATGACAATAGGCATCTCAAATGGACCTTCCAAGATAACCTTCTTTAAGAACTTTCCATGTGGCTTCTTTAGATCACAAAACCTAAAGAACCTTATCACCCATTGATCGTAGTTTCTGGAAGTGAGCATTGGAGGTCTATCAAGTGATCGACCTCATGAATTGATTGTTGGCCGCTTAAAGCTTCAAACATCTTTGCAAACCAAGTGGGTTCCTTCATAATGGTCCTTGATGGATGTTGATTGAAGTCATTTGTATACGGTTGAACTTGAAGACTTGGTGGTGTTTGAACCATTTGAGGTTGGGGAATTGGCAAGTTGTGGAGTATGTTGTTTATTAAATTGTTGTTGATAAATTGCTTGTTGTTGATTCCATTGTTGATGTTGTGGAGTAAGTTGTTGTGGGCGTTGAGAATAAGTGTAAGGGAAATAGTTAGAGTATGGTGGTTGTGACATGTTGATAAACTTGTGTAGGTAAAATGGATCTTTGTAGTCGAATGAACCTTTGTTGATGAAGTATCCTTAGGCGTAGAAATCACAATAGACAAGTAGCACTTATGCGTAAAAATACCAAAGTTACGCGTAATTAGAGTTACTGGCGTAGAATTTAGCTTAGCGTAAGTAAGGAAAAAGACACTAAAGTTATGCGTGACAAAAGTTAGGCGTAGGATTATCTTATCGCGTAAGACTAGGCTTAGTAAGAAAAATCTTATCGTAGGATTTCTACGCGTAAGCTTATGCTTATCGCGTAATTTTAGGGTTTTATCTAAGTGATCTTTTACACTTCACAGTGCAAAAGATATCCAAAGTCGACGTATTTTCGGGCTTATCCAAGCAAGAAAACACGGGTAAACCACGAAAAGAATATCAAACCAAGGAAATACTTACGCGTAGTTTTAGGGTTTTACTACGCGTAGGTTTACTCATAAAATTGATATTGCTCAAAGATGTTTCTAAACCGGTTTTGTGTGATAAAATAGCTTCAATAACACTAAAAGACACAAAAGTGTGAAACTTGATGAACCAAAACTCTTAAAACGATACAGCGTAGAGACAATACCCACGAATAAAAACTAGCTCAAAAACAATGATCCACGCATAAAGTTTGAAACTTTTTGCCAAAAACAAGTATTTTAACACCTTAAAACGTTGAAAGTACAAGAATCTTGGATTAAAAAGTGTAAAAACAAGTTTTTAAGCGAACCAAAGAATACGTTCTGTTTACGCGTAAGATCAAAACCAAGAAACTTCAAAACAAAAGTGTACACCCAACTATTTGGCGATTGATACCACTGTTAGGTCACTAGTTTTACAAATACAAGTTTATAAGAAAGAGATAAGACGATTGAACAAGTTATACACACACACACACGTTAGTAATAATACGGTTTAAGCAAAGAGAGTGAATGAGAGAATAACTTGAATAACCAACCTTCAAATGAAGGTTTACATAAGGTATTTATAGGAGGAAAGCTAGGGCAACACTCCTAGTTTCCATCCTTTCCTTAATGGACTAAGGCCTAGGCTTATGGGCCTTCTACATAAGCCTAAGGCTAATTGCAAACATAAAGGCCATAGTAAAGCTAACTATTACATATTAATTACAAACACTTGATTATGGTTTAGGAGTGATTCCAACATTTCCAAAGCGTACAGTTCCCATGAATTTCCAGACGAAAGGAACCAGCGGCTTCAGATTCCCGGTCATGTGCTTGGAGCAACCCGAGTCGACGATCCAAAGACATATTTCGATAACCTGCCAAGTACAGAAGAACAAGTTTTTGGAAACCGTTTTGATTTTGGTTCCTTTGGGTTAGAGGTAAAATCCAGATCACACTCATAGAAGGTTTCTATTGGGTATACTGGTTTAGCATTCATTCGACCATTCTCGATTGTGAATATTCTACATGTAGGTTTCCAAATACCATCCCTAAAGGAAAAACTATGCTTCTTATCAATAATGTGCGACCTAAATTTTGCAACAAGGTTCCTATTGGTTTAGCATAAGTTCTTTTTGGAACGTTCTTCTGAACAAGCTTAACATTCTCATTCTTAGAAACACAATCATCATGAACATTAATTAAAGATTTCTTGCAAGTTACACAAACATATTCAACACATTCATTAAACATAGAAAGTTACTTAGGTTCATTATATTCTGATGAAATGTCTTTCTTATTCTAAAGCGGTAAATTCCTAGGGTGTTCTTCTACTTTCTTCTCTTTATTCAAGCTACTACTCTTAGAGGCAGGCGAGAATCTATTGTTCCTTGTATTGCTCCTAGGCTTTAGTCTACTGCTCCTAGAGGTGCTTTCTAGTCTTGTAGAAGGAAAGGCACACGCATTAGGATTCATATTTTTATCAAGAGAAGTGGTTTCAGCTTTCCTAGTCTCTTTATAGTGCATGTTTAAACTTATGTCGTTTGTTCCATATGGTTTAGATGTGGAGGCAGACGCATTAGTGGTACTCATCTTAAAAAGGCCAGGTGCTAAAACTTTTGGTTTCTCCATAATCGCTTTTTCATTTTCAAAAATCTTTTCTTTTTGCTTAGGCAAGGCAGGTGGAGTGACTGGTTTTGACAAATCTTTTTTCTCATTGACTTTTGGAGGAGGCTGAGAAATTGACATTTTTGGTTTAAAAACTGGTTTGGGAACATTTGCTTTCTCCTCAGTCAATGGTTTTGCAATATTAGTATCCACAACCTTTCCTTTTTGACATTCCAGCTGAGCCCTCAAAAGATCATTTTGCTCTTTCATGTCCTTGTAGACACGCTCATACGACAGTTTGTCATACTTGCATTCCTCCGTTTTTCGATCAAGTTGTTTAAAATATGACACGTTTTCTTTTTCAAGTTTTTCAAGAGCTTTTTCATATTTTGAAACAATTGTGGAGGTCTCAGACTGGAGTCTTTCATGGTCTTCAACAAAATATGTTTCTAAATAATGGACATGATATCAGTAGTTATAACATCTTCGAAGAGAGAATCATTCAAATTTTCCAAAACTTTGATGTGTTCAAAACATTCATTAGCTTTATTTACCAGGGATTTATGGTCCTTGACAAAGTCACCTGTTTCTTTTAAAAATGCTTGAAAAAAATGAATTACCCTCGCACTGATGTTATTTAGCGGAGTGGCAATTTGAGTTTCAAAAACCTTTTTCATTTCATCATCAAAACTAGAAAACCAGTTGTTAGTACTGATGTTGATTTTAGATTTAACAATCTCTTGAAGTATCCCAATTCTAGTTTTAACATCATCTAAAATGCTTCTAGCATCACTTGTGTTAAAAGGATTGTTTGAAGACATTTGTTCCTTGTTCGAAAAGGATTTTGAGACAACTACGAGTTTTGAAACTGGTTTTGACTCTTTGTTTGAAACACTGGTGTTATAGAAAACTTTGACTTTTCTTTTTGAGGAACAAACTTAATTCCATAGATATTGTGAAGTTTGTTGTAATCGATTGGTTTTATTTCTGGGTTCTTTTGTTTCATTTTAGATCTACTCTCATCAGTTAGTTCTAACGTTTCAAGAGAATCACGAACAATTATGGGTTCATGCAAAGCTTTTCCAGTATTCAAAACATTCTGAGCTTTCTTGAGTGCACAAGGAGGTTTGTTACCAAGAGTCATTTTTTGTGTTGTATGATAATACGGATTTGTTTGATTAATTAGCATATTTGTTGTTTTAGCCGAATGACCCGTTTTAACAAGCAAATTTTCCAATTTTTTTATTTTTTTCATTTTTTTCAAGAATTTCATCAAGAAGAGAATCTTCTCATTTTGAAAAATCAGCAATCAACTGTTTCCTCTCTTTTTCAAGATCAGAATAAGTTGCTTTTTGTTTAGAAAGTTGGTTTTTAAGATCAGAAATTTCCTCGTTTAAAGATTTTATTTTTAAGCTCAAATTAACATCAAGTGTGTTATACTTGATTTGCAATTGTTTTTCTCTTAAAACTGAGTTTCGATAACCAATTTCTAATTCTGACTCTTTGTATTTGTGAAATTCAAAAGCTTTTGCATGTTCCTTGTACCTCTCAAGCTCAGCGGTCAATTTATCATTTGCTGCCTTAACTTCGCGATTGACCGTTTTAACTTTCTCAATTTCAATGCCACATTTATTAATCAATGATTCAAATAAGGCACGTGTTTCCTCATCAGTCTCAGTATTTTGTGCCACAGAGCCTCCACTAGGATCCACATCTGGATTTTTAGAGTTAATATTGCTACTACTCGGATTGTCCAGGTATGTATCATAGGTAGATGTTGGCGTCACAGAATGTTGTTCGTCATGAGTAAACACATCAAGTATGACATTGTTATAGCATGGATCAATGACTGGTACCTCAGATACTGCGTTAGCGTCATAAACAGGAGGTGTGTCATAATCAGTGTCGTACTTAGCCTCTTGAATATTTGCCATGAATATGCAGTTCGCATTGATATCCTCTTGGTCTTCCATTTCATCCATAATAGTTATAAAGTCATGTTCCTCAACACTCAACTGCATCCCTGCTTCTGCCTTTTGTACCAACAACAATGCTTTCTGAAGATACGATGAATCCTTCTTTTTCGGCTTAGTAGGACAATTCCTTGCAATGTGACCTACTCCTTGACAGTTGTAACACGTAACCCGATTAGCCTGATTCACATTTCCAAAATTCCCAACTACTGGAGCTGCAACATTCCCATTCGGATTACCCACTGTTCTATTCCCAACATTCTGACCCATCTGATTTCCAAAATTCTGACCCAACTGATTACCTTGATACGGAACCGCCTGATTACCCATGCGAAATCCAGTAGCATATCTATGTTGATTCCCAATAACTCCAACCATTTGTCCTTGTTGACCCATATTCAAACCCGGCTGTGCAATTTGCCTGTTACGCGTGTTTGATGAAATCCTTTGGTTGTTGTTAGTTGGTGTGGAATAGCGTCCTTTGAATACTTTAGTCAAATAAGCAAATGCATTTGACAAAGCCTCTGTTTTTTCAGCTTCAAGGTCGGTGATTCCTGGTTCCTGGTATTGTGGATACTGTTGTTGTTGAATGACTTATTGTTCTGGTGGGTAGAATTGTTGTTGAGGGATGACAGCTTGTGGTTGTGGAATGTATTGCTGTAAGTTGTTGTTAGTGGAAAATGATGAAGGTTGTTGTTATGTGTTCACTGGAGTTTGTGTCTTTGCAATTAGTGCCAAGGGATCATGATTCTTTGCCAATCTTTCTTGCCTTACTTCATTGGCTTCAGCTTTGTTTTGTTTCAGAAAATCATAGAGTTGATCAAAGTTCACCTAATGTAAGTCCTTTGTTTGGTTGACAATAGTGACATAGCGTCCCCGTTCTTCTTGAAAATTGTTGATGAATTTGATGTTGCTCACGATAGTTGTGGGTGTCAACTTATTACTGATTAACTCATTCATCAAAGTGCAAAACCTTCCATAGTAGGATTCGATGGATTCTCCTGGAGTTGATGTAAACTTCTCACATTCAGTTAGCAGCTTGTTCTCCATGTATTGTTTACCAATTTCTGTTCCATAAGATAGCCGTCTAACACGTTCCCACATATCGTAAGCAGTTTCACAGCTATCTACAGCAGCAAAGATGTCTCTTGGTAATCCCAATTGGACAATGTGTATTGCCATGTCATCTGCTTCAATCTGCTTCTTATCCTCGTCAGTGTATTCTGATTCATTTTGATCACGAAAAGATGGTGGGACGAAAGTTGTTGCATCAGGAATTCCAGGGTCTTGGACTTGTCATGGCTTGAAGGGTCCATTCGTGATGGATTGAATCGTGATTTTTCCATTAGGTTTGGTTTTGATGTAGCGAAGCATACGACTTGTCCATTGAAGATATCCACCTTTTTCCAGCATAGGAGGACGGTTTTCAGCACCGGCTGCATGAATATCTTGTTGAGTAGCCATTGATGAAGGTATTTGTGATAAAGTTGATGTAGGATCGATTCAATGATAAAGGAGTTGTTTTGATGAAGATTAAGCTCGGTTATAGTAGTGAAATTTTGGTCTAAAAACTTAAAAAACTCAATAACTTCTGTTCGGAGCGTTTTTAGATCTCGAAGTTTGACCTTTAGTTCATTCGGCATGTCATTCTCCCTGTTCTCACGGTCTTTTTTATGTTTAGAACGCTGAAAACGGAGTTACGGTTCAAAAGTTATGGGCGTTTGATGTTTTGCTGAAGATCTTACTCGTAAACCTGTTCTTAGGCGTAAGATTCGGGTTCTTAGGCATAAAATATGTCCTTACGCGTAAGAAATGGATCTTATGCGTAAAAAATGTCCTTACGCGTAACAATTAACTCTTATGCGTAAACAATATCCTTACGCGTAAGATTTTACTCTTAGGCGTAAAAAATATCTTTACTCGTAAGGTTTAACTCTTAGGCGTAAACAACAGTCTTACTCGTAAGATTGAACCCTTAGGCGTAAAAATTGTCTTACGCGTAAGAAAGAATCGTATCTTACTAACTTGTCCAAGCTAGCGAGATTTCACAAGTCGAAGTATTCCACAAACTTATCCAAGTGAGGGAAGTACTGAGTAACCGTTGTTGCACGAAGATTCTTCACAGATTGCTTATGCGTAAACCTTAGGCGTAAACTTCACATCTTACGCGTAAACCTTAAGCGTAAGAAAATGGTTTTGACTTTTCTTATGCGTAAAAAGAGGGTTTTGACTTTCTTTTCACGCAACCTTTACGCGTAAACTGCCCAGATTTTTGCAAAACGCGATTTTTCACCCAAAAACACGATTCCAAATGATTTCTTTTGCACAAACTTCTTCCTAGACACTTAAGGATCAATAAAAACTACAACTTTAACCTTAAAAACACGTAAAAATCAAAACTTTATGACAAAAACTCACGTTTTATAGGAAAAAACGCAACTTTTTGAAAAGTTTTAACAAAAAAAGTAACACAAACACTCCTAAACCATTGTTAGGCGATTGATACCAATTGTTGGACCTTGTTTGTATCAACCTTATCACGATACACAAGCTTAACACACGAATATAAAGCGTAAAGATGAAGCAAAGATGGTGACTTGAAGTATGCAACTCGTGTATGTGTAGAGAGAAATAAAGATGAAAAGAGATGTTGTATTGCAAAGAAAAACACACACTTACACACTTAAGCACACACTTCAAATGTGTCATTTTAGGTGTATTTATACTACAAGTAACATACCCTAATGGGCTTGGCCATGGGCCACGATTTGGACTTGGATTGGGCTTGGATTACATGAACTTATTAAAGGCTAGCTTAAAATAACTTCTAACCGTTTAGCTTAGCCCAATCCACGAGCCCATTGACTATTCTCTTACAAAATCTAACACACGTTACAAAGTTCCTAAACGTGAATGACCATCACTTCTATTAATTACGATTAAGGCTAACAATTAAATACATTGGCATAAGATGGAGATGCTAGACCACTCGACTTGGCGCCGTCATTCACATTCACTGAGCCATTATCCACATCATTCGATGGGACATCCGTCTGACATAAATTAGCCCTATTTGCAGAAGATTTTTTCTACCAAAAGCGTTAGATAGGCTTGGAAATTGTTCTTCTCCATCAACACTCTTTTCGAGATTCCACGCGACCCTTAAAACCATCTCATTCACATTCGCGTCCTGCGCGTTTTCTTTCTTTCTTCCACATCCTCTCTCTCTTGAATCCAAAAAACCACTTTTCATGGTTACACCATGCAAAACCACGTAAACAAACCAGCAAACCTACCATGCATACCAATCGCACCACTACACCAAAACCCTAGCTAGTATGTTAGGGCACCAACAGAACGTGACCAGTAAGAAAAAACCCTAAAAAGGTTTAAAATAGACTATTAAAGTTGCAAACTTAATGTAAATTCATAATTCACACCAAATGTCTTATCGTTTACTTTCAAAAACAATATATGGCTACCAAAAATACACTATTGTATACTTAAAAAAAACGTTAATTAACCTTCATACGCAATCGAATAAGTAAATGTCTTATTGTGTTTGACCTCTAAAGTTAGTTTATATTATTAAATCTTTGGGTAAACTGCAAATTTCGTCTCTATAGTTTGCGATTTTCGCACGCTAGCCACTGAAACCAAGTTTGTATCTCATATGTCCCTAAAATCGTCTTTTTGTTGCTAGCTAGTCATTATGGCTAACACTTGTTACTTTTGCTTTTAAGTTCCATCCACGTGTGGGCATATTCTTCATTTCGTTATTCCCACATAACCCACTTGCATTCCACATCCCAATAAACCTTAATATTCAGGGAGGAACTTTGCAATGAAACTTTTCTCTATATAAATGGCATCACATATTCTAGTCAAAGCTTATGGTCCGATCAAAACACTCTGATTTACAAAGAAACACTACCAGCTTGGTGATTTGTGAATGTGGGAAAACGGCCAAAATCAAAAAATTTAGGACTAACAGGAGCTCGGTCGATGGTTCTACTATTTTCCTGCACTGGTAAGACTCCTCCTAAACTATCATGGTAGTGAAATTGTTGTACTTACAGTTTATGTGTTGTGTATATGACATAGGGTTCTAAATGTGGCTTTATTGGGTGGTATGAACCCCCTCCCCATGAGCTACCGAGCAGTCAATGTGATTCCTAGTCTCTTGAGGGCCACAAATGAGCTGGAATACGACTTAGAGGAGCAGATTTTGTTGCTGAGGGAGAAGGATGAGCTATTGAAGAAGCTTAAGAAGCTGCTTGTTTTAACTTGGATTTTGGTGGTTGTTTTGTTTAAGTTTATTTAGTTTGTGATGGATGTGTAGTGTTGTCTTTTGAGTGTCTCTAATGTGAGGGAATAAGGGTAGTATTGACCTTTTTATGTTAATACTTAAATAGTACTAGTTGGATCCTTGTTTTCGGTTTTTGTTACTGCAAATCGACAATGTACTTAGTATGGAATGCTGATGATGTTGTTTTTAGTTTATTGGAAACATTAAACTGGTATAGAATGTTTTATTGTGTGAATGGGTCCATGATGTTGTTATAAATTTTCCATGTTTGACTTTTAACAGTCAAACACTTATTCCATTTGCTTCATGTAAGACCCTCTATCAATTAAGGTTGCATTTGTGAAACCACAAATGCAAACAAACACCGTTTTCAAACAAAAAAACATACATCTACCATGTTAAACCACAATGATAACAAATTATTACAATTGCCAAAATTTGCCCATTGTTAGAGGGTTTCATAACTTATGATATTCCAATTGTCTAAATACCATAATTATGTTGTCTTCAACACAGAAACATGAATAAATAAATTATCTTAAAACACGAAAATAGATGACTATTATAGAAAATTCAACATTGTTTATGTTATTGGATCATCAAACAAGACTTAATTCATTGGTTGCTTTTCTTTCCTGCATGCTCTCTTCTTCCTTTGACTTCTACCTTCCTATGTTGCTTGTGATTCCTGATTCCTTAGTTTTCACCTCATGCTACACCTTCTTTTCTTTATCCCTTCTTCACTTTTTCCAATGACTTGCTACTCTCTTAGACCTGTACAACTTCTCCTATTATGGCCCTTTCCACCACACTTACGACAAGAGAATGTATTGCCCTTCTTTAACATCTTCCCACCCTTCACCATCATCTTCACAGTTTTTTTAGCCTTCTCATCCTTGTATTGTATTCTCCTTTTCTTTTTTCTACCCATGGAAACATGGTGGTTAGTAATGTTGCAAATCGCCGATCAATCGGTAATCGGCCTTATGCCTTGTTGATTTTTGAAAATCGGTGGAAAAAATCGGCCTAGGTAAAAATCGACCACTAATAAGTCAAAAAATCGGCCTAATCGGTCAAAAATCAGACTAATCGGCCAAAAATCGGACTAATCGGTCAACTTTTAAAAAATTAATAATTTAGGCATTCTACTTAATTTGGGGATCGTTTATTTCACTTATAACGCACAATGAGCCTCATAAACAGAATTTGAGCCTTTTATTGAGGTTTGGAAACATAGTAGGCTTGGAATCAGTTAAGATCTTTAGTTTGGTCTCAAGAAATACCTAAAACTTGCAGGAAATGCCAATCCGATTAGTCACCGATTAATCCCGCTTTAACTGATTAATCGCTGCAGGGTAGTCGACCGCCCGACTACCGATTCACGCTTTTTTGCAACATTGGTGGTTAGGGGCAGTAATGAGCTAGGGATCCTGCATTTTGGCCAAAATATGCTACTACTAACACGTTCAACCTTATATTGGTACATCTCCCACCATATGTTTAACCAATAACATTGATCAACCCAATCCTCTGGTATCCAAACCTCATTGCTATAAGCTGACATGTTATAAAGTGTGGCAACAACATGTTTGCAGGGCATGTCAGTTAGATCCCATCTCTTACGTGTACACCACCTAATACTCATACTCACAACATATTGGTCATTCCAAGGTCCCATAATTGGTATGTGTCTCCCCTTAAAACAGTGGATATGCATTACTTGTTGAAGCTTGAGTTTCACTCTCAACAAAATTTCCATCCTTCCCAGATTGGTTTGAATTATTCCATTTTAACAACAATAATTTATCCTCCTAGACAATATCAGTAGCAACCCCTTTCTAGCAACCATTTCAACCTCATTATCCTCCACAATTTTATCAATAGCCACACCCTTACCCTACTAAACCTAACCTTCATCATGAGCATTTCTACTAACGAAACCCCATTCTCCATATAAACTTGAATTTATCTATAACTATGAACATACTTCAAAGGTAGAGGTGGCAATTTGTGCCTAAACTAAAAAAATTGAGCTTATTTAGGCAAATTTATAAAAGATTTGGGCACATCAGTCCCTCCTTTTTTTTAAATGGGCTCATATTGCCCGTTTAAAAGTTAAATGGACACAAATATGGACATATTTTCTCTTAATTGAAGAACATTACAATTGTTTTTAAAGAAAAAGTTATAGATATAATATATTTAATTTTTTAAAGATAAATGAGGTGTTACGTTTGAAGAATTTATTTTGTCATTTTGGGTATTTTTTTTAAAAGAGATTCGTAAAACATGCACCCGTTTGGCCCGTGCCCGTTTAGCCCGTAGCGCTTTGAATTGTGGCTCGTGCCCGCCTGGCCCGCCCGTTTTTCCACCTCTATTCAAAGGCTTACTACATCATAGTCAGACAATAATGGTACCAATCCTTCATCCAAGGATTTGCCATGTATCCTAAAGTGCTAGAACAAAATCCTATCATCGTTGAAACCTAAGTCTTCTAACATTGCATCATACTCACGCAACGAAAACTTTTCATTGTCAGCTAAATCATACCAATCTATTTCTGCAAAAACGATATTACCTATTTGGTGGTGAGGTAAAATCTCTACTGTGATGGTTTTTTGACGTAAACAGGTTGTGATATGATTCTGTGTAAAAACATAAAACGTCAAAAAACAAAAACAAAAAAAAACAAAAAACAAAAAAAACAAAAAAAAAACAAAAAAACTAATGTCAATAACTAAAACGTAAACTAATTTTTACACATACTATGCATGCTCGTAACATGGTATTTACAAAGATAATCAAAAAATTTAAAAGGAAACGAAGCTTATTGTAAACGAGTCCTAAATCACGGGTCGGGGAACTATGTGCTCGATTCTGCCCAAATGTAGGTGCTACCATTTTAAGATCTTGTGGATTTGGTTTGTGATTTTGAAATTTTAGGGAAGAAAATGAAATGAGAAATGAGATTAAAATAAATAAGGGGGTTTATTGATAGTTGGCAAGTGGGTTACGTGGGTTGGAAAATCAAAATGGCGAATATACCCTCACGTGGATAGAACTTAACGGGCAAAAGTACGAACGTTAACCATAGTGGCTAGGTTGCAAAAACAAAATACGATTTTATGGACATATAAAATGCAAACTTGCTTTTTGCGGCCAGTGTGCGAAAATCACAAATTTTAGAGACGAAATTTGCAGTTTACCCTAAATATTTAGTAAAGTATCTGTAAATGTATTTTGAGGTTGTAAATGAATCTTTTTAATAATTGTAAAAGATAACATCACCTTTATTTATTATGTATTTCAAAAGTTTTTTGCAATTAAAAAGACTCCCCTTTCTTTTAGCAGGTGTCACCCTTCTTCATCTGGCCGCATAGACTCATTAATAGCCCCATAATACATTTAGGGTGTCTTTGGCAAAACTAAGAATAGGAGTGAGCAGTAGCAGTAAGTTATAGTAGTGAGTCGTAAGTAATATCTTTGTTTTTCTATAAAAACGTTGGTAACATAGCCATAGTTGTAATTATAATGTGTAAAACTGCTCCTAAATGCTCAATGCTCCAAAAAGATACTTCAGGCAGCGTTGAAAAAGAAGCATTCCGAAAAAATAGATAAAGCTACTTCTTGTTTGTCAAACGAGCATTAAGAATCACAACGCTCACCGCACCTAAATGTTACTAAACACTCTACGCCAAACACACCCTTACTGATAATATATTTTTAGATAATTCATTACCTTTTCAACAAAAAATAAATAAATAAAAAATCTCTTTTGACAAAAGGATCATGTGAGAAAAAAATTAAAATAAGAATAATTTCTAGCCACACATTTTAAATAAGAGTGAAACGTTTTAAGGGGAGGTGCATCTATTTTTGTAAGTGAATCTAAATATGTGGTTGTAGTTTCTTCTCACCATTCACATTTTTATTTTTCTTCTCATTTGATCATAATTCTAGTGAAGGGATCCGGTGAGAAGATAAACTAAAATGAGAAGGATTTCTAGCCACACATTTCAAATAAGAGTGTGCATTTTAAGGGGAGATGTCTCTACGATTGGAGGTGTATCTAAAATGTGTTGTTTTCATTTCTTCTTACCATTTTTGTTTTTTTTTTCTCATTTGATTCTAACGAGGATGGCACCTACCAGCCGCGTTCCGGCTTGGCAGTTTTTTTGTCGTTGTATTTGGTTTATGATGTTTTTATCAAAGGTTTTTTTAAACGAATTTACAATTTTGTTTACTATCAATTTTTCTGTTGTGTTGCTTTTCAGTGTGAAGTTTAATTGTCATTGTAAAAGAATGAATTACAAAATGGGCATGACACGTAAGTACGGGAAGTTTAATTTCTATAAATGTGACCGTGTATTTATGTGCAATGCTGGAACCTAACACGTTTGCAATATATAAGCAAGAAAATAAGTTCAAACCTGATACCAGTATATAACGCAAGTTTTGAAGACATAATGGGTCACACAGGTTCAGATATTGCAGCAACTATTTTGGTGATGAACCGTTCTTGTCTGCAAATAAAGAAAAAAATGAAGACCATGTTAGCAGTATTTTTAGGCAGTATAGGTAACGTATAATAAAGATCTATAACAATATCAAAAAGTTACAACTTTCAACTGTATGCCTTCTCTTTAGCATCAGCCAAGTTCAAATCGTAAAACAAAGACGCTATCCACTGAACCAAACAGTTAGCTTTGAAACGTGTACCGAGAAAATCATACGCATAAAAGTAAGAAAGAAGGCTCAGATTTATGAATACATCTACACTACCAAAAACCCGTCATGGCTGCAATCGCAACCTCGGTGTGACTGCCTAGCCAAGATACGGGTGGGGTAACCAGTGCAAAATAAACAGAAAATTATCATCACCTCCTATAAAAAAGACAACGTCGTTTCAAACAATGTTTAGTATGATGTATTATCATCATCGTCCTGTGTATGTTTGAGCTCTGGAAGGTTGGAGGTAGACATATATCGTTTGTTGTTGGACCAAAGCCAAAAAAATATGTTAGCATAGCAGCCCACGAAACAATCAACAGCAAGCCCAAATAAATTAGCAATATTTTATTCAAAATGATTTTTTAATGACAATTAGGTCGTTAAAACGGCACCGTACTGCGAATCGCGCACATAGGCATAACAATAGCAAATGAGCCTCAAGTTTACAGATATGGTAGCGGAACCCACCACCGGCTATGGTTGCAACCACACTTTTGGCGTGACTGCCCTGCCAAAATAAAGGTTCTGGTGAGCCACGCACCATCAACAGAAAAGCATCATCGGCCACACAGGCATGATAACAACAGAAAAGGCCCAGGTTCACGGATACGGTAGCGGCAACAACCACCCATCATGGCTGCAATCACACTCTTGCCGTAACTGCCCAACCAAAATACGGGTTTAGCTAAGCCACACACCATAAATAAAAAAGCATCATCACCCCTTGTCACTACCACAAACCACACTCTGTGGCTTGGCATACAAATTACAATAAGAATAAGTCCAAAGAGTAGAATCGTGTTCTGACACAATGCGGCCCTTCACACACTTGTAGCAAGTTCAGTAACATAACTTAGAAGTAAACAAAGCGGGAAAAACCGCCATGGCTGCGTTAGTATAGACGTCATGCCAAGATACGTTCATTGTCAACCTCTTAGCAATTTCAGTGACAAATAACAGCAAATGCCCAAAACAGGGTCACCCTCTTAGCAATTTCAAAGTGTACCTGGTTTCTGCGATTCCCATGCCTTATGTATTATAGGGTAATGTATAATAGGGAGACGCGGCATTTCACGAGGCTCAAATTTTTTAGACAATCGAATAAAGAGGATTGGTCCAACATGGCTGCAAACTTTATGAATTGCCCTGCCAGGATGACTGCAAACTTTATTAGTTGTCGTGCCAAGAAGGTTGCAAACTTTAAAAGTTGCCCCGTCAAGATATGGAGAATCTTAACTTTGGTAAAATCCACTCGAACATATTCAAGTGAGTGTTCAGTGTACTTTAGGAATAGTATAATAGTATGTATGAAGGCTTGTATCATCATAACCTTTTCATTACCCTATTATACATTAGTCGTGAAACGGATCTCTGCACTCATAAAAAATGATTCAAACATTACATGCATACAGCAATTAGAAATACATGTAGCAGGCCAAAAGTGTACCTGGTTTCGACCAAAGAATATAAGAAAGCACAATTCTTTATGACCATAGCTCTATACATGGATAATATAAAAACCGAAGAATTACAAAACGCAAATCAATTCTAACCCTAAATCTAAGCAATTAGGAAAACTTAACACAAACGCAATCTTCTTAAGAAATTCATCAAACACGTGGTAGGCACCAAATCCACCAACAGTTTTTCACTAAATTCTGTCAAGGTTTCAATCGAAAGAACAAACACAATCAAACCCTAATCTTGATTTAAAATAAAAATTAAAACTTTAACAAAATCAGAAAACAATACCCGATCAACCAAGAAGGCAGGACATTACAACATCACCACCATCGCCGCTCTCACGTGTTATCCTTTTTACTCATGAACCGGATTGGGCAAAAAATAAATAAAACGGGATTGGGCAAAATCACAACATCACCACCAGCGCTAGTGTTTGTATGTGTCGCGAATGTTCCAGCGCTCTCAGGTGCTAGCCTTTTTAGTCATGAACCGGTTGGGCAAAAACAAAACGGGATTGGGCAAAAATAAGCCGGAAAATTAGGCCCAGCTAGCCTACTTTTTTTGGCGGGAAAACTGGGAGCAAAACCACGTAGTTTCCCATGCTCTATTAATATAATTATATAATACTAGCCTACAAACCCGCGATAAATCACGGGTGGCTTATAAAAATTTAAAAAATATAAAGTAAAAAGGTAAAAACCTAACAAATATTAATTTCAAACAATATTGTGCTTTTTCATTACAAAAAAAGTAAGAGAACATTTCATTTGTTAAAAATAACAAAGAAGAATAAACTAAGAAACGAAAAACAGATAATGTGAAACATAAGTACGTATAAGATAGCTAAAATAGAAAATAGCCATTGTATTGTGCGGCGAATCAAATCTTTTGTAGCTTGTACACTAGTGATAAATCGTGGACAACCAATAATTAGTTGCATGTAAAACATAAAGATAAAGTGAATGAGGAAAAATAAATAAATTGCATGTAGTACACAATCTTTAAGCTAATGACATAATAAGAAAGGGTATATAAATGTGCTTTATTTTGTTGTTTCATTGCATTCGCGAAGCGGTACAAACTAATAACCATAATAACAGAAGTTGATATCCATTCCAATTCTAAATAGATCATTGCAAAATTTTTGACAAAGTATGCATTTCTAGTGGTACTTATAAACACACTCTATTCAAGTTGGTCATTGCAAACAATGTTTTAAAACTAACACTCAAGAAATTCAAACATTTGACTAAGAATCAATTAGTTTACACTATACTATAACAATTTAGAAATCAACAATATTAATATGTACACCATCACATAACATTCATTTAATCTACTGCTAAGATGTAGAGCACCACTTCAACTCTCGTTTCTTCTTTGCAAAGCACGCGATTCACATTGCATATTTATGAAATAAAGAATAAAGTAAGACCACCTGTTGAATATAGCCGATTTACTTGTGATATATCTATATCACAGATGACTAAATAACATTTTATCTAAAGTAGCCCGGAGATAACCCGTGCCAATATACGTCTCTATCTTTACAATCCAATGATGTTAATTGGGGCATGTGTGTACACACAACACATAACATGAACTTGGTCCAAATAAAGTATTTTCAAATGTGAAATAAAAACGCAAGTGTTTCCTTTTTCCTGGATTAAAAAAGCTATAATCAATGAAAAGAACAAATAGCAAATTTAGAAGTTAGAACTGCATATATATGTGTTTGCTTTTTGTTACATCCAAAATAATCATATTTTGGATCTAAATAATCTCTCACCAATACTATTGAAATACATGTTTTTCAAAAAAAATACAAATCGTACTCATTTGCCTTATTTACTTACAACCTCATCCCGAAAATACGATATTCCATTTGCTATGCAAATGTGACAACTCTAACCATCTACTCTTGAAACAGAGTCCCTCATGGTATACTATGTTTCATTAAAAAGAGATACTTGAGATTCATTGAATTAGTATATCCATTGGGGATCAAACAGTTCTCGTATTTCTTTTTTTAGAATAGAAATTTTTCACACAGTTATAACCTTAGAGGTCCTAAGGCATAAGGTTAGGCATTTGCGATAACTTTTTGGATCCCTATAGAGTGTAGAAGCTCATACCTTTTATCGTATGCAATGGATGTGGGATTTTTTACCCTTTGGATGTGGGATTTTTATTACCCTTTTGCTATTCGTTCCTCAAGTGACATGCATTCCAACTAACCTTTTGATCTTATAAAAATGTAGTCACAAGTGTTAATCATTAGTCGCCAGATTGACAATATAATTGAAAGAAAGTAGATAATTCAAAAAACTGATCATAGCCAATTTAACCAAACACACAAAATTAGTGTGAGAACATAAGCATCAGCTATATTTTACACCACGCGTTGCCTTTTGAATCACAAAAGAACCATCAATAATCTCTCATCATGATTGTTCACCATTCCACATCGCGAAACACTAAAGACACTTATTGACCAAATCCCACTTAGTACAAAAATGTATATCTTTTGGCACAAAAGAATGTTTGCTACATTTAAACATTTGACCCAAACAAACTTTCTTGCTAATCACTCATTTGCAACATGTTTTTAAGTCTAAATCCGACGAAGCAAATAACATGAGGATCTAAACATGAGTTCAAAGATAATAGATTACATGTGACATTCTTGGTGCTAAAATAACAATACTTATACTTATGTTATGAGTCCATCGCGACATTCTTGCCAACCATGTTCCATCACATAGGTAATATAACTAATGGAATTCAAAAACCCATTGAAATTCCATACCCCTTTATGAACATTTAAATGTTTGGTTCCAGATTCAACAAAATAATCAAATAGTTCATTAATAAACACTAATTCAACAAAACTTGACACAACCCAATCACCAATAACATGCAGAAGTAATTTAAAAAAACTAACAATATCAATGCCTCAATGAGGAATTTTATCAAACACCTTGTGTTCATCTATAAAATGAATGAAAAACTAATCAGTATCCGAACTTGACGTTGAAGATATGGCGTGTCTGTACAAACGATTTAAAATCAAATCCTTGTTCAAAATGCTCTCAACATGAACGATATTACACAAACCATAAAGATCTTTTGTATTTTGAGTTTAAATAAAATCTTTATATATTATGTTATACATATAATGTATTTTTCTCACCTTGAAGATCAGCGAAACCATTACCCATTAATCCATGTGTGGATCGAAAACGTTGAAAAAACTGATTATAAATATGGTCTTGAAAGCGGATTCATTTGAGGAATGAATATAAATCATAGGAGTGAAAAGGGGAAGTAAATTTGGAAACTATAACAAATTAAAAAAATATATATGAATATTTGAGAGAGAATGGATCACTGTGAAGTTTATTAAGCAACAAAACAGGAAAATGAGCGAAAAAGTCAACTTTAAGGTACACGTGACTTTACAGCTGGATTAGTTGACGTGGCTTTGTTGAAGTGGCAGCTTGACCACGTGGATTAAGTGACGTGGAACTTTTCAAAAAAACTTTCATTTATTATATATATAGATAGATATAGAAGGGTTGATAGGTTTTGGTAATGAAGATGTGCAAATGCCACATGGGGTAAATGTATAAAGCCGTGTTTCTGAAAGGCCTATAATCTCGTTGCAAATCCATTTGTACATGTATATTACACCAATGTGAGGCCCACATATCTTTCAGGCTAATAAAGTAGCGTGATTTGGAAAACAAAAACATTTTAAACACAAAATTAAGAGAATCAGAGCTGATTGTAATCAGAAAATGCATGAAATAGCAAATGAAAAACGTTCAAAATAGATTTGAAAAGGATCTAGGTGATGTCAAAGTAATCAGTTTTACACCCACCTTAGTTACCATTATATTTTTTAATCAAAAACCATCGGTGAAAAGCTTTGATTGTGTATTTTATAATTCTGTTTATGTTGTATTAGTTTTATAAAGCATAATTCTATTTCCTATTAGAGTAGTTTAATAAACGTAAACTCGAGTTTTGCTGTAAGTATAGTAGTATCGGGGTTTAAACCAAGTGTTTTAATTATTATAGTAGTTTAATGGAATCAAAAGTTAACTTTTATTTGTGTTTAAGTAATATTGTTCATTTTTATACCTCCTTAACCTATGTCGAAATTTATAGAAAGCTCTAGCTATTATACTTGAACCCAAAATTTTGAGAGCAATGGTTGGATTGCCATTCGATTAACACTTACATATCTCTAAGTCTAGAAAGAACACTTGTATACCCGTTTATCCAATATGCGTGATATATGTCATAATTCAAACATTCAGTAATATACTAATATGTGATATGAATACGTAGACATGACAAGTTGATTATCAATTTTGACATGTTTATTTTAGGCATATATTTGAACTTGTTTAATATGCAAGTTGATTAGAACTTTACGTTTCACAATGCTACAAAAATGACAACATTCAGACACATACTATATATGTTGACATCTGTGTGAAAATAAGGCAATTTGCTGCTATATATGTATTTTTAATATCCCGGGTGCATGTAACAACTTCTGTATCATTAGGGTTTATTTTTTATTAGGGGTAATGGTTAAAAAAAGTACTAAACTTACCACCCTTTCTTCTTCAGGGTAGCGAACAAAATTTTTTATTTTTTAGGGTATTATACTTTCAAATTCATCCTCTTTAGGGTATTTTGCTAAACAGTTGGACATTTTTGCCCCTATTACCCACAAGAGCAAATGATGGCAAGTATGATACTTTTTTTTTATCATTTGCCCTAGTTTTTATTATGTTAAATTTTGGATATGTATTAAGATAAATTATTTAATGATTTATAATTGTGTTAAATCTATGATAAAAATGTTTTGTTTTAAGTTTACACTATTTACTTATTAAGATAATTTAGTTCCACCAGCCACTTCCATTTGAAAATGACATGTACTTCTCAATTGAAAAATGGAATTTAAAGAATAAATAATGTACTAGTCGTACGGAAAACGTGTTTTGGCTAAGAAAGCGAATAAGAATTAACAAGGGTAGCGTATTTGTGATAGGGAACGAATGTATTTTGGCGAATTTGATCGGCTGACGATCAAACTCGATAGGTTTATGGGTTAAGATGCCGGAATTGATTTGCTTTGATACAGTTGATATACTCTTATAGGAATCAACGAGATTCAAATAAGAGTATAACTAACCAAAAACACAAACAATAAGAATTGAGCTCAAGAATTAGTTAATGGGATTTGTTATGGCTTACTGACTTGTAGAAGTTTATTACAAAAGAGAATTACAAAATCAAAACCGCTTACAAATGTGAAATGAATTGTGTTATATACCAATGAAATGATGAAATGGTTAACGGCTTTTCCGCCTAAATGGTAAGGGTTAAAACTGCTTATTTGAACACCACACGTGCCATGCACGCGTATACTTATTTAAACTCATACCATGTTGACTCGAGACTAAACCAAACACAACACTAATCGAGACCAAACCGTGACCCACACGGGTCTCTACTTGAACCCACAAGAGCTATTAAGACTCGACTGGGAACAAAATATGCACATTCAATATCTATTAACCAAATCTCCAAATAAACCACGAATTAAAGCTAAACATAATAAGCCGTAAGTACATACGCTCGAACAAACAACACCAACTCAATTGAGAAGTACATGTCCTTTGCAAATGGAAGTGGCTGGTGGAACTAAATTATCTTAATAAGTAAATAGTGTAAACTTAAAACAAAACATTTTTATCATAGATTTAACACAATTATAAATCATTAAATAATTTATCTTAATACATATCCAAAATTTAACATAATAAAAAACTAGGGCAAATGATAAAAAAAAAAAGTATCATACTTGCCATCATTTGCTCTTGTGGGTAATAAGGGCAAAAATGTACAACTGTTTAGCAAAATACCCTAAAGAGGATGAATTTGAAAGTATAATACCCTCAAAAATAAAAAAAATTGTTCGCTACCCTGAAGAAGGAAGGGTGGCAAGTTTAGTACTTTTTTTAACCATTACCCCTTTTTATTACTATTATTATTTTAATATATATGTGTTTTTATGTTTAATTGAGTTAATTTAGAGTTATGAAATGGTCACCGAAATCCACATGATAGCCTTGATTTAGCGCTGCTTCAATATTTTTGGTGTATGGTGCATGTATGTATGGTTCCCCTGAATATGTTTCCAGTACTCACCACCACACAGTAAAAAATAAAAAAATCACCAACATAAAGTTTTGTACGTAGCAAATTGAAATATCTAGCTGTACGGTGGTGTGGTGGGTGGAACGTCAAAGCTCATCCTTTGACTTTGAAACCGTGTGAATACCGTATACGATGCCTTGGCTTATTCGAGTAAATTTCTTCAAAGCATGACACAGCCCGGATACGTTTTAAACATTATATTATATGTTTTTAATTCTTAGTCACAGATCTTATCAAATTAGATTGCTGCTGACTTTCCTTTAAAAACTATTTTTTGTTGAATAGTACAGCTAGCAAAGTACTCGAGTATATGCTAAAAAGAACTAGTAGATCGGCCGTATGGTGTTGTTTCACTACACGTGAAGGAGATTCACCACGCGTCAACACCGTTAGCTTTGCTATTTTGTTAAGTTGGCGTCTAACATGTGAATTTAACTAAATATATAGAAAGCTGAGCCCGTATGGACAAATAATATACATGAGGCATAGTTGTGATGTGATAAACCTATAAATACTACTCTCACTCTCCATGAAAGGTGTGAGAAATCATTGTATAAACATCTTCTAATAAATTTTTTCTTTTTTTCCACGCTCTTTTCACTTTCTCTCTCTAGAAATACACAATGTATTTCGAATACTTTTCATCCCCTTGACCTCTCGATCTTGACTAATATGGAACTTACAAACACCATGATGGCCAAGCTCAGTCACACACAAAGAGGGAAAAAAGGGTTGGTTGGGTGCTGCACACCACCTCACGAAATACACAATTTTTTTTAGTATGTTTTATGATATGTGAGTATATCTATTAGTCGGATGTTGTAGATTTAGTTCTCGTTTAAAAGTTTTGTAAGGTACGGCGTATAAACGAGTAAGAGATGCCATTTAAAAAATGTTTTTGATCCTGCATTTTGTGATTAGATACTTAATCATGCACAAGAATCAAGTGATAAAAATCTTAATGTGAATGATGAAAAGTAACTAAAGCCACATATTGGAGATGAAAGAATTAGTGTGCAACAACGTCTTTCACACACTAGAACAAAAAGTGGATTTGGCTACACCGAATATGTGTGACGATATACATATAGTCACACATGATTTTTTGACCGTGTGTGACTAAAGGTCGCGCGACCATAGGTGCCCTATGGTCACGTGTTTGACTTTTTTTTAGTCTCTATTACAAAACAGTAACCAAAACCTTAACATGTGTGACTAATTAGGTACAAATTTTGTTGGATTAATCCGTATTAGTGACCATAAACACTGTATAGTCACACAAAGCATGTTTGTTTTTTGTATTTAGTCACATACAATTAATCATAAAGTGGCTAAAAGTGTTAATAAGTGTGACTATATGGTGTTTAAAGTGAAGAAACGTGTATTTTGAGTGACTATTAATCATCCAATGGCCACATGAATTTTATGTTTGTGTGGCCTTTTCTAACATTTAGTCACACAAAGCATGTTTGTTTTGGGTATTTAGTCACATACAATTAACCATAAAGTGGCTAAAAGTGTTAATAAGTGTGACTATATGGTGTTTAAAGTGAAGAAACGTGTATTTTGAGTGACTATTGATCATCCAATGGCCACATATTAAGTTACGTGACCATATGTACTGGATTTTGGCTACACTTAAATAATATGTGTGACAAAACGTTTAGTGTAACCATATATGGCATTTGGTCACAGTGTTAGTAGTAAATGTGACTTTATAGATTAGCTTTTGGCAAGCTAACACAAACTAAACTTTAAACACACATATTAACTTACGTGAACATATGTACTGGATTTTGGCTACACTTAACGAATGTGTGACAAAACATTTAGTGTGACCATATATGGCTTTTGGTCACAGCGTTCAAGTGTGTGACATATATTTGTCACTGTTTATATGTTTATCGTGACTAATGCTTCAACCTTACTTTTCATTTGTCACTCGTTTCAATTTCAGATGTGGCTAAAGAGTTGACAAAACATATCAGTCACCATTAAATAATGTGTGACAAAACTTGACTCTGTGATTTCGACACACAAAAAATTACTTCATGTGACTAACGCATCAAGGTTACTTGTATTTGTCACGCGTTCCAAATTCATATGTGGCTAAATGATCTGAAAAAAAATCACCAGATACCTTTAGCCACACAATATTCAATTGTGTGGCAATACAGTTCTAATGGTCACATAATCAAAATTTTCATGTGTGACTAATTAGTAAATGTTGTCAATTTTCGTACCTTCAGCTACACAAATATGCGAATGTGTGGCCATTCCATTTCGACCATGTGTGACCAAATCCCGTTTTTGTACTAGTGACAATTGTTACTTATAGAAATGCCGATGGGTCATACGGTGCACATTAAACGGAACAAGCAAGTTGTAATGAAAAAAGATTGACGAAATGAAATGAAAATGAAGAGGAAATGAGAATACGGTAATATTTTTATAGAGGGGTAAACGGTAATTGTCAAGGGTGTATATATTTATTTGTGATAAATATATTTAAGTATAAAAGGAAACAATATAATCCCTTAGGGATATATATTCGGCCGACCCTTTTAAGAGAAGTTTGATTATTTGTCAAACTTGTATTACCTAAGGATAATTACTTAAGGACTTCTAGTGCAACTAGGATTGTCTTTGGTATCCTATAAAAGACAATCTAATCTAGAAATTATTTAAATCCTCAAAACCCCAAACACTCCGTCTCCTCTCCTCCTATTCACGTTCAATCGGCTGAAAACCTTTAGGGTCGAAACCCTAAGGTCGATCAATCAACTTATTGATGATTACCATAAATCAACTAGCCCTACTCGATTTCGTAATCTCCAACTTGCATAGGTCCGTAGCCCTAATTCTACATATGAATTACTGTGGATACATGACACAACTCACGTGGTGGTTCTCCCTAATAAACCCTAAAGTGTTTAAACCAAGGATCAAGACATGAACAAGGCAATTTCGTATAAGATGTGAAGGTCTAAGAGGTTACGTTATTGCAGGATTGAGTAGGTACTCCTCAAACACCCTTTATACGCGTTAGATTAAATTATATTACTGATTAAGAGATAAGTATATTAAGGGCTTGGTCTGCATCTCATTTATGTATGTATTACATTTTGTGCATGTTTTATAGGCCATGAAGGTGACCATCAATACCATACAGTGTTATCAAAGCCACCCTAGTCATATATAACCTAACTATAGTTCTTTAACTGCTTCTATTATCATAAAAACTAAAAATTTTAATTTTTGATTATGTTTGTTTGGTTCATTTGTGCGTTTTTAGGGTTTTAGGGTTATTGCTTTTTTTGAAAACTAAGGTTTAATTACTCTTTTTACATGATTTAGGGTTTATGTGTTTGATTGACATATCCATCAGGGTGTCTTAAACCTTAAAGGAGTCAATGTTAAGAGGATACAAGTGTATACGGGGTCAAACGTGAAAACCCTAATTCGTGTTGTTATGTAAATCACAAAAACCAGGTTTACTTATATGCAAGCAATTTTTGTTTATGTTTATGACTTAGGGTTTTAGATATTTTTGAAAAGGTGTAAACTTCATTAAAAGTGTGTTCAAACTATTTTTGGATGTATTTTGTTACCAAAGTAAATCATATGGTAAACAATATAGCTTAATGAACAAGAAAGAATGATTAGGGTTTACATAGTACCCCAGGTTGGTTAATTTTTGTAATCATAGCTAGATGGGATTATAAAATTTGACTTACAAAAATCTTGGTGAACAAGCAGTTAGCTAGTTTTCATAAACTAACGTAAGGTTCAATTTTACCGTATGTCGAAGCTGGGATTCCTAAATATAAAGACTAGGGTTATAAGACATTAAACATAACTAGGTAATTTAGGAAATAATATTTTCTATTAAAAACTCCATAATTAAATTTATCTAAATCTAAATATGGTGACTTATAGTTTCTTGTTACCTAAGTTACAAACTTTTAAAATTCTATATTAATGAAAACCCTAATTAGGGTTTACAAAATTTAAAAGTAACCTCAACCATATTCCATTGTACTTAAAACATTTTTTTTGGAGTAATATATTTTACCGGGTGGAATGCCCTTTACCCAAAAAAATTAAAAGTAAAAATTTCTAAATTGACAGTGAAGCAATTGGGTAAGAATTGTCATTCATTCTTGAAAAATGACAAGTTGCATCGGTATGCAACAATGCAGGTAAAACTCGTAGTTTTGCATGTACTATTAGGATGGGTGACGCGGATAATTGTAAATACACTAAGTTTTACAATTCTCCTAGTTAGAGTACCTAACCGTTGTAGTGTAGTATAGGTAAGACACAGGGGATTGATCGTTCTCTAAAGGAATAGTGTTGTGAAGGCTCGAAATGTATGACGAATTAAGTCTAAAAGTTGAGGGATGATTTTTTGTCTTTTTATATTTTTTAGAAAGCAAAGTAAAAAATCTATGGGTTCGAAAAGTTTGGTTTTATAACTATTAATTAAACTAATTAAAAGTAAATTAAACTAATTATGTGGAAAAGTAAATTGGTGAACTTGTATGATAAGTAAATGTGTTTACTTAGAATCTTACTACTCCCTAGTTATATCCTAATGATTAGTCGAATTGTCACATCCATATTTTAATTAGCGCCTCGTATTTCTTAATATCAATCGTAGGGAGGTGCCAAATGCCCTAAATCTATGAATGTATATGACTAGTTAAGAATCTTAACATCAGCGAGCGCAATTACCAAAGTTAAAGAATATATAGGACTCGTTAAGACTACATCAACCTCAATTCACGCAATAAATACAAAGAACAAAACATATATTGCACTATAATGGAGCGTTTAGTCGGACGTTCAAGCATGCATCCTAAGATCTAGCCAGTTTTCAACTCCTAACGCGATAACAACTAATTAAACAAGAGACGACAATCAATAATCAAAAACTAGGTTTCATTCAATCCTAACCAAACACTAATAGATTTAGCCTAATATGTTAAAGAGAAGAGAAGATAAACAAATAATAACACAACATATAAACATATTGTAATGTTTAAAGATTGAATAACTTATCTTCAATTACATGGAGTTTTGGAGACTAAAAACCCTTACAATAAGTTACAAATTCGTGCACCAAGAGGTCTCTCCAAAGTCTTACCAATACGTGTCACCCGTAATGAAAATCTTACGAAAAATAAATTTAGTATTACAATTGTGATAGCATCACTTTACAAGCGTGACACCGTCAGATCGTTGTCATTAGATTTTTATGAACTGCACCGACTTAGTTGTGACGACATCACCTTCTGGGTTGTGACGCCGTCATTCTTCACTTTTCTGGTTATGATGCCGTCAGCTCTAGATCATCACCATCCTCTGAAGCGTCACTTGTAAAAATTATAACTGGATCATCTTCATGATTTTTTAAGTGATGGCGTTACGTTGTATCTGTGACGCCATTCCACCTCCTTTTCATGGACGTTTCTAGACTTTGTCATTTTCTTCATTTTCTCGTCCAAATGAGCCAAAAACACTTCAAATTTCAATATTTGCTTCCCAATTACCTAACACTCAAATAGAAATGATTCAGGCCAATAAATGATCAAATATGTACGAGTTTAGAGGCTAAATGACCTCTAAAACTGCATGTTTTTACGCCTCATCAAATATCCCTATACTTAGGATTTTCTTGTCCTCAAACAAATGTGCTTTTATCCTAATCAATTTACAAGTTAGGGGCATTTAGCATTGGTTTAAAGATAATTTATAACACAACTTATTCCACAATAGTCAAAACAAGCACGAATATTATATACTAGCACCTCACATAAAGTGTTTGGATTCTCTCGTATCTCTGGTGTATAGGTTGTAGAACATGTATGGAAACAAGAAAATAAAACACTCTCTACCTATCATAGCACATAGATTATCATAGGCTTGATAAAGGATCAAACCTCCACTACCTTGGCGTAAGCACTTAGGCTTGATAAAGGATCAAACCTCCATTACTTTGAATCAATGAATGAAAAACATTTTATTCTAAATAAGTCCATAGTTGTTTATCATGGTAGGAGACCGAGATAAGTTGAACAACTATTGTGAAAGCTATGATACTCCAGGGAGTGTATCAAGTTTCATATGCATTGGTCAAATCTTCAACTTACCATGATCAAAAAGCGACCACGTGGATTAATCAGTTAATGGTGGTCTCAGATCGTGGTGTGATATCCCAAAGACCTGATGAGATATAGTACTCTGCATATTGACTAGTCTATGTCTGAGGTGTATATCGGTGTTTCAAATCATATTTACCGAGGTAAAACCCTTTACCCAAAAAAATTGTGTTTCGAATTAGAGCACCCATAAGGGCATCTGTCCGGGTAAAAAGGAAGGTATACTGGGTATTATGATTGTCCAAGAAGGTAATTTTCAACTCTAAGTTAAAATATAGAATATTTTTCCAAGACCTTGTGGTAAGTTTATTTGTGAGAGCATGGTCGTACAACAAGTGTATTGGACCCCTGTGGGAGACAAATCATTCAAGGTAACAAGAAATGATGAAAGTATTGATAAATTAACATATCCATGTATGGTACTTTTTTAAATATCCTAAAGTGCAAAGGGATATAGTCATATACCTATACTTAGTTTAGGCGTTACCGAAATCTTCTTTAATCACTATGTGGTTCACGTATTGTTGCTTTGCACAAGTGGGAGTCTGAAAGGATTGGTGTGCAAAGAGCAACATCTTTCACAACTGGTACTCGTAAAAATGTCGATAGGTCACACTTTGTGCATACTAAACGGTACAAGAAAGTTGGTAATGAGAAAAGAGTGACAAAATAGAATGAAATGAAGAGGAAATAAGAATACAACAATATTCTTATAGATGGGTAAAACGGTAATTGTCCAAAGTAATATATATTTATTTGGGATAAGTATATTCAACTTGAAAAGCCAATAATATAATCCCTTAGGGCTATATAATCGGTGGACCCTCTTAAGGGGGAATTTTTATTCTTTGTCAAACTTGTATTACTTAAGGATACTTAATTAAGGACTTCTATTGCAATTAGCATTGTACTTGGTATTCTGTAAATATAAAGAAAAATTAAACTATACATCATTTTAATCATCAAAACCTTAAACACTTAATCTCCTATCTTCCTCTCCACGTTCGATCGCCGAAAACACCTTAGGTCAAAACCCTAAGTTTGATCAATAAATTTATAGTCGATTACTATAAATTGACTAGCCTAGTCGATTTCGTACTCTCCAACTTGCATAGGTTCATAATCCTAGTTCTATCTATGTAGTTCTGGTGGATACCTGACGCAACTCACGTGGTAATTTTCCCCAAGAAACCCTAAAATATTCGAACCAATCATCAAGAGAAGAAGAAGGTGATTACGTGGAAGTAGTGAAGGTCTAGGAGCTTATGTTACTTCAGGATCAAATAAGTATTTCTCAAACCGCTTTTATACGTGTTAGATTAGGTTATATCACTGATTAGGAGATCTGTATACTAGAGGTTTGGTTTGCATGGCCTCTAGGTTTTTATTTTCCGATGTGCAATTTTATAGGCCATTCTAGTGACCACCAATACCTTACAGAAGATGCATCGTATTAAATCAGATGCATATTTATTTACTTAGATGCTTCCAAAGCTAGTGGTGATAAGTCCACCACCAACGCGTCGTTGGCCTAGGTGGCACCACTTCGACGTGTCTTGTCTATAAATGACACCTTGAAGCACGTGTTCTTCATATAAAAAACTCTCCTAACCCTAAAAACAATTCCTTTGACTTTCTGGAAATCGATCACTAATTATCAAAACCTTCTTGATCTTTTAATCCTTCCTAGCACATGTTTGTTATTAATCTTTGATCGTCTCGTATGATCTAGATTCAATATCACCTTGTCTTGGTCAGATTTTTTAGATCACTTCTAGATTCAATCGGTTTTGGAGCTTTCAATACTGATTTGGATCATCATTATCACATCATGATTTGACGTTCTGCGCATATGGGTTCAAAACCCTAGTTTTACGACTAGGGCTTTATTTGTTTGAAGATCGACTACTTTATTTTTCTGGGTTGTGCTATTTGGTTTTAGTGTTTTGATTGTTATGATGTCTACTATAGGAGAGGAGCAGAATAATAATTTGACTAATCATGTTGTCAATTCGAAATATGTTTCGACAACAGTTGGGGTTAATACTCTTGAACAAGTGGAGCCGATTCCACTTGTCTCATGCTCTAATGAACCACTCACGGAATCTAGTGTGTTGAACTTTGATTCAACAACTGCGGTTACTCCTACTTTGGTATCCTCCATTATTAGGAGTGTTGGAGATGGTGTTCAGGTTGATACGAGTGGGAATGAGGCTGAGCCGAATTATGGCCTTGACCCGGTCGTTTTGGAAGCGTGTAAGATGATTCGCCCCCAAACGGTCAAGTTTAATCACACAAGCTAGCCACTTGTGAATGGCCAACCGTAACAAACTTAAAACAGTCTGGAAACAAATGCAATGAAGATCAGGAGAATATAGTGGATTCCCGGGTCGTTAAGTCCCACGGAGGATGAATGGTGTTAAAACACTTTCAGGTGTCGAATAATCACTAATGATAGTGATCAGTAAGGATTTTGATGGATAATTACCTAAAGAAAAGATTTGTAAATTACAGAGGCTTAAATGCAAATTAAAGAAAATTAAAAAGTTAAAATATATTAAATAAACGCTATCACTATTTTTACAATGATGTTTTTCTGATTTTATAAAACAAAATAACTTAAATAAACTATTTTAATTAAAACGTAAACTTAAATTATCTAAAAATGTGACTTAAAATGAAAACGAGCGTTATTTAAAAAAATTACGCGAGTGCGCAAGCAAAAACGTAAAATTTATGAAATAAAAGTCCTACAAGTGTAAAAACAATTTTCTTACGTACTATATGACAAAAGAAAATTTTAGAAAAAAAGATTTATATTTTTTAGACTTTTATATTTTTTATTATGAATTAAATACTATTTTAGACTAATTAAATGATTAAAAATACTAAAACTATTTAGAAAATTCTGAAACTTTTTTATAAATTACTTTATACTAATACAAATCTATGAAAAATACAAAAGTTGCAAAAGCTAGTTTAAATAAGCTCGAAATAAGCTAAATTAACCAAATAAGCTAAACGGGACAAAGAGTACTTAAGTATTTGATTGTGCAAAATGTAACCAGTCAAAGACCCAAGGGCAACTGGTATACAGGTACACACTTATCACTCTCATAAGGTGGAGGTCTCAGGTTCGAGCCTGCCTCCCACCTTTTTGCTCTTTTATTTTTTTTTTCGATTTTTCTTTTGCAAACTTATTAAACACAAGAAAATAAGCACTTTTTATAACTATGACTTTTTCCAAAAACAACTGATAAGCTCAGTTTTGAGCTTATGATTCCAACAGTTGGCTAGAATATGAAATAAGCACAAAGATTAAACTAAATGGCTAATAAGCTATTAAATAAGCAAGATTTGAATGAAAATAAACTTAACAACTATTAATAAGCTAAAATGAAAACTTAAAAAGCAATTTTCTCAGAAATAAGCACTGAATAAGCCAAAATAAGCACTAGTTGTAACTGATACACAGTACACTCTTTGGTTCACTAAGCACTTTAAAGCTAATAATTAAGCACTAAGATAAGCTAGGAATTGAAAATAAACACTAGGACTGACAACTTGACCAGCTACACTCTCTAAAAAGCTAATTTACTCACTGTTTTGTTCACTGATGAGCTTATAAGTAGCTTATGAAAAAGTTAAAAATACTGAATGCTCAGTTCACTAGATGAAATGGACAAAAATAAAAGTAACTAGCAGGCTTATCCAATAAGCTGCAAATTGAAAACTAAACACTGGAACTATGAGATGGCTAGGTGAGCTTCTCAAAAAGCTAATTTACACAAGCTAATACCCACTAATTAGCTTTGTGAGAGCTTGTGAAATGTGCTATCTCAACTGTGAACAGGGGAGATTTTTGAAAAAGGGTCTAAAGTAAGACTGAAAATAGCAGGAATAAGCTAGTCAGAGATTAACTATTATTTTTCTAATTTATTTTAGCAGCTAAATTTTAATATCCCAAAAGGATTTAAGCTAAAACTTTGTAATAAATACACACTAAAATTATTTATTTTATTCAAAATCTGTAATATGAGAAATTTGACTTTTAAGATAAAGGAACTAAGTTGACTATTATGAGATTTTAATTAATCCTATGGACTGAATAAGTTGTATTAAGCTATAATAAGACTGATTTAAGCTAGAGTACTAAGTTACAAGCAACTTTGATGCAATATATAGTCCTAATTCTTAACAGTAAACTAGCAATATGAATTTAGAAGCTATTTTGATTTTCAATTAAGTAAGCACTGGTTTTTATTGTTGTTCTGAGCTACTAGAGACTAGTATGACAGGTAACAATAACAAACAACACATAAACAACCTTTAACACCATTTAATTCAGCAAATCCAAACACCACTTTTTAAGACTGTTATTAAGCTTTTAATGCTAAAACAAGTTTATAGACCAAGTAATCTATTTATTATCTTATATTGGCTATAGTAAAACAGAATTGAACTGGAATTAACAACATTCAAACACTTAAACTAAGAAATGCAAAATTTAAGGAAATGGCTTACAAAATGAGT
The DNA here is from genome assembly GCA_910596185.1 of Chrysanthemum makinoi. Lineage (NCBI taxonomy): Eukaryota > Viridiplantae > Streptophyta > Magnoliopsida > Asterales > Asteraceae > Chrysanthemum > Chrysanthemum makinoi. The sequence goes on from OU343217.1 coordinate 269,824,186, forward strand.
TCAAGCTCAAAACTGAGAATCCAAAGACTGAGATCACACCTATAGCTTCCCAAGAAGCTCTATACCAATAAGCAATCCAAATACCAGCTCTGCACCAGTTTCTTGATCATTTCCCATAGATTTTTTATTTTTAACTAATTTATTGGTATTTTTCTTAATTTTTCTTTTTGAAACTTAAACTGAGTTTAAAATGTTCTAATAGCTCTCAAAGGTTATATAATGAGCTTATATAAGCTTATAAGTCCAAGACAACAACCAAAGATAACATTCGTACCTATTGAGATTTTTGAATTTGAAAATTGCTCAAACTTGAAATCAAACTGGAAACTTGAAGTTTATTATTAATAAAGGTTCACATACACTCAATAATGCTTAAACAAGAACTTAAAAGCTTAAAAGTACACTAGAAAACTTGAAATTATTAAAACGTCATAAACTAAACTAAACTACACTACTTGTTTTTCCACACTGCTTCTTTCCTCTTCTTTATAGATCTTTTGAACTCTGTGGGTCCCACTTGATCTTTCCCATCAATAAACTCAGCCTTTGGATGAGTCAAATTCATCTTGGCCATCAAATAGTGTTTTGGCGCCAAAAGTCCTAAAGCAGGTTTTTTTAAGCATTTAATGCTTCTTGGTGTTTGTGGAGGTGGAGGGGGGTTGGTATACAGGTGGGGGGATAAGGTAGCAAGGTGGAAAGTGGGCAAGTGGTGGTGAAACCACTGGTATTGGGTTGCAGTTGTGGGAGAGACAAGTGAACAGTGGACGTGGTATTTCTCTTTTTAAATTTTGGGCCGGGTTTTGATATTGGGCCAGCTGGGTTTAGGTTGGATTTGGATTGGGTATTTAATATATAGGGTCCGGTTGGTTTATTAAACACAAGGACCATATATGTAATTTTCTGAAACTGAAGGACTGAAAATGTCAACATTCAAAAGTTATTACAAGGGCTAAACCTGCAATTAATGGTTAGTACAAGGACCATATTTGCATAAAGTTCCATTTTTATAAGTCCAAGGACCAAATCTGCCAATTTTGAAACTTTAAGGGCCTAACTTGTAATTTCTCCAAAGTTTACCATAAGGACCAATTTTGTCATATTTGAATAGTACAAGGTTTATTTTTGATAAATTTCCATTTTTAAATTCACCAAGGACTATATTGGACAATTTTCAAACTTTAAGGACTAAAGTTGTCATTTTGTAAATTTTAAACTTTAAAGGGTTTATTTTGACAACTTTTGAATCCCATGGACATTAAATGACATTTTACAAGTTTTGAATTACAGGGTGATTTTGACAACTTTTGAAACTTGGGGACTAAAAGCGCCAATTATGCAAACTTGATACGTTTTCATCTGATTTTGGTATTTTTGCATTTAAAACACATAAAACACTTGTTTGTGATATTTTCATCATTATGATGCATTTCTGAGTGTTTTCAGATGTTTTTGCAGTTTAAATGGTACAAAAATGATGAGTATTTAGACACTCATCATAAGACCTTTGAAGAGGCTATGCGCGGTTTTGAAGTTACAAATGCGGAGAATGCGGGCATTGGTCCTAATGTTGTTTCTATTTCGTCTCCCAAAGTTCATAATCAGCCCCAACCATTGGGTGCCCCGAGTGTGAAGCCGGTTTCATATGCGGGTGCAACGTCAAGTGAGTCTACGAAGCGCAAGTCTAATTTTCGTAGGTTGGAATGTAGTAAAAAGTCTAATGGGTGGATCTCTCCATTCCTATGAAAGTCATTGAAGAGGTAAAATCTAAATTTGAGATTACCCTTTATGGTTATTTTCTTGGTAAACGTATTGCTTTTCCGGTTGTTGATTATTACGTTCGTAATACATGGGCCAAGTATGGTATTCAAAAGGTTATGATGAATGCTAAGGGGTTCTTTTTTTTTAAGTTTTCCACTCGTAAAGGTGTTGATGATGTTCTTGAAAACGGACCGTGGATGATTAGGAATGTGCCAATTATTCTTAAAACTTGGACGTTGAATACTAATCTGCTTAAAGACGATTTGACTAATATTCTGGTATGGGTTAAAATTCATGATGTTCCCCTTGCTATTTTTTCTGATGATGGTCTCAGCCTCCTAGCCACATTGATTGATAAGCCAAAAATGTTAGATTCTTACACTAGTCAAATGTACTTGGAATCATGGGGTCGAAGTAGTTTTGCTAGGTGCTTGATTGAAGTTAATGCGGAACAGGTTCTTAGGGAGAGCATCACTGTTTAGATTTCATTACTCGATGGGACAGGTTATACTATTGAAAACATTTGGGTTGAATACGAATGGAAACCGCCTCGGTGTGATACATGTAAGCTTTTTGGTCATACGCTGCTTGATTGTCCTAAATCTGTTCCACCTCCTACTCAGCCTAAACAGAGTGTTATTGATGGTTTTCAAACTGTCAATAACAAGAATAAGGGTAGGAATGGTGGTCAAAGTGTTCAGGCAAGGGAGGTTTACTAAATCGGGTGTGGGTCCAAAGTTTAGGTATCAACCTAAAGCGCCTCCTCCGGAACCTAAGAAGGTGGATAACACAAAGAAGAAAGCCACTGAAGTGGCTAGTACGAGTGGGGCGAACTTTGCTACATCTAATCCTTTTGCTGCACTTAATACGATCGATAGTGATGAATGTGGCACTCCTACTGATGTAGTGGATTCTGGTAGTACAATGGAAGCAAAGGAGGTTGGGTCTCCTAAGACTGGTAATGTATCACAAGAACCGCTTGTGAGTGACTCAATATGAGCTAACGAGGTTGGTCCTACCCCTATTGTTAAGAAAATTGGGGAGTTTGAAAAGCTTCTTATTGATGGGAAAGCTACTTTTGTTGATAATGATGGTAATCCTATTAAAAAGGTTGACTATCCAGGTAATAAAAAGGATTTTCCGTCTACTTCTTCTACTAAGAGGGTTAATCCATTCTCTAAGGTGGGAGAGATTGTTGACTCCGATAGTTATGAAGAGGATGTTTTGAACACTTTTGATGAGTCAATTAATCTATTTGGTGGTGGTCATGCTCGTGAAGATGATTATGATGATTATGATTATGATGACTATGCGGATCAGGTCTACGATCTTTCAGGGAATTTGGATGCTTATTATGACACGTATGGTATCAAGCTCCAAGGCATTGGTAGGAAGTAATTTGTTTCCCTAGGAGTCTAATGTTATATTTTGAGTAGTGATTTATTTTCTTGTAGAGAGAATAAGAAGTATCTTGTTATGTAAGCTTTCCGCCTATGTAACGGGCTGAGATATGGGATTCACCCATATCCTTTGTACTTAAACGTTTTTTGGAGTATATATTTACCGGGTCTTTGACTTTTTACCCCAAAAAAAGCACGTGTTCTTCATGTATAAAAGAATAAAGTCGGTGTAACGACGAACCGAATTATGAAAGGCGTGGTTGTGTATGTATGTTATTTTGGATTTTGTAGGGATATATTGTGTATAAGTGGGGTATATTTGAATGGTAACTTTAAATGAATATACATATGTTAGATGTAATTCATCAAATTTAGTAAATCATCTCCATTATACATCATTTGCATGTCGAAACCGTTTCACCTCAAATTAGTTTTTATAATAAGGGGATGTATATAAATGAACTAAGATGTATCTATTTTAAACCAATGTGTCTCAAATGTATGATTAAAATTATTTATTGTTCCTTTTTATTAAGATTTATTTTACTCGATACCTGCCCTCGTTGATTTAGCTTAAATATAATGAGGAGGAAAAAAAAAGACACGGAGTTCTTAATCGTAACTGCGGAACTTCTCATAACCACCATAGGTGGTTCATAGTTACAAACTCATAATGATAATTGTTTATGGCTAAGATATCAGAGAATTGGTTGCTGTTTCATTGTTCTTAAGGTGTTATGATATTATGAATTATTACAACAGATGGTTGGATTTAACAAAGTAACTATCCTTATTAATTCAAGACTAGTGTCTAATTTTTCACTACTACACAAACTGGTTTTTCCCACAAACTTTTACCCACAGAAAATAATCTGTGGGAAATTTCCCACAAATTACCTACATTTTACACACCAAATTGTAAAACAAATTTTCTGTGGGAAATCAGTCAAAGATTTCCCACATATTTCCTACAATTTACACATCAATTTGTTGACCAAATTTTAGTGGGAAATTGGTCGCAAATTTCCCACAGATTAGCGACAAAATTCACACTAATAGTGTTGACCGGACTTCCGTGGGAAATATGTTGCAAATTTCACACATATTAGCGACGGTCATAAGTCAGTGACAAATATGTAGCTAAATTACCCACGGATTTCACACGATCTTATTTAATAAATATATGATTTAATTAGTCTGTGTGAAATCTGTGGATAGTTACCTACTCATTAGCCACAATAAATATTGCTTTTATGTTTCTTTATAATAACAAAATCTCATATTACAATCTATGTCTTAACATGGTTTATTAGTTGCAATTATATGTGCTTTCGTATTTATTTAGCTATATCTTTGTGTGTCACAAGTGTATCTGTATATATGTATAATAACATGTTTGTGTAGACATGTGCTTTATGAATCATTGTATATCTATTGACGAATGTACATACGCATTGTAAGTTGATTTTAGCCTTCATTGCACTTTTGTATGTATATATATATATATATATGAGTGTGTACATTGGTGAATGTGTAAGTATGTCAAAAACATAATAGATGATTATGTTCGTGGGAAATATGTTGGTACTTTCTCACAAATTGTCCACCGATTTGATAAATTCGTGGGAAATTTGTGGGTAGTTACTCACGCATTTCTCACAAAATATATCGTTTTTGTGTTTCTATATACTTAAACATTTTCACATTACTATCTATGTGTTTTTATGTGTTTGTAGTTTCATATTTTACGCGTTTGCTTATCAGTGTAGCTATTTATGCATATCATAATGATGTGCGGCGGTTGTAAACCTCACAAGTAGTTTTACAATCCTCATAGGCAGTGTACTTAATCGTTGTAGTGTAGTATAGGTAAGACACGGAGGATTGATCGTTCTCTACGGGAATAGTGTATGTGAATGCCGAAGTGTATGTCGAGATAAGTATAAAGGTGAGGGATGAGTCTTTTTGTATTTTTATATTTTATGAAAAGCAATTAAAAATATTGGGGTTTGAAGAGTGGGCGGTTTAGCTATGAACCATTGTATATCTATTAACGCATGTAGATAAGTATTGTAACTTGATTTTAGCCTTCATTGCACTTTTGTATGTCTATATATAAGAATGTGTACATTTGTGAATGTGTAAGTATGTCAAAACATAATAGATGATTATATTCGTGGGAAATCGGTCGGTACTTTCCCACAAATTACCCACCGATTTGATAAATTTGTGGGAAATTTGTGGGTAGTTACTCACGGATGTCCCACAAAAGATATCGTTTTTGTGTTTTTATATACTTAAATATTTCCACATTACTATTTATGTCTTTTTATGTGTTTTTATTTTCATTTTGTACGTGTTTACTTATTAGTGTAGCTATGTGTGAATATCACAAGCCTACATGTTTATATGTATAACGTATTCTTCACAATCCTTAGTATCCCCTCTTCACTTTTGGAATTCAAATTTGGTTTTCTGGGTCAAGTCGAACCGAACCGAACTAGGATTCAACCGAACCGAAAACCGAATTTGAATTCGGTTCGGCTTTTGGGTTGACCCGAATTACACCATTATATTTTTTTTTTAAATTTAATTTTTGGAAAATAAAAAATTATTTCAAGCATAAAAAGTATTTTTTTTATATTCGGATAAAATTTTAATAGTTTTTTTATATATATAAATATATAAAAAGTACATACATTTATATAAATTCAGTTTTCGGTTCAGATAGCCAAAACCATATCTAAACTGAAAACTAAATTTTTAGTTCGGTTCGTTTATGGCAAAATTCGGTTCGATTAAGTTTTCTCGGTTAAGTTCAGTTCAGTTTCGGTTTATTCGGTTAATACCCAAACAATGCACACCCCTAATAGCAGGGGTGTCAGTAGGGTCGGGTCAACCCGACCCGATAAAGCTTATCGAGTCGGGTTAAATCGGGTTGAAAAATCTTGTCGGGTTGTTTTGACCCGAACCAGATAACCCGATAACCCGATAATATTATCGGGTCGGGTTAGGGTTAGAAAATTATGCTATCGGGTTATTGGGTCAATCCGATAAGACCCAAAAAACATTATTTATTTTTTTCTCCTAACATTTTTAGAAAATTTGCATGGGACGTTTGGTACTTCATTGTTTGCTATCAAAGAAACATCATTATATATTAATATAGCTCTTATATGATACACCTGTTTGAACTTTGAATACTAGCTAACTTGGTTCTATTTTGTAGTCATATTTTGAATACTAATGTTTTAACTTTATAATGATACTATAAGTTAACGTGAAATTAGGCCCACTCAAAGGAATGTGATAACCAGCCCACTTTGTATCACTCTTACTAAACCTAATCCTAAACCTAAATCATCTCACTTTCAGTCTTTCACAGCCACCACTTTCATTTCACACAACCTCAAAAAGCATCCACAAACCTTTATCTGATTTATGCTAATCCGAATCACAAGCACGAAAAATAATCCACAAGACCCTCATTAACAAACTCGCACAAAAACACAAATCAAAGCAGCCCTTTGCTTGTCTCCTTTGGTAGTAACCGAATCTCAAAACACATTGATAAGTCACGTAAGTTTGTCTCCTTTGCTTGTCTCCTTTGATTATTTTTTGTTTTCGTTTTTATATAATTCACGCAAGGTTTGGTTATTTTAGTTTATCTAAGGTTTTCTCAAGTGCTTTTGTTTGCTTATTATTATTCTTTTTTGTTGTAGATCTTGTAATATTTATTGTAGATCTTGTGTGATAAACGGTTCAAGAAAAGATAGAAGATTACTCGAAGCAGCCCCGGGAAATCGCATGTACAATCGCCTAGAAGCAGAAAATAGTTATCGAATGAACACCAAATAAGCGGTTCAAGAAAAGATAAAGATTTTGAATAGATGTAGTGTTTTCCTAGATGTATGATAATCAATTAAACCATTTATGTGTTTCATTGTAGTATTAGTTTTGTATTTATTGAATTTTATTATATTGGATTGGTTTTTGATTTTTTGCATTTTGATAGTTTGGGGTTAATTGCTTTTATGATTATTGTTTTTAATATATTTGCCAAAAAAAAGAAAAAAAAAGCCATACCAGTAAAAAGTGAAAAAACAAAATACTAATTTAAAATAGAGTTAATTGCATTTTTGGTCCTTGTGGTATGGCCAAATTGCATTTTGGTCCCTAAAACTTTGAAAGTGCAATGATAGTCCCTATTTTGAAGTTTGGATTGCATTTTTGGTCCATAATCGGTGTGAAATGACCAAATTACCCTTATTTTCTCTGAATAAGACAAAGGGTATTTTAGTCATTTCACTTTATCCAGGGACCAAAATTGCAATCCAAACTTCAAAATGGGGACTATCATTGCATTTTTTAAGTTTTAAGGACCAAACCTGCAATTTGGCCATATCACAAGGACCAAAAATGCAATTAACTCTTTAAAAGATTAGATAATTATTGAATTCTAAAAAATATTAATCGGGTTTCACACGAAATTTCTCCAAAAAATTAGCGGGACGATTTTTGGGAGCAAATAATTCGGTGGGAAATTTTTTTCGATTTTTGGTAGCAAATAATTGGGTGGGAATTTTTTTTCTACGAAAATCGTGGAAAATTCGTTGGATAATATCCGTGGGAAATCTGTGGGTAATAAACCTACAGATTACACACAACGATATCTGTGGGAAAAATAGTCAATGCAGTGGGAAAATCTGTGGAAAAATATTTACCCACGGGGTTTTTACACACGGAATAATTCTGTGTGAAATCCGTGGAAGAAGGCCCTTTCCCACGAGATTTCCCACTGATTTTGCCTTGGGAAAAACCTGTTTGTGTAGTAGTGTTTTTCCCAAGTTGATTTGTAGCATGCATGTGGACATATAAGTAGTTCTACCTATTGCGCCGCACTTCCAGGAGAATTTGCGTTTCTTTAATCACTTCTCACTTATCTTTGTCTAAGAATAAAGTTATATTACCTTCTTCGGCAATTTAAAACGTCCACTACTACTAGGGCCAATAATTAACTACTCCGTATTAGTTAAGTAAGGGTACGGTGAATTGATATTACAATTCCACGTTTTTTTCTGTAAAATATATGTCAAGGTTTTATGGAAAGCAAAATAGCTTGCGTTTATTACTTTTAGGACATGGATACAGATTTTTATATAAAAATCAGGTTAAGAGATGTTCTGAATAAAATAAGTGGAGCAAGTTTCATGCTTATTTTAAACACATGGTAAACCTTGGTATATAAGTTGATATGTAAATAAATGTAGCACAATAAAATCTATACATCTTTTTTTCCAGAATTGTTAAATGTATATTTACTTTGTTATGAAAAACAGTAACACGTATCAATGTTACATATATTTCGTTATTGTATTATTATATTTAATCTTTATATAGCCTTAAGTTTTAGTGAAAGGTCACTTAATTACATTGCCTGCTAAGTAAGCTGTGTATCACATTATTAGGCCACTTGTTGAGTTATTTATCATATTAAAGTACTTTAGTTGTGGTACTTATATAATGATCTTCATTAATTAACCTTTAAATTCGCTAAAAAGCATCTATCAGTTAAGATATAAGTTTATTCCTGCAACTTTGCATTACGCGTTTTATGTCAACCAGTGTTTGTTACGATTAAATATGAAGTTTAATATGAATTTGGATACTTTATAAAAATACGAATAAGTTACGATTCTTTGTGTTTTTATATTTCACTCGTGTACCAATAAGGAGTGTAATTGCATGATGCATGCGTTTCACTACTAACTTGTGTTTTCACGTTCATATACCTACAAAAGTTGCAAGATATTTTAACAGTTGACAATGTGATGTTCTTATTAATTACACTCGTGCCAGCGTATACTGTTTAACAAAATTCAATTGCGTCAATAATCTGGTGTGATCCCTGAGTTTCTCTTTTATCATTTATTTGTGTAGCGTCAAATAATATTAGTAATCAATTTACGGTTGAATGTTTTTCTATTTACTTAAATGATATCTAACAATCTTATATTTTACACTTCTTATGCTAAAACACTTTTCACTATAACACAATATTAGTTACCAAATGCTATATACTATTTGTAACAATAAATAAATAAATAAATAAATTTGATTTAAATCTTTAAAATAAAATAAAATATAAACATTCACATATAAGAATTATTACGTATTAATTTGAAAGTAGATTTAAATGTAAATGAGGATGACATTCATATTGTTAAATAATTAGTCAAAATAGATGATTGAAGGAAAAGTATTTTCTTTATATCTAGTATAGATGTATCAATAATTAATTTGTCAAAAACATTATTCATAATTTAAACACTATTTTAATATACCAAAATTTGTATCTTTTTTTTTTTTTTTTTTTTTGGTTTTTTTTTTTAACCCTTATTTTCGACATTTTGGCTGGCTAACTCACAGGATTACCAAAAATATTTTTTACTCACATGTCAGAAATTTTTCTTTTCAGCTGCCTCGTATTTTCTTTTATTCTTCTACGTTTAACTTGTTAAAACTTTATATTTTCTATTCCGTACTTTGTGTTTCACAATTTTTTGATAAAAATAAAACTATAAAAAAACAACTAAGGAAAGTATTACTATCACTTTAGATGATACCAATAACCTAGGCCTATTATAAGGCCTTGATTGGCTAAGCTTATTTAACATAAGCCGATTTGGCTTATTTTGTATAAGCTCTTATTTTTTGCCTTATTTTAGACTTGTTGGCTTATATATGTTTATTATGATATGATAAACTTATAAAAGCCGACAAGTTTCAAAATAAACCGTAAAATTAGAGCTAACAAAAAGTAAGCCGAAATTTCATGAAACCATTTTAGCTTATCAAATTCATCCATAATATGAGACTTACTATTCATACCATAAACAATTACTCCGTAATATTCTATTATATTTTGGAAGTAATGCGAGTAAGTTAAGCTATTAGGCAAAATTAAATCAAGCTATTAGGTAAAAGCTTTGAAGTTTAAATTCGAAGGATGCCATATTGAGATACGACAAAATGATCCCTGGGCAGCAGCTTACCTACCTGCTGCAAGCCCATTTTTCCGCCCTTCATCGAGTTTCTCCACTGAGGGGATTGAGCCGAGCCACTACTAGAATTGCTGGTTTGGAGCGGGAATGAAGAAAGGGAGTTTGGGACTGCTGCAAGTGCTTTTTTAGCCTTTTTTTTCTATATTTTGACCATTTGTTCCAACAATTTCTTCATCTTCTTCAATGGCTGGTAAGTTCCCAAACTCCCTTTCTTCATTCCCGCTCCAAACCAACAACTCCAGTAGTGGCTCGACTCAATCCCTTCAGTGGAGAAACTCGATGAAGGGCGGAAAAATGGGCTTGCAGCAGGTAAGTAAGTTGCTGCTAGCAGCAGGGATCATTTCTCCATTGAGATAATATATATTTCTTTGAAAAGAATGTTAGTAAAAAAAAATGATATTTTTACTTTAAATTTGTTAAGCTTATAGAAAATGTGGTTTGAGGTGACATAAGACGTTGGCTCAACTAGCTTCAAAGTTGATAAAAATTCAAAACAATATGCATTAACATTAATGTCCAATAAAAGGTCATAGACGTGATACATGTACGGTCATTGGTAAGCGTCCCATGCATATAGTTGACTTTCATATTTTTTTTGAGGATGGGGTTATTCATACGGTGGCTATAATTTTAGTCTAACCCTCTCTAAAATTAGGGGTACTTTTTTGTCCTCTTGTCCCATTTTTTTTTTTTTTTTAAATAGAAATAAGTGTGTGTGTATATGTTATTTATTTTACGTTACTTTTTATAAACTTGTTTTATAATTTTTTTATAAACTTTTTTTATTAAAAAATTATAAAAAAGGTTTATAAAAAATTTATAAAAAAAGTTTATAAAAAGTTTATAAAAAAAGTTTATGAAAATTTATAATAAAAGTTTATAAAAAGTAACGTAAAAAAAGTTTATAAACTGTTTTATTGTTATTGTTTAATTAAATGGAAACAATACACTATATACATATAAAAACACTACACAAATTAAATATACCACACAAATAAATACACTATACATATAAAAACACTACACAAATTAAATATACCACACAAAATAAACTATACACAATTAAATAAAATAAAAAAACAAAAAAAAAAGAAGAAAAAGGACTAAAGTGGGAGAGAGAGAAAAAGAAAAGGACAAAAGTAGGAGAGAGAGGGAAGGGCTCACACCTGAGATGTTGTCATGTCTATAGGGATAGACCCCGTATGAATAGTAGCACCCTTTTTAATGCTAACAAGTGGTTGAATGACGGTTTCGGTTTATATTAGGGTCCTGCTAAAGAAACCCAAATCCACTAATTAAACATTTACTTTCATTTTCCTTTTATTATTTTCTGCAAAAGTCAAGGTAGTGCCTTGAAACTATAAAAAAGCAACTGTCATTTACTCTATGAGGTGAGATCAATACAAAACACATCTAATCTAAAGAACAAATCATAAGATCTCAACCATTCATCTTCTTTTCATTCAATGGTTGAGATGAAAGCAAAAATTAACAAAGGAAGGGTAAAAATATAATTTTATAAAAACCCACTTTCCACCATTTTTTAAAAAACATCATATCTTGCAAACGGTAAATCTTCAAGCTACCAAAAATACACCATCGCGACGAGAAAAAAATCATCTTTCTATTGATATGCACTTTTATACACTTTCGACGAACTTTTTTTTCAAAATTTTCGTCCAGAAAAATCCCACGGGATTCGTAAAAAACTCCCACGGAGTTCGTAAAAAAAATCCCACGGGATTCGTAAAAAGACGAACTTTTTTTTTTCAAAATTTCCGTCTAGAAAAATCCCACGGGATTCGTAAAAAATCCCACGGGATTCGTAAAAAGACGAACTTTTTTTTCAAAATTTCCGTCCAGAAAAATCCCACGGGATTCGTAAAAAAATCCCACGGGATTCAAAAAAATCCCAGGGATTCGTAAAAAAATCCCACGGATTCAAAAAATCCCACGGATTCGTAAAAGATGAACTTTTTTTTCAAAATTTCCGTCCAGAAAAATCCCACGGGATTCGTAAAAAAATCCCACGGGATTCGTAAAAAGACGATTTTTTTTTTTCAAAATTTCCGTCCAGAAAAATCCCACGGGATTCGTAAAAAATTCACTTGTGATTTGTATAAATCCCGTGGGATTCTGTATAATTTCATCTTTTTAGTAACGAGCCAATTTCTACTCAAATTCAATCTTACATTCACTAAACCAACTCGTAACAACCTCACATACCTCAACCATCGCTTTTCCCGCCATCTAACCATTTCATTTTTCGACTAATCACATCAAAATACATGTGGAAGGCGCTAAAAACCTCTCGATTGGGACAAACGCACTCTATTTATATACACGTGTATGTAACTTGCAAGAAGTCTATAATATGAATCAAGAAGTGATATAATATTTGTAATTTATAAAATCAAGAAGTCTATAAATGAATTAAAGTAAATCTCAAACAGTAGCTGATGCAAAGGCATCATATCTCCATACAAGCCATTTCTAAAAACAAGTGATATAATATTTGTTTTTCTGTTGGTTACGAATCAAATAAAGAGAGAGACTATCTCCATACAAGCCATTTATCAAATCTCCGACGATCATCATATTTGATTATAAACCAACAAACTTTGCACTTCCTGTTTTTCGGTTCAAATTATAAACCAAACCACCACCACCATCATAAACTGCCACCATCATCTGCCATGTCATCACTCATCACGTCTGGTATAGATCCAACCTCACTCTCACTTCGTCAACCGCCGTTACAGATCTGCCTACGCTTCACTCGCCGGAGGTGTCCAATTCGCCGAAAAAATTAAGAAAGAAAAACTATCGAGATTTGTGAGTATTTGAGTGTTTGTTGATATTTGGGAATTGAGAGAGAGAGAGAGTGTGTGTGTGTGTTTGTTGCAGAAAACTGGGAAAAGTGTGAGTGTGAGAGTGTGTTAGGTGGGGTTGTATGTTTACAAAAATGCCCTTCCGTTTTTTATTAAAGTTTAATCTATTCCGTTAGATCAAAAATAAATGGATGGTTGAGATGAAGTGTTTTGTTCTTTAGATATTTATTGTTCTGCATTGAACTTTCCTCTTTACTCTATCATATACAAAAATATATTTACAGTAAATTATGTTTCTCTCTCACATAAATTATATTTCTCTCTCACACACATATTTTCTCTCTTCATCAACAATACCAAGCATCAACTAGGAACTAATAACTATCATTAATAGTTTAATACTACACCATACAACCCACATCACAGCACTCAAAATTCCAGCACCACCATACAACCACAACTGCGTAACCACTACTGCCGGCGAGAGAACAAACGAAATTCAGCAAAAATCCGCCCACTCACCGTCGGCCGATCACCGCCGGTTGTTCCGCTGCATGTAACCGCTAGTCACTCTAGATCTACTTTGTCAAATCACCAAACAACTATCTTCTATTTTATTTTATTTTTTTTTTATTTCGGGTTTTTGTGAATAGTTTTTTTAAGGTTTTTAGTAGGTTGATCAATGAATTTTCTGTATGATCTATGTATGTTTTGATCTTGTGTATTAATTTTAAAAGTTTATGATGATATTGATGATGATTTGATGAGAGAAATAAAAATATGAAAATTAGAATCGTGAGAGGTGAGAGAGAACAATGAGCTACATGGTAAGAAAGAGATAGATAACTTATACTTTTGACCGAGTATGCATAGAATTTTGAAATATATTAATTATTTAATTATTATGTAATTAATATAGGTTTACTTTATAGCATCTACAATGGGAAAACCAAATAAAGACTTTTTACTATTACAAAAAGCTTTTTGATATAATTTTTTGCATTGCATGATTAGGTTTTTGAAAAACTTTTTAGAAAAGCTTGATTAACACCAAGTCTTTGATACAAGTCTTGGTCATTAAATTAGATTTGCATTAAATGCATCAAGTTTTAAAGGCTTGATTTATTGTAGATGCTCTTAGTAATATTAAAATGTCCATTTAGCATACCCCTTATATTATTTCTTTTAGGTGATATTTTATGAAAAACGGCATGTGTTTGATACGGAGGTTAGGTTAGATGGTGTATTGTATGTGCCGTGTATTTTATAAGAAATAATTAAAGACGTTTAAAAAGTGTCTTATTTTATGTTTAACTTGACGTGATAGTATTTTATTGATTTATAAAAAAGTAATTTTTGATGTTGTCGTTAACATAATAATTTTTCGGGTAAAGAATTTTTTTGGTAAATTTATTATTCTAAAAAATAATTAAATATAATGAATGTGAGTGAATCTTAAATCTTAGTTTAAAAGTAAGCGAAAAAAACGCACTAATTGTGATTCAAACCTAAACTATCATAAAAAATTAAAAATGACACACCACACTTATTCTACCTACTACAAATGCTATCTAATGTGATCACGAAGACTAATATCAAAAGCATTAGCAAACTGCATTTGAGAATCACTCAAACGAAGATTTTCTTTTGGTAAAAGGTCAAAGACCCGGTAAATATATTACTCCAAAAAAACGTTTAAGTACAAAAGATATGGGTGAATCCCATATCTCAGCCCGTTTCATGGGCGAAAAGCTTACATAACAAGATATTTCCTATTCTCTATATAAGAAAATAAACTACTACTCAAAAATAACATTATACTCCTATGGAGATAAAATTACTTCCTACCAAGGCCTTGAAGCTTGATACCATACGTGTCATAATAAGCATCCCGATTACCTGAGAGATCGTAATCCTGATCCGCATAATTATCATAGTCATAGTCATCATAATCATCTTCACGATCATGACCACCACCAAATAGATTACTCGACTCATCAAAAGTGTTCTCAACCACATCTTCTTCACTATCGGAATCCACAATCTCACCCACCTTAGCTTTCCCATTATCATCAACAAGAGTAGCTTTCCCATCCATAAGAAGCTTTTCAAACTCCCTAATTTTCTCAACAATAGGGGTAGCACCAACCTTGTTATCTTTCATTAAATCACTCACATTTGGAACTTGTGATACCTTACCTGTCTTAATTGACCCAACCTCCTTTGCTTCCATTGTATTACCAGAGTCCTCTACATCAGTAGGATTGCCACATTCATTAGAATCAATCGTATTTAGAGCATCAAAAGGATTAGATGTAGCAATCCCACTCGCACGGCCAATCAGTGGCTTTCTTCTTCGTATTATCTACCTTCTTGTGTTCAGGAGGAGGCGCTTTAGGTTGATACCTAAACTTAGGACCCACACTAGGTTTAGTAAAACCTCCCTTACCTGGAACACTTTGACCACCATTTCTACCCTTATTCTTGTTATTGACAGTTAGAAAATCATCATTAACACTCTGTTTAGGCTGAGTAGGAGGTGGCCCAGATTTAGGACAACCAAGTAGCATATGACCAAAACGCTTACACGTATCACACCGAGGCGGTTTCCATTCGTATTCAACCCGAATCTTTTCAATATTAGAACCTGTCCCATCAAGTAAAGGTATCTCAACAGTGATGCTCTCCCGCCTGATCCGCTTTAACATCAATCAAGCACCTAACAAAACTACTTCTACCCCATGATTCCAATCACATTTGACTAGTGTAAGAATCTAACATTTTTGGCGTACCAATCAGTGTGGCAAGGAAGCTGAGACCATCATCAGAAAACATAGCAAGGGGCACATCATGGAATGTAACCCATACCAAAATATTAGTCAAATCCTCTTTAAGTAGGTTGGTGTTTAGGGTCCAATGTTTAAGAATAATAGGGACATTTCTAATCATCACGGGCGTTTTCAAGCACATCATCAACACCTTTCTTCGAATTAAACTTAAAGAAGAAAAACCCTTGCATTCATCATGACTTTTTGATCGCCATACTTAGCCCACTTATTACATACATAATAATCAACAATCGGGAAAGCAATGCGTTTACCAAGAAAGTACCCATATAAAGTATTCTCAAATCTAGAATTTACCTCTTCCACCACGTTCATAGGAACGGAAAGGTCCACATTATCATTTTTATTGCTATACTCCAGCCTACGAAAGTTAGACTTGTGCTTCGGTGGATCACTAGAAGTAGCACCCGCATAAGAAACCGGCTTCACATTAGATACATTTGTAGTAGACAGTTTCAGAACACTTTGAGTGTTTGTAGGAGAATCATTCCGAGCAGACTCAACACCATGCATTGCTTACTTAAAACTCTGACAAGCATCCAAGACTACCTGAGCAGTACCACAAGGATGACTAGTTTTCTCATGAGGAGAATTAAAGTGATTAATGGATTCATCATCAGTGTTTCCAGGAGAAGCCAAGTTCACTATTTTTTCAGCCACACACGAAGTGTTATTAGCATTAACATTCACGTTACCATGAGATTCGACACCCATGGGAGTAGCAAGGAAACGGCTTCACTTGCTTAGAAGAAGCATAAATCTCAGAAAGTGGTGGAAATAAGCTTACACCATCATCCTTAACAGGTCCAGTAACCACATTAACCGATTGGGAAGGAGTAACATCACTTTTGAGAGTAGCATTAAGTGTATCACCAATATCAGGTAAAATATTAACACTGGAAGGGATTGATTCAGATTCAAGAGTAATAAGCTCACCAACAATAGCACCATCATTCACAAAAGCATTACCACTAGTCAAACGATTCATGCGTGCATTGAGTTCCTCAAAATCAATATTCCCCACACTATCACTAACCACAGGACGCGGCAAACTGTTATTCATCTCTCCCAAATTCAACATCACATAAACCTTAAAACCCTACACCACTTAATCGTACACAACAAACAAGAAGAAAAACGCCAAGTTCTTCAATCAAAACAAATAAAACCCTAGTTTAGGAACTAGGGTTTATCACTCAAACGAAGATTAAGACAATCATCAATGTTGCACGGGTCTTTATCATAAGTTTTCTTTCATTATTCAAACAAGCTTTTGTTTCTCACTCAACTGCCACTTTTAGAAGCTTTATTAACCTTTGAGCTCGTAGAAGCTATTAAACTAACAGTTTCGTTGTATGCCTCGAACATTTCACTATCACTATCCTCATGAACTGGATCATCAATCATTTTAGAAGCCACAATAGAAGAACTATGAAGCGTTGATTAACATGGTTTTAGCGGCTTTCCATCATCAGCCACTAGCAGAAGTTTCTCATCAAGCATTTGACTTTCCAGTTCATTAATCCTTACAACTAAAGATGTAGTACTTGGACTACCAAATGCCTAAGAGCACTTGCAATCATGCCCTTAAGTTAAGGTTTACCCTCCTGCCACGTCAGCGCCACATCAGCTTTAACATTTAAACTTAACTTACCAAAAAAACACCCGCAATCATAACACCCCAAGTTAAGGTTTAACATTTGATATTTTCAAATTCAACCCCTAAATTAAAACAAACACTTCATTTATTAAAAGAAACATATCACATTAAATATTAAAACACAAAGTACATTAAACATTAAACACGAATTACATTAAACAATAAAACTACAACGAGATTGAGTAAAAATAAAACTACTAAAACTTAAGAATACGAGTCATCTGAGTTCCAACCATCGTCACTTGAAGAGGAATAAAACTCGCCATTTAATAGCTTTATCTCCATGATGTCAAAGTAGTTATCTCGAAGATATTGAGCTTCCCTGGCTTATTGTTCACGACGACCAGCTTCCTCGCGTAACTCCTGTTCCATAATCTCTCTATAGTTTTCATCGTCCTGTTCAAGTTGACGAAGGGAAGCCTCACTTAACCCAAATGGATTGTTTTCAAGATCCACCTGTGGACTGTTAGCAGCTAGATTGTTACGTGGAGTGTTAACAATTGGATTGTTCACAGGTGGAGTGTTTAAAAATACATTTTCCGGTTGGAAAACCGAAAAGACATCTTCAGGTGGTGTTGAGTAAACCTCAAATTCTTCTGGAGTTGAAAAGCTAGTTTCCGGCAACTGAGTTGGAGTTGGAAAGCTAGTTTCCGGCAACTGTTGTGGACTTGGGAATTGCTGAGAAAAATCTTTACGAGACATTTTTGTGTGTGTGAGTTGTGTGTGTAACTTGTGTGTGTAAGTTGTGTGTTCTAAACAACTCTGGTAGAGTTGTATATATAGATAGAGTTGATTTTGAATTTGAATAAATCCCGCTCATATTTAATTTTTAAATTTCAAATTTGAATTTGAATTTATTCCGCTCATAATTAACCAGTATAATTTAAATTTGAATTTGAATGGGTTGAGGGAGTGTAAGTGAAAATTTATTTGAAATGGTGTAGGAGTGAAATGAATTTTTTTCCCTACCCTTAACGCCCCGTTACCTTGGTAACTTGGGGCCTTTAACGTGCAAATAACGTGGGCATATGGTGTGGGTAACGCCATCTAACGCAGGTTAACGTGGGGTTAACGCCTCCCCCACGTTAACATTGCAACTGTTCTAACCAGTCATATCTTGGACAACTTTCTTACCTACATTTGATGACCCCCTCCCCTATTTAATCCAAACTCATCATCTTTCTCAATCGAAATAAACATATCAAAAGGATTAGTTGAGCTCGTCTCTACTAATGAATTCTTTTTCGTACCACTTGAACTAGCAACATTCTTATTAGAGATGACATGGTAAACCTGTTTCTTAAGTTTAAACTGAAAGTTAGATCCCACATTAGTAGCACAAGAAGTTTTTCTAGGAGGCTGTTGGAAACCATCATTTTTTGGTTTTTCAACAACCTGTTTTGGACATAATGTATCATCATGCCCTAATATCATACACACACCACATCTAGGTGGTTCCTATTCGTACTCTACCTTCACCGTGTGAAGAACCTCTCCATCATCTTCAATATTAGGAATAGCAATAACCATCTCCTCATTTAACTATCGATCAACGGTAATATTGTTGGGAATAATTCATGACCACGGATAGTTGTGGTTTACACTGCTCGGATTAACACTAGCAGTGGAAACGTATTCCCACTGATAGAACATTATTACCACTGCTATCAGTTTATGTTTAGTTAAACGCGTCTAGATAAGTATAGAATAGATCTTGTGTATATTCTATAATGTTAGCTTTATACTTATCTTGTAAAGGACTCCTTGTTGTATAAATGGAGATCCTAGGTCATTGTCTTAGGTACTTACTTACAAACGTTTTTACCTACGTATTACTCACAAGAGCTTCAAAGTGTAACCCTAGTGATAAGCTAAGATCACTCGTATTATTCTTTAATAATATTGGAGCTTAAGTTTTATGTTTAATCTGTGTTTACATACAATACATCATACAACCCATCTTCTAAGTATTACTAAGTAAATTCCGCGTGCTTAATAATATTATACAAAATATCATTGACACAAGGAGTGTGTCCTAGATCCATCAAGTGGTATCAGAGCAAAGGTTCTGATATTTTGTTTTAAAAGATCCAAGGAATAAGCTTAACCTACTCACTCAATTTTCAATGGAGATGGAAAACAACCAATCAAACTCTTCTACACCAAGGCTAACAAAGCTCAAACTTAATGAGTTTGAGATGTGGAGGATACTGATTGAGCAATACTTCCTCATACAGGACTATGCTCTATGGGAGATCATTCAAACTGGTGATTCTTTCATGCATGTGACTAGTACTGTGAAGGTTGGTGAAACAGATGTTGTGAAAGTCGTCGTGCCTGAATCTAGTATTGAAAAAGCTTGCAGGAAAAATGATCTTAAGGCTAGAAGTTTGTTGCTAATGACTCTTCCTAGAGATCAAATTATTGCATTCAGCAAGCACAAGACTGCTAAAGAACTATTTGAAGACATTTGCTCAGGTTTGGTGGTAATGATGCTACAAAGAAGACACAAAAGACATTGTTGAAGCAAAGTTATGAAAACTTCTCTGCTTCAAGCAATGAATCACTTGATAGCATTTTTACCAAACTTCAGAAGATTGTTACACAACGGACTGTGTTTGGCATTGAGGTAGAAAAGGAAGACCTCAATTTGAAGTTTCTAAGAAGTTTGCCTTCAGAGTTTCAAACCAATGTTACTGTCTGGGAAAACAAATCAGACATAGAAACAATGAAGCTCAATGACCTTTACAACAACTTCAAACTTATTGAGCAAAGGTTGAAGAAGGCAGAGAAACTTGGAACAAGCTCTAGTAGCTTGGCATTGTTGTCAACCTCTGTTGACAGTGATGAAACTGCAGGCTTTAATAAGAAGAAAGTGGAGTGCTTTAACTGCCACAAGTTTAGACATTTTGCTAGAGAATGTAGAAGACCAAAAACCAAGGACAACAGGTCTACTTGGTACAAGCAAAAGAAAGGACCAACTATGGAAGAAGCAAAGGCAATGTTGGCTATTGATGGTGTGAGCTATGATTGGAGTTTCATGGCTGATGATCTTGAAGAAGAACATTCAGATGCTGCTCTTGTTTCTACTGAAGTTGCTCTCATGGCTTTCTCTGACTCTGAGGTACAAAACTTTGATAGTTGTTCTAAAACATGTAGGGGTGCTAAAGAAGTTGAAAGGCTTAATGATTTATATTCTAATGAAAGACAAGAGTTGTATACTGCTAATTATACTGTGTCTAACCTTAGGAGAGCTTTAATTGTATTAGAAAAACAAATAAAGCACTATCAAGCTAATGAGTCAAAATATAATGATGATATGATTCTTCTTAGAAGAAAGGTAGAACATACAAAAGCTGTGAATGAAGCATACCAAAAGGAGCTTGAAAAACTTCAAAAGAAAAATGAAAATGTCAATTTAACTTTAGACACATGTTATCATCAGTCTAAGTCAATTGATAAAATTTGGAATGCTCAAGTATATAGTAAAGCTAAGTCTGGAATGGGTTATAATACAGTGCCTCCACCACTAAGAGGTGTTCCATCACCTCCAGGTAT
Organism: Chrysanthemum makinoi; assembly: GCA_910596185.1. Classification (NCBI taxonomy): domain Eukaryota; kingdom Viridiplantae; phylum Streptophyta; class Magnoliopsida; order Asterales; family Asteraceae; genus Chrysanthemum; species Chrysanthemum makinoi. Next base: position 269,845,303 of record OU343217.1, read on the forward strand.
AGATTTAGCTCATACAAGCTTAGAAGATTTTAAGGAACTTGAAAGAGAATATGGTCCTTTAAGGGACACTAAGGTGAAAAGTGAGGAAGAAGTTAAGCATGATAATGATGTTTTTAAGAGTGCTAGTGACTAGGTCTGGTTGATGAGAGTGTTAAAAAGAATGAAGAGGCTTCTATCCCAAAAGTTGTTAATACTGTTACAGAGGAACCTAGGAAACCGGTTAATAAACCTAGACCAACTGTAAGGTATGCTGAGATGTATAGGAACAAGCCTACAGCTCCTAGGGGTAACTAGAGGAGTTGGAATCATGTTAAATCTCAACAACTAGGTAGTGATTTTGTGATGTACAATAAGTCATGCTATACTTGTGGTAGTTTTGATCATCTACATGCTTATTGTGATTATCATGTTGGGAGAAGGGAAGTTTATGGGAATAAAAGGGTGGAGTCTAACAGGTTTCAAAATAATGTACACCCTAATTCACATTGCAAAATGGTCCCAAGAGCAGTTCAACTTAGAAGTGGTCTCAAAACTTTTGCCACTGCCCAAAAACGGGTAACACTGCCACCCTAAGTCACCTGTTAAAAGTGCAAACTTCAAAACAGCTTTTGCAAAAATCGGACAAAACAGGGGAAAAAAAGAACTTTCAAGCTAAAAAGGTTAATTATACACAATAGTGGGTGCCTAAAAAAGAAACCAAGTTCCCACTGCTCATTCAAAAGTAACTACTGCAAGGGTTGTAAACAAGAAAAGGGGGGACATGGGCAATGCTGTAAAGGCCTCAGCACGTTGGGAATGGAAACCTAAAGGAAATACCTCTACAACCAATCCCAATGGTGTATCAATGACCTTTGATAGATTTAACTATATTGATACACGAGGCAGATCCAAGTCAATCATGGCTTGGGTCCCCAAAAGAAACTAACTCTTTACTCTTATGTGCAGGAACATCCAAGGACAAAAAGATCAGATCAAAGATATACAGATAGTGGATGTTCAAGGCACATGACTGGCAACAAGTCCTATCTTTCTGATTTTGAGCATTATGATGGACAGTATGTCAGCTTTGGAGGTGGAGTAAATTGTAATGCAAAATGTGAACAATATGTATGATGCAGGAACACTTATGGTAAAGGAAAACATGGATTATTATTATTATTTCACAAGACTGCGTACAAAGTGCAGCAGTTACATCCATGGAATACTAATTACATGCATCATTACATCAACTGGAAACCAACAACCAACTACCTACCCCAAGCATAAGCTACACAACCTATCACAACCTTATTACATATGACAACCATTCACCTCTTATGGTTTCTTTAGGAAACCCTACTGTGGCATCACCTTAGGAGCTCCACGCATGTTAATCCACTCGTACACTCTAGGGCTTGCTAATCCCATCACCACTATCCCAGTAGGTGGTGAGGATGATGAAGGACTGGCTGATGGTGGTGCTGATTGCAATGGTAGAAAAGGTGATGGTTGGAGCTCTTCAAGAGGAGCTATTGCTGCAAGAGGGGGAACACTCAGGACTCTTCCAGATGTCTCATCATATGTATCCACATATGGCGATACATAGGAGCTGATCTCTGAGCTATCTTCCTTGATTAATGCATCCTGAGGCTCTGGTTGTAGTGATGAAGGACCAGCAGGAAACGGATTTGAAAGAACAATTGAATGTTTTCTCTTCCTGGATACAACCTTCTCATACTCTTCTTTTTCAACTCTCCCAGGGTTTTTCAAAACAAAGTCATCCCATGAACTATCAGATGAACTGCTAGAAGAAAGATTGATTGGACTAGATTGACTCATGGTGTTGTTGGAGAAATGATTTTTGATAGTGAAATTTTTGGAGTATGTGATCTGAGTGGTTTGTATTAAAAGGTCTGTTTAATATATGTTAAGTTGGATTCAAGAAGTTAATGAGGGGAAGGTGTAAGTGGTTGAGAAGTAAATTGGAGTCTTGTGGCCTTGGAAAGTGTATCAATGCTTATGAGTTGACTTTATTGAGTATAGCCACTGCTATGTTCATTCCTTTGGATATACTAACCATTGCCAAAACTCAACAGTGATTCCAGTGTTTAGTTTACGATTGTGATTTGCAGAGTTGAAGGATTCTTTGTTTACATTGAATGGTTACTCTTTGGTGTTTGACTTTCTAGTTGTCGACTGATGTTTATGCATAAATTATTTTTACAGGGGGAACTATATTGCAACCAGTGGTAACAAGCTTGCTTTTACAGTGGAAAAAGAAAAACAAAGGAACTTCATTTTTTTTATCAAACATGATTCATTACAACCATAGTGAAAGTACTTCTAATCATCAAAACACAAAAGACTACATCCTAGCACATCCTACATCTAACTTCAACTACTCCATAGGCTTCTTGCCTTTGCCCACATAGTTATGCTTGTTTTTCTGAGTCCTCTTTCTTTTTTTCTCAAAAGTGGATTGCATTCTTGGACATGGAAGACCAAGAACTTGTGGAGGAGGTTTTGGTAGCATTGCAGACTTTGTTGGAATGGATATCTGCTTCCTATTGGAGATAGCTGTTTCTAGTGCTATTGAAAGTGCTTTTGGCAAATCTTTGGCCATGGAATAGGTTTCATCATTCTTCTCATCATCATCTAATGAGCTGGAGTAAAACTCAAGTGATGGTGCAGGTTTAGCTGTAGGCACACGCTTAGCAGTTTCTTTGGTATACCTTTTGGATGAAGAGCCAGCCCCTGGTGGAAAGTATCCACACCATCCTGATGCTTCTGAGGAAGACTATGACTCGATTACATACTCTTCGTCTGAATCAGAAGAGATGTTGATGGTGTTGGAAGGATTGTTCATGATTATGTTTTTGGGGATATTGTGTTTGAATGTGAATTGATGAAGTTTACCTAAAGCCAAGCCTCCTTATATAGACAAAGTCGGTTGAAAGGGTTAATTAATGAGTATATTTACTTTTTCCTATTTTGGTAGGTTAAGGAGTAAATATAGATATTATTGGGTTGACTTTGGAAGATATTTTTCTTGGATAATGGTTTGGTTAAAGGTAATGTTGGTTAATAACAAGTTGGTTATTTCTATATACATAACCAAGCTTTGTTGGGAGTTGAATTTAAAATGTGTATATCTGAGATACACAAAAAATGGTTATTGATTCACCTTGTCTTACACACATAACAATCAACTAGTCCAGAGCAAATGGCTACTGGTAAAGACTTGACAAATCCATTTATTGTTGATAATTTACCAAAAATTATATGGTTATCAACTCACCATATTCTTTATGATTAAGAGTTGGCTAGTCCATAGCAAACGGCTCATGGTAAAGACATATCAAATCCGTTGATAGCTTGTAGTTTGCTAAAAACTATGATAAGAGTAGTTTAGTTTTCAAATGATTTTATTTACCACTGCTCTTTGAAATTTTTGTGAAAAATTACCACTGCTAGTTCACAGTTTCCACTGACAGTGTTATTTTACCACTGTTGTTCTAGCCGTTACAACTGATTGTGTCAGTAACTTATTTTTTACTAGCCGTTGAAAGTAACCACTGATTGTCATATATATATATATATATATATATATATATATATATATATATATATATAGGGTTAAAATCTTAAGGAAATTATTTTCCTTCCATATTATGATAAATACTTTCTAAATATAATTTTACTTGCGCAATACTTCTAAACCCTAACCCTATATATCTTTCTCTCTCAATTGGCTAGTTATTCTTTCAATTCTTACTAACATAATATTGTTTTTCATCAAAAGTTTCTATGGCATCTTTAAACTTTGCAGATGAGCACAACCTAGTGGCCTACCTACAAAAGTCTAACGAGAAGAGTGGCCTTGTTTTTCATCAAATTGTGGATTTTCTTCATACCACACATATAAGGTATGCTTTGCTTTTAAAACCCACAATTTATATCTCTCAAATCAAACAGTTTTGGACTTCTGCTCACTCCATAACACTTGAGAATGGAGATACACATGAAAACAGTGGATGCTTTCTAGCCACTGTGGATGGGGTAACTATTGATGTTACTGAGGCATCCTTGAGGAGAGTACTCCACTTGGGTGATCTCAATGGTCTCATCACATTACCTATGCCCGAAATTCATGATACTTTATTATCCATGGGGTATGATACCACTGAAAAAAAGGATACTTTCAAAAAGAGTAGTTTTTGTCCCCAATGGAGATTTTTGATTCATACTCTGTTGCATTGTCTCAGTCCAAAGAAAACATCTTATGAGCAATTTAGTTCAACCATGGCTTATCCTTTGGTTTGTCTAGTCACTGATAAGATTTTTAACTGGTCAAATTATATTTTTACAAGTATGAACGGCAATGTACAGAGTAAAACAAAATTTTAATGTATCCAAGGTTTGTGCAAGCAGTGCTAAATGAGTTTCAACTGCAACCCCATACTAATGTTTATCAAGTAAGTTGCCTAAAGCCTAAAGTTTTTCAAAATTTGAACAAAGATGGCAATATGATTTTTACACCTCTCCTACCCCAAATGCTTGCTAAACTTACATCTGAACAAAACACACCCATAATTAATGTTCCAAACATTGATTATACCCCACCAATTTCAAGAACCTATGAGAGAAGGTCTAAACAGCCAACTCCTCTCATGACAACACAGCAAGTTTCTGAACCTTATGGACTAGGAACAAGCAGTGGTGGTTCTAGAATTCAACCTAGTCCAACTAGGGAAGAATCTGAACCTTTGCCCCATGATTCACCTCTCCCAACAGGTAACACAGTTGGAAGTGATGAGGGCAGTGGGAACCAATTGGAATTGATGGTTTTGTGTACAAAGTTAGCCAAGCAGGTTGGATCTCTACAAAAAGATTTGGCAAATGTCAAGAAGCAGCATGCCAAGGATGTTAAACATTTACAGGAGGAGATTCAGACCTTGAAGGAAGAGATGAATGGGTTGAAAAAGACAAGGAAAACTGCAAAGTTGGTGATTTCATCTTCATCCTCACCTATTGATGGTGATTCCGCTGGTTTTGATCAAGATTCGGGAAATTCTCCCAAACAGGGGAGGAAAACAGGTGCTGACACTGAGGGGAGGAAAATTGTTTTTGAAAATGAAGGAGATACAAGTAAAGGAACAAAGGAAACTGATACTCATGGAGAGCAACTTGAAGATCAAGACATTTTCTGTACTGCAACTGATTTTACCATTGATTCTATTTCCTCTGCAGAGCCAATTATTGCCACTGCAAGTGAAGAATTTGATAAATTGAAGAAAGACAAAGGTAAAGCAGTTATGGAAAGTGTAGAGCAAACTGGAAGAAAGATTTCAAAGAAAAGACAAGCTCAGATTGCTCTTGATAGAGAAATTGCAAAGATAATTTCTGAAGAAGAAGTTGCTAAAAAGAAGAAGCTTGAAGAAATGGAAGTTGCAAGCTTTTTGGAGACTAAAAGATTGGATAGAATGGAAGAAGATCCACTTCTCACTGTTCAACCTACAATTCTTAAAGAGAAGACTCTAGAGTTTAGTTATGTTCCTACTGAAGAAGACATTGAGTTCTTGATTGCTAATAATCAAATAATCAAGAAAAAGGCAATTGACCTGGTAGCTGATGCATCCTTAACTAAGGAACAAAGAACTGCTCAGTTGAAGGATTTCATTCAAATGAAGAACAATCAAACACTTGAAGATGTGATTAGTACAGTCAAAAAGGGCCAAAAGAAATCAAGGCAACCAACCAAGGCACAAATACTTGCATACATGAAGACTTATTGTTGTCATGTTGGTGGTTGGAAGAAGCATCAATTCAAAGGAATGGCTGATGATCAAGTTGAAAAGGCTTACTACAGAGTTCAAAAACAAGATAAGGCTTTTACTCCAATGGATTCGAAGAAGAAGCAAGAAAGTTTCCTGAATTGAAGAGAAAGGCCAAAGAAAGTGATTCTCAAATTGTTAAGAAGACTAAGGTTTCAAAAGAACAAGAAATGTCTCTTGAGAAAGAAATCCTACTGAGAATTCACTGAAGAACAATTGACTGGAATGATTGTGATTGTAGAAGAAGATTTTTATCCAGAACCACTGCAAGTTCGACATCCTATTATTGATTGGGAAGTTTACACTGCTAGCAATTTTGCTTCAACATGGAAGATCACAAGGCTAGGTGGTGAAACTTCATCGTTCATTCAATTTGAAGATCTTATAAAAGCTTTTGACAGAGATGACCTTGATACATTATGGAGGTTAGTTCAAGAAAGGTTTAATGCTCAAGATCTCAAAGATACAAAGGAGATGCAGTTGTGGATTAATCTTAGAAGGCTTTATGAACCTAATGTTGATGATGATTTCTGGAAGTTCTCATGTCCATGTTCTGGTACTAAATGGTTTTACTATGACTCATGTGAAGTTCATCATGTCTCTACAGCAAATGGAGTAGATGCATTTATGCTTGATGAGAAAGAATATCCAATCAGAGCTGGAACTCTCACTGTGATGTTATGTACCACAATAAGAGTTCATGAAGACAATGAGAAAGTCAGAGCATTGTTACATAGACTTCAAGATCAATGTTCAAGAGCCATACAGAAGTTAAGAAAGAAGTGAAGTGTTTGGTTGAATTCCCCAAATCCTTGAAGATAATGCATATTGAAGAAACTTATTGATTTGCAGAGAAATCATAAGTTTAGGGGAGGATTGTTGGGAATAATTCATTACCACGGATAGTTGTGGTTTACACTGCTCGGATTAACACTAGCAGTGGAAACATATTCCCACTGCTAGAACATTATTACCACTGCTATCAGTTTATGTTTAGTTAAACGCGTCTAGATAAGTATAGAATAGATCTTGTGTATATTCTATAATGTTAGCTTTATACTTATCTTGTAAAGGACTCCTTGTTGTATAAAAGGAGATCCTAGGTCATTGTCTTAGGTACTTACTTACAAACGTTTTTACCTACGTATTACTCACAAGAGCTTAAAGGTGTAACCCTAGTGATAAGCTAAGATCACTCGTATTATTCTTTAATAATATTGGAGCTTAAGTTTTGTGTTTAATCTGTGTTTACATACAATACATCATATAACCCATCTTCTAAGTATTACTAAGTAAATTCCGCGTGCTTAATAATATTATACAAAATATCATTGACACAAGGAGTGTGTCCTAGATCCATCAAATATCAATCAATGCAAAAGCATAATCCATACGACCCCATGATTGAAGACACATAAAACTCGTATACGAATCAAGCATAATCGGGTCACCAAGATTAGTAGCTATCGCACTCAATCCGCCTGCAGTAAACTCTACAAAGGGAATATCATATATTTTTACTCAAATGGGAACCGAATTCTGATTTTCTTTAAGTAAATTAGCATTAGGCGTCCATTTCTTCAGGATGATAGGTGAAGATCGAATAAACCATGGACCATTCTACAAAAACCCATTTACACCCTCCATCGAAGTAAACTTGAAAAATAAGAAGCCATTTGAGTTCATCATTACTCAAATTAAGCAATACTTCTTCCATGCATTCTTGACATAGTACTCAACAACTGAGAATGCTACTCTTTTACTCACGAATAACCATACAAGCTAAAGCTAAATCTCGAATGAAATTCGAAAAGGTTTATCCATATTTGAGGATCCAAAATTTACCTTACATTTTTCAGCCTCATTGGTAACCAAAATGGCAAAGGATTGCTCGCATTCTTGTTTGGCAATGAAAATGAGGTATCCAGAACCAGCTCTTCCACCCCTTTTATAACCTTAGGATCTTCGAATAACATTACCTTCGGTATATTAGTTTTAAAGGTTTTATTCTCAGCCAATGAATCAATGTTGTCCACGAGAGATACGCAATCATACGTGTCTTTAAATGCATATACGTTAGGGCTGTTACCACCCACATTCGAACCATTAAGAGCAGCAATATTCACATGACGCTTAGACTAAACTAACCCATCTTCCTTACTTGGTGTAACCTCGTTTAGAAAAGAGCTTATGACCTAGAATGGTAAACTATCATGCGTCCCTCAACAGTTCGCACAGATTTGAGTCTTAAGTCATTATCGAACGACACCCTTTTTTTATCCCTCTCTCTCTCGTATCCCCTTTCATGAATGATCAAACCAATATGACCCTCAAAACAACATCCATATCCAACCACAAAACCAGACTTCACGTCTACCACAGTAGCAACAAACCCTAAAAATTTTGGTTTAACAATCGCCCCATTAAAACCTGCAATCGATACGTCGATAAAGGTTTTAAAAGATCAATTGTATAAATTACTAACGCACCTTTAACCACAAGTATGAATCTAATTTGAATCGAGCACCAAGGACTAGTAAAAGAAGAATATTAAAATCGAAAATAAACAAAACACTAATGACCAGAAACCTTAATCATCCAAAAAATTTCTAACGAAGCATGATAGGATCAGTTAGGGAATGATTTAATTGATTCTAAGAGAGAATTAAGGACCATGATTTGATGAATTAGGAGACACAGGATGAAACGATCGAAGTGTAAGAGATCTCCAAAAATTGCCCTTCGTGAGAGAGAAAACTAGGGTGTTTCACCCACCAACACAATATTACCACACACTTTAAGAATACATTTAGGCTGTCTGATTGGCATGTCAATTAATGCACAAAAATATCAATAACAAAAATAAAACTTGAAATAATGGCTACAAAAATCATTATAATCATTTTACTCCACCACCAAATATCATAGTAATGACAACATCAAAACATCTATAATAATCAATATCAAACATTAGCTAAAACTTTTTCTCTCTAAAAACCCTAAGCAATTTTATTAAGTAATTCATCATCTATTTTTAATCTATCCATTGAATTTTATTATTGTTTTTTGATTATGAAACTACTGTTCATGATCTATCTAAAGATATAAATATCCCCAAATTCCCACCGTTTGATATTCATATTAAATTCATTTCATTTTACCGCTAAAAACATAATAAACTACCACTGTTCATCGTTCTTCCCTCTAATTCCTTTCTACTAATCAAACGTTTGATTATGTAGATTCACCACTTATTTTCGTGTTCGTTTCCACCTTAATTCCATCATGAAAGAACCAATTCACATAAACCCTAATCTGATGCCACCTAGGCCATCAGATGAGGTGATTAGGCCCAAAAGATCTACTAGAAGCTCAAGTAAATGAATCTAGTTATCTGTTAAACATGGTATTGCATTATCCAAACCTGTTGTAGGTGTGTTTAAGAAGGGTTCAAAGAAGGGGAATACTAAGCTAAGGGAGTCTATGAAGGATATGGAGGATATTGATTATGAAGGGGAGGAGACTGATGAGTATGAGGAGATTGAGGAGGAAGTAGAGAGTAAGGATGAGGTGAATGAAGGAAGTGGTGAGGTTAGTGGTAAGAAGGGTTCTGTGAAGGTTGGAAGTGGGGAATAGAGTACTAATCAAGCAAATGAGGTGAATAACAAAGGTAATGGTTTTGTTAATGATTTGGTTAAGAATTTTGAAAATTCTAATGCTAATTCTAGTGATATTCCTACTAATGTGACTTTGCCTGTTAATGGGAGTTCTGTGTTAAATGAGAATGTGAGTAAGATGGGTAGTACTAGGAGTGGGGATAAGGTAGTTAGTAATAAGGATAGTCAAAAGGGAAGTGAATGGCCTAGTTTAAGTAAGGTTAATGGTAAAGGGAATAGTGGTAATGAAGGAGATGGGAATGGTAAGGGTACTGTGATGTTGGATAATAACAATGGGAATAAGCCTATGTCATTTGTGAATGCTTTTCAGGGGTCTATTGAGGGGCTTGGAAACAAGTTGTCTGAAATCCCATTAAGGGTTAATGAGTTTGGCATGAAAGTTGTTGATATGGATCCAGTCATTGAGGAAGGAAGTAAGAATTGGTTCTTGACATTAGTTGGTTACTTTGTTGGTTTTAATATGAGTTATAGGGAGATTTCAGGGCACCTTAGGAGGATGTGGAGGTCATATCAGGTGGATGAGATAATAGTGAATGAGTGTGGGCTTCACTTTATCAAATTCAAATCTGATGAGGGTATGAACTATGTTTTGGAAAATGGCCCTTGGTTGGTGGATGGGAAGCCGTTTTTTGTTCAAAAATGGGAAGCGGGGCTTTGTATGGAGAAGCCTGAACCAGCTAAAGTTCCAATATGGGTTAAGATTTATAATGTACCTTTAGAGGCATGGAACACTGATGGCATTAGCAGGATTACAAGCAGTGTTGGTAACCCCATAATTATGGATAGGATTACGGCGTCTGTGTTCAAGGGCTTATGGGAGGGCTAGCTTTGCTAGAGTGCTGGTAGAGGTGGATGCATCCAAGGAACTTACTGAGTCTATAGAAATATGTTATAATAAGTTGGGAAAATCTATGAATCTGAGAGTTGGGTATGATTGGAAACCACCATTGTGTACTCATTGTAAGGTTTTTGGGCATTATTATAAGGTGTGTAAAGTCAGGGTGTGGACTGAAGAGGAGTTGGCTAGGGAAGTGATTGAGAAAACTCAAAAAGTATCTAATGTTGTTGATAAAGGGAAGGACAAGGAGGAATGACAGGATGTTAAGAAGACTGATATGAGTGGGGCTAGTACAAGTAGATCTTTTGGTGTTCAAAACAGTGGTAATGGTTATGGGAACAGAGGTGGGTATAATGGTAGAAGTAGGGGTGGAATGAATGGAATGGGTGGAATGAATGGTAGAGGTAGGTATAAGGGTAGTATGTATAACAGGAATGCTCCTGTTATGGCCAATGTTGATAAGAAGTTAGATGAGAATGTTATGGAAGCAAAATGAATGGGGATGAAAATGAAATTAGGAAGAAGAATGTTGGGG
>OU343217.1:269856265-270120867 GCA_910596185.1 Chrysanthemum makinoi
TTCGAAAAACGCTATTATACGCGCCATCCAATTGTTTTGAGCAGGCGAGTACTAGAAGCCGTAGATGAGAGAAAACTACAAGAGTTGCAACCAAGGACTACCACCAACGAAAAGGTGTGATCGAGAAATTTCTGAAGGAAGCCCACAGAGATGACGAGAAATTATTGATCAAGTTGTATGTGTTCAAAGGTAAATCGAACAACATCAACACCAAAGTCAATTGGGTATCGGGTGAACAAAGATGATGGTGCATCGAATCTCCCGGTAGGACGAGGAAGCTTTGTTTCGCACTCGAGGATTATATACCTCCCTCGTATGATTCTGCGAACGAGGAGTATTCAGATTAGGATTTAGGATTTATGTATTTTTAGTATGATTTTTTTTATTGTTTTTTTTTTTGTTTTTTTTTTTCTTTTTGTAGTTGTATTTTTATTTAAATGAATGGAATAAAATTTATTTTGTTTGAAAAATATAGAAAAAAAAAAGGTGGGTGGGACCCAAATGAAGAGGAGTGAGTTACAGTTGTGATTGCGGGATATTTTTAACTGAGTGTGTTTGAGTGGTGTGAAGGTGACACAAGTGGAGCTCAAATGAAGAGGGTTGAGTTCCCCACCACACCCATGCTCTAAACATGCACTTTAGAAGATGTTGTAGCTTGGTATTTTCATTTTATGTGGGCCCCAATTCATGATCTTGAGACAAAACCTTTTTTTCACCCTCTTAACAAACTCTATCATCAACATCTACATCTCAAAATAAATTGACCACCATAAAATATCATTCTTATACTAAAAAAGCGTAATAGGCGTTTTAATGTACATTTAATTGTTGGTAACCGTAACTTATTATTGATCATATGTATTTAAATTTCTTTTAATAGTTATCGGATAAATTTTAAGTTCAATTATTTTTTACCAACTTTAAAATTATAACTCACTATTAAAAATTGTTGACATGTACTTATATTATAAGCATTAAAACTTGCACATTATAATTTTTCAAGACATTTTGATATCTATTTTTACTAAGAGACTACGCCAGATTACGTGACTAAATTTTTCGCCGAACAAAGATTATTTTGTTTTGAGCTGCTGGATTTCAGATTTATGTTTTGGAAGCTTAATTAGATTGTACATTGTGGTTAAAGAATTGTATATTTTGATGAATGTGAGAATTAAATTGTGTATTAATTGTATTTGTTAGAATACTGTGTTTTTAGTTTTATTTGTATTTGTACATTGTGCTTAGGTAGTTATATATATTGATGATGAGGTGTATTAATTGTATGTATGTAAGAAATAATATTTGCTTAAAATCAATTATGCTTTACATAGTTTTACATTATGTTTTATAAGTAGTAATTACTTAAATTCTAATTTAGGAAATCTTAAACTCATAAATAGGAGAGAGGGTCATCCCTTCATTATAAGTAGTATAGATAATACTTATAATTGAGGAAGACACTTTTCTCTTATTTATTATTTTAAGACAACCATAAATAGAATTTTAAGCAAATTCTACCTTATAAGCATTATTTACAAGTATCTAAAGCACAAATAAAACCAAAAACATACTACTCATATAATACAATTAATACACTATTAAAAACTCCCCTTCATCCAAAAATACAACTTTTTAACCACAAAGTACAATATAATTAAGCTTCCACACATGAATAAACTAAAGATAGATTTTTAAGCAAATACAAGTAATTAAGCATAAATTACAAGTATTTAAAGAAGAAATAAAACTAAAAAAACATTATTCAACACATAAAATTAATACACTATTAAAAACACCATTCACCAAAATATAGAACTATTTAACCACAATGTACAATCTAATTAAGCTTCCAAAACATAAATCTGAAATCCAGCAGTCCAAAACAAAATAACATTTGTTCGTCAAAAATTTTAATCAGAGAATACTTCACAAGATCGCTACGAAAGATTCCCGCTAAGACTTTTATATAGGATTAATATAAAGACGATGGAGAAGATGCATATTTCACATGTCAAGTGACATATAGGTTGATTTTTAGGTTGTTAATTATGTCTATATATCATAACTCTGATAAATAAAGTGTTTATACTAATAGATCCTTGATATCTTCTTTGCGTAGCATTATTGTTAATCACTAAATCCCTGGTTCCTTTAAGATTTTCAAATTCCTTTCGGATCATTTCTTGCATATTTTGGGTAAAGGATTTTCTCGGTAAATTTATTTTTCGCATATTTGTTTATGTTTTATTGATGAAATACAGAATAGCTTTTTCAACGGCCTTTCCTACCTTAGACGTGATTATCACATCCGAGTCTTTCATTTTCCCCCTGTAAAACCTCTTGGGTTAAGATATTCGGGAATCGATAAAGATCAATTACTGCTACTATCCGTATCCCCATCATAGCTAGAAGAAGTTGCCGCTTTCAAGACCTCTTTAGATTTTCATCCTATTTTCTTACTAAAAATATAAATTTCTAACTATTATAAACAATTCTATAAAGAAATCAATGCATGATGACAGTTTTTTTTTTTTTTTTTTTTTTAATCATTTCTAGTATTTCCTTCACCTAAGAGTTGCTATCTTTATACCATTTTAACGATTCTAAGTCCACATATGCGTTTTATCTTCATTATCACGGTGGCCAAGCGTAATCGTAAACATACTTAACATATGTTTTTCTCATTATCATCAAAACAATTTCTTCTCTAATATTTCAAACACCATTCAAAGGCATCAACAAGTCAAGCAAAAAATTATTAAACATACACAAATCCAGGCACAAGAATGATATTTAATAATAAAAAAAAAAATAGATCCAAATGAACCTATATAATAGAACCATAAAAACACCAAACCCGGCAACCACCACACCAATCAAAACACCAAACAAGCAATAAGTGAAAAGAGTGATGATGGTGATTGATTTTTGTGATATTGGTGACGGATTTCAATGATGATGGTTGTGATTGTTTTAGAGAGAAAAAGGGTGTGGACACAAGTGATAAATTGTAATGGTGACGGATTTTCGTGATGATGGTGATGTATTGTAATGTGAAAGTTGCTATGTTTTGTGTTTAAAGAAAGGGTTTGGGGGAGTGGGGGTGTCAAATGTTTGATATACATTATCTTATTACTCCCTTCGTCTCAAAATTATTGTCATGAGACAAGAAACACATAGTTTAATAAAAGTGGGCCACTTTCAATTTCAACCAATCAAATAGAATATTCCTCTTTCAGATTATCTTTTTTTTACTTAATACGGAAAGTGGACAATTAAATTGAGACATCCCATAAAGGAAATATGGACTATTATTATGAGACGGAGGAAGCATGTTGTTGGCGTATATGTCCGGAGGACATGCAGTCCGGCAACATCACCGTCCGGACGGCATTGTCTAAACCGTCCGGACGTCAAACGACAGTATCCAGTTTTTAAGGGATTCTCACCACGTGGCCTATCAACTAGGGTGGCTATAGGCTTGCAAGCAAGTAATATAGGTATGCACGAACAGTGCATCTACAGTGATGAAGGTACATAGTTGGGGTAGTATAAATACCCCAACACATTTAATGTTTCGAAAAATATACACACACTTACATCAACCACTGCATTTATTACCATCCTTTCCCTCCACCTTACTTTCACACCGGAGCTTGGTCCTGGACACCGTCCAGGGCGAGGCTAACGTGTGTTGCTTGTGTTGCGGAAGGAACGCTTATTTCCCCGGCATCGTTGATTTAGTCGAACTCCTCACTAAACGGTAGCAGGAATTTGCTTCAACAAATTGGCGCCATCCGTGGGACCGGTTATTCATTCTACCAGAGAATTGGATGGCGGTTGCAACCACCACCTCCGCCTGAACCCAACTCCCCTCTGGAAAACGTAGGCGGGAGTGGAGTCTTCAATAGGCAAACCTCCGGAATACCGGAACAACTACAAGCCCAGATGGCATCTTTAGAGACCCTCCTCAGAAAGTACAATGCAACCGGGCCCGGAGTCATCAAGCCTATCCGGCTCTCTTTCAAAGAAGAAGACGAGCAAGAGGAGGGTGTTGAACTAAACCCGAAGGATGATCTCAACAAACCCCATAAAGAAATTGCTCGATCACCCTTTACACGAAGAATAGTAGAGTTTGCTGGCCCGAAGTACATCATGCCCACCAATCTAAAACTATACGATGGCTCAGCTGACCCGGACGATCATATCAACCGCTTCGTGGGAGCAGCGAATCAAGGAGAATGGCCAATGCCGGTGTGGTGCCGAATGTTCCAGCAAACTATGGACGGAGCGGCACAAGGCTGATTCAGCAATTTGGAGCCGGGTAGCATTGACAATTAGGACGAACTCAGGGAGCAATTTACCGTCAGGTTTGCCCTACAGCAAAAAAACCTGAAAGACCCTACAGAAATCACCCGGATTGTCAGGCAGGCCAACGAAACACTACCGGCCTTCAAAGAACGGTGGACTGACGAAGCCAGTCGGATACCAGGGGTTCCCGAACTCATGAAAATATCGGCGTTCATGAATGCTCATCGGTGCCCTGATTTGGCCAAGAAGTTCTCCGATCAGGTCCCAAAATCTGTGAAAGAAATGATGACCAGGGTAGACGATTATATCCGGGCGGAAGAGGCATACAAAAACACCGAGCTGCCAAGGGGAGAAACCCATGACCTATCCCGGAAGCCAAACAGTCAAGTCTCAAGAGACAGGAATCCCAGGGGAGGATTCCATGATAGGAAGAGGGGCGACCGACGGCCTTGGGAACGGAATGATTCTCGACAGAGAGAAGTCTTCTCCCCTTATGTCTCTCCAAAAGCCGAAGCACGACCCCGAAATGAGTTCAGACGTAGCGAATTCAATAAACATGATGGTTCTCGGATCCTGCTCTCCGGCCTCACTAAACAGCCCAAAGAAATACTTTCGACCGAACACCACCTAAACTTGCCCCCACCGCCCCCGTTACAGGGGAAGCCAAGCAAAGAAAATGAGGATCGGTTCTGCCAATATCATGGAGAAAGAGGCCATCTCACCAATGACTGTTATCATTTAAAAAAGCAATTGGAAGTGGCCCTTGAATCGGGGAAGTTAGATCACTTGGTTAAGAATGTCCAGCAAAAAGGAAAGGAAAGATCGAGAGGTCACAATGGAAAAGGAAAAGTGATCAACATGGTCCATCAATACTCGGAGGATCGTAAAAGAAAGGGCAGGTTCTATGATGAAGACTGGATGAATATCCCTATATCCTTCCCCCAGATAAATACGGACGACCTGTCTGATGAGCCGTTAATCGTAGAGGCTGAAATAGAAGGATATTTTGTAAGGAGGGTGTTTGTAGATGAAGGCGCCTCCGTCCAAGTCATGTATGAACATTGTTTCAGGAACTTTTGTCCTTCCATCCAATCCCGGCTGCAAGAAACTAGTTCTCCGCTGGTAGGATTTTCTGGCGAAGTCATCCGGCCGATGGGGAAGATAGAACTAGAGGTACGCATGGGGGATCATGGTCTGTTCCGAACGGTGATGATGACGTTCACGGTAGTAAAATCGCCTTCTCCCTACAACATAATACTGGGCCGAACGGGTCTCAAAGAATTAAGAGCCATACCCTCTACCATCCATGCAATGATGAAATTCCCCACTCCGGAAGGGATAGCCACTCTGATCGCCAAAAGAGCGGTAGTCATGGAATGTAGGAGATTCGAGGAAGGGCAGGACCCCCGGAGAAGCTGCCCTTCCGAGAGGGAAATAGAAACTTGGGATCAAGAAACTCAAGAAGGTCAGGAACAAACGGAAGACATCCTAGTTAACGCAGCCTACCCAGAGCAACGAGTAACCATAGGAACCAAGTTCTCACGAGAATGCCGGAGGAACTCATCGAGATCTTGAGGAAGAACAAAGATATTTTTGCCTGGGAGCCGGCAGACATGACCGGAGTGCCAAGACGCCTCATACAGCACTCTCTCTGCGTGAACATCTCCGACACACCGGTGGCCCAAAAAAGGAGAATATTCTCGCGAGAAAAGAACCAAGTGATCAACAGAGAAGTGGAGGAATGGGTCAAGGCCGGCATAGTACGCCCGGTAAGGTACCCGACATGGATATCTAATCCTGTGTTGGTTAAAAAATGTGACGGAAGCTGGAGAATGTGTATTGACTTCAAAAATCTGAACTCCTCGTGCCCCAAGGATTACTATCCTTTGCCGGAGATAGATTGGAAGATCGAATCCGTCATGGGGTATAAGTATAAGTGCTTCCTTGACGCCTACAAGGGTTATCACCAAATCCAGATGAATAGAGACGATGAGGAAAAAACGGCATTCTACACAGACCGAGGAACATACTGCTATACGAAAATGCCTTTCGGACTGAAGAATGCTGGGGCAACCTATCAGCGATTGGTAGACTTCGCTTTTCAATCACAGATAGGGAGAAATCTGGAGGCATATGTGGACGACATGGTCATAAAAGCGGACAGAACGAGAAATGATCGCCGATATAGCAGAGACCTTTGACAACCTTAGGAAGATAAACATGAAGTTGAACCCGCGAAAGTGTTCTTTCGGGGTAGAGGAAGGTAAATTCCTCGGCTATATGGTGACCTCGGAAGGAATAAGGGCCAACCCAAGGAAAACAAAGGCTATAATGGAGATGAAATCTCCGAAAACCTTTAAAGAAATGCAAAGCCTGAGTGGGAAGCTTGCAGCTTTAAATAGATTCCTGTCAAAGTCAGCGGAAAGAGCTCTCCCCTTCTTCGACACGCTAAAGAACATCACTAAAGAAAACAAGGACGAATACCGATGGACGAA
Organism: Chrysanthemum makinoi; assembly: GCA_910596185.1. Taxonomy (NCBI): domain Eukaryota; kingdom Viridiplantae; phylum Streptophyta; class Magnoliopsida; order Asterales; family Asteraceae; genus Chrysanthemum; species Chrysanthemum makinoi. Next base: position 269,863,075 of record OU343217.1, read on the forward strand.
GGAAGCCGAGTTGGCTTTTCAGGAGATGAAGAGGTTGATACTCGAATTACCTTCTTTGTCCACACCAAATCCGAAGGAACAACTGTTCATATATCTCTCGGCTTCAATAGGAGCCGTAAGTGCGGTACTCCTGGTAGAAAGAAACGGGAGACAGTTGCCGGTGCACTATGTTAGCCGGACACTACATGAAGCGGAGAAATACTACGCCCCTATAGAGAAGTTGGCTTTGTGTCTGCTACACGCATCCAGAAGGCTGAGGAGGTATTTCGAGGCTCACCCCATCCAGGTCATAACTGATCAACCCATCAAGCAAATACTGAATAAACCGGAAGTCTCAGGAAAATTAGCCAAATACGCTGTGGAGCTAGGAGCATACAATATCACTTACACTCCTCGCAACGCAGTCAAGGGACAAGTGCTGGCGGATTTTCTAACAGAAGTGCCGGTGGAGTCTAGATGTAGGAAAAGTCCGAACGTGATGGAAATAGAGGAAGGAGAATGGTTATTATATACAGACGGAGCCTCAAATAGTAAGGGATCCGGAGCGGGTTTAGTTCTCATCAGCCCAGAAAAGGTAGAACTGACCTACGCCCTGCGGCTAAACTTTCCTAGCACCAAAAACGAGGCAGAGTATGAGGCCCTGCTATCCGGCCTAAGGATCGCAAAAAAACTCAAAATTAAGGCTTTAAGCGTGCAGGTAGATTCAAAACTGGTGGCCAGTCAGATCAATGGGGAATTCACAGCCACCAAGGAAAGCATGCATAAGTACTTAGCCCAAGCAAGGAAATACATATCCGGCTTCCAAAACTTTAAGATTCGCAACATTCCGAGGGCCCAAAATCAGAAGGCGGATATATTAAGTAAACTAGCGTCAGTGGCCTTCGATCACCTGACCAAAAAAGTGTTCGTAGAAGTCCTGGAAAGGCCGTCAAGAGATGAAGAAGTAGTTAATACCATAGTGGAAGAAGAAATGGACAACTGGATGACGCCGATCATCAAGTGTCTGGAAGAGGGCGTATGGCCGGAGGATCCCAATGAGGCTAGAAGCTTAAGAATGAAGATTCCGCAGTATATTATGGAAGAAGGTGTCCTCTTTAAGAAAGGTTACTTGGTACCGATGATGAGATGTGTAGGGCCGTTACAGGCAAATTACATAATCCGGGAAGTGCATGGAGGCTGTTGTGGGATGCACGCCGGACCGAGGACCGTAGTGGCCAAGCTTATGAGGCAAGGATATTATTGGCCTACCATGCACCGGGATACCCGAGAAGAAATCAGGAAATGTGACTCTTGTCAGATACACTCTCCGGTACCCAAACTACCCAAGACGCCACTGACGTCCATCATGTCCCCATGGCCTTTCTACCAATGGGGAATGGACGTGTTAGGCCCCTTTCCGGAAGCACCCGGCCGCATCAAATATGTGATTGTGGCAATTGACTATTTTACCTGCGCGGTCGGATGCCCTTATAATAACTTAAGGAAGACATTACGAAACCGAAAGAGAGAAAGAAAAGGCAAAAGGAATACATGTCAAACAAAAAAGAGATTCATTCACAAAACTAGTAAACGGTAAACAAACATTGTTAATTATTACAACGACATTATACGAATAAGTGTTCACAAAATACAAGTCTAAGAAGGTCGGACTTAAGCATTCTCCGCCTGCAGTATCTACCGGAGTCGGTGAGGAGGAGCCTCGGATGGTCCGGGCGTGTCCTTCTGACAGGAATCTCGGCTCCAGGTTCATTAGGTTCCCCAAGGGCAAACGCAAGAGTCAGCAAGCTCTGAATAAAAGATACTCAGCTTCAAAGAGTTTGTCATACTCAGCCCTCCACAAGTTCGGAGCATCCCTGTTGACCTTCCGGAATTTGCAACGCAGCCTCCGTCTCTTCCTCGGTCTGTTCACCTTGCCCTGGTCCAACCTGCTGGTAGGTCAAGCGTACACTTTAGCCATACTCTTTTGTACTCGACGCTCCCAAACAATGCGAACAGCAGAAGGCAATAGCATCCGGACAGTATACGCTTAACACCTCACTTTGAGCAACCTCGGCTACCAATTGCCGTTTTCCACGTAGAGCGGCTAGAGAGTGGTCTTTGGCAGCCAACTCAATTTCAATTTCCTTATTTTTCGGCCCTGAGAACTGGAGGTCCCCATCCACTCATTTCGGTCCCGGGTTACCCTGTCAACCTCTTCCTCCAAATCTTTCTCTCTACCGGCACTGGCTTCAAATCGAGTCTAGTTTCCTCAACCCCTCCGTCAACATTTCATTCCACCTTCGGCGGCAGGAGTTTTCAGAGCCCCTGGCAACCTTTGTGAGTTCGTTCAAGTAAAAGTAACGTTAGAAAGATCCCTAACCTCTAGCAGCTGCATGGGCTATCACACTTTTCCCAAAATCTTCGTTACGCCCGGCGAATGAGATCAATATTGTTTACATGCTCCAAAGCCTCTCTCTCAGCGGGTGGCAACGTTGTCAATCATCTCTCGGCAAGACGATAGTATTTATCGGACGTCGACACGGAGACCCCACTGGGGGAGGAAAACATTGGTAGCCTCATCTACAGCGAAAAGCAAAAAGAGATAGTGAGAGAAAAACTTTAATAAGTAGGACATGGATGAAAGTAAGATCAAAGCATACCTGATCCAACAAAACCTATCAATGGTTAGGACTGGCTTACGAGGGCAGAGATTGAAAAAAAAAAAAAAAAAAAAGGAAAAAAGAAAAAAAGGGTTAGTAAATGAAGCGATAAAATGAAAGAGGTCGCTGTATTTCAAATGCTTACCTCGGAGTTCGAGAGGAGAGTTCACTGGAGGAACGGCCCCCTCTTTCTTGAGATAATGTCGTTGGTTGCAATGTTCACCGCCCCCCTTCATTTTCACCCATCCCTTCCCGAGCCACAGGTACACCCCCACCCTCGGCTGCAACAATGGGCGTCTCCTACTCAGCGGTGAGGTTTAGATTCACCTCATGTTCATTCGGATTAGCTTGGTTTATGGGATCCGCATTTACCACGAAGAGCCTGAAGAAAACGGCTCAACAAAACCCGTTTGCTTTCTTTTTATGTTGGGCTTTGGATGTGCCCTCGCCACCTTTCCTCTGGCCGCCTCCCTTCTTTTTTCTCCCTGGCTTCCTCTCCTTTTTTCCCCTAGCGCACCACGACCGGATCAGCTTCCTCGTTAAGGCTAGGACGTCCTTAGCGGGAATGAGTGCACCTACCGGAAGGGGATCCGCGGTTCTTTTTGGTACCTCCCTATTTGGGACAACGGCGGGCCCTTTACTCACCACGGTATCGTCCCATTCGGGGAGCTCCAGATACTCGGACATACTGACAACTGCAAGAAAAAAGATTGTTAAAGACAAAACACAAGATAATAAACACGGCAAAACCTATGGCACAAGACAAATAATTACCATGACCCTCGGCATCCTTTAGAAGAGGCTCGAACCCCGGATTCTTGAAGAACGAAGATAGATGGCACATCCATAACAGACTTATGGTGGGTTTCCTTAGGAAAATGAGGGTACTGCTCAGCTTCTCGGCATCCGGCTCGGAAAAACCGATCGGGTAAGGATCCGTTATCTTGGAGTCTTTGTGCCTCCAGGCCATGGCATGAGGGATCGTCCTACGGTCAATCAAGAAAATTTTCCTTCCGTGCTTAAGGCCGGAGAGCACTTCCTTAAAGCATTTATAAGCCTTTTTACCCGTTCTACTCTCGAAAGAAAACCAGTGCCCTGCTTGCACAACGGTAAAATGCCCGAACAAGGGGCCCCGGGACGAATGCCCAAACTATAACACCTAATTTCAAAAAGGGTCACTCGGTTCAAACCCAACGGAACCAACTGGGAAAAATGAACCTTAAAATGTCTAATCACGTTTAGCAGAAAGGTCGAAAAGGGAATCCTAACACCTCGGTATCCAATGTGAGGATATATGCCAATTGCATCCGCTGGGAGTTGGTCCGTTGTCATACTATCAGGAGGAAGGCGGGGGCGAAGGTCACGGGAATATCATATTCTATGATTATTCTGTCTAGCTCGATTGTGTCAGCTTAGATGTATAAATATGCATATCGAACTTCGGAACTACCAAAGGTTGGATAGCCTCGGTCGAGATAGGGTTACTCTGTTCTTCGGTCACTTGTTCGGCCATTACTAAAAGGATGCCGGAAGGGAAGGATATACAAATAATACAGGGAAGAACGAGACGAACCTTATAAATCGAATAAGATATTCCGGAGAGCGAGAGCAATGTAACAAGTCAGAAAGATGTGTGAGAAAATAACTGTGGTAAAAAGCATTTATATAGGCAGGGAAAGAAACCCTAGCAGGATGCCAAGCGTCCCATCAGTCATAAAGGAGACGTGGCTCAATCTTGCCCGTCCACGTCAATCTCGGAAGACGGGAATACACGGATGAAAGCCCATTAGACAGTCAGGCCCATCAGAACGGCCCAAAACTACAAATGTTATTAAAGCCCACAGCGAGGCATTTCAAAAGGCATCTTTAGGATCATTATATACTCTCAAGTATTGCACCACCGGTTTTCACCCGGTAATCCAACACTGGGGGTGATATGTGTCTAAATACACATATATTTTATATTGTTTAACCCCATAAAAACATCTGAAAACACTCAGAAATGCCACAAAATACTATGAATATCATTGAAATGTGTTTTTATGAGTTACAAGTGCAAAAGGATTGAAAACTGATGAAAAACAACAAAGTTTACATAATTTGCAGTTTCAGTCCCTAAACTTTCATAAATTGGCAAAACTAGTCCCTGGTAATTCAAAACTTGTAAAATATCATTAAAGGTCCTTGGGGATTCACAAGTTGTTAGAAATAGTCCTTTGAAGTTAAATTTGCATATTTACAACTTTGGTCCCTCAACTTTGAAAATTGTCAAAAATAGTCCTTGGTGAATTTTAAAAATGAAAATAATCAAAAGTAAACCTTGTACTATTCATATATGGCATAATCGGTCCTTGTGTTAACTTTGGAAAAATGCAGTTTAACCCTATACTTTCACAAATTACAATTTTGGTCCTTGTGATTTATAATCCAAAATGCCAAATGGACCCTCTTGTATTATTAAATCAGCCCAACCCTTATAACTCCTCGGGCCCAACCCCCCAAGCCCAAACCAACCCACGGTTTAAAAATTATACCTCCTTCACTGTACACCTTCCTCACCAACACCTGCTCCACCAAACCCCTGGTTTCACCACACCTGTCCACCACCTGTCTCCAGCTCCATACCCACTTCACACCTTGTCCCCTTCCACCTCCACAACACACCAAAATTCTTTAATTACTCTAAACCTGCTCTAATCCACTACTTTGACTTTTGGCCAAAGCAGTTTAGCAGTGAGATTAAATTGAAGCAATCCAAGGGTCTTGAGATGATTTAGGATGTCGACAAGGAGTTTCCCAGCAAGTTTTAGTATATATAGGGCTTTGTAATAGATTAAAAAAAGTAGTAGTTAACTAGTAGTAGTAAAAAAGTAGCATAATCGTATTTCATTTTCAGTAAGCATAGTTTGAAATTTCAAGTTTCAGTAATCAATTCAAGTTAAGTTAAGTCTGTTTGTTATCAATCTCGTACAATTTCCATTAGCTAATGACAATTTCAAGTTTTTAAAATTTCCATGTTGTCTTGAGAATATAAACCAAGTTGAGTAGTTATTGAAATAGCTTCTTAGTTGTTTCTATAAGCTTACATAAGCTTTCTATAGCTTTTGATAAGTTTATTTAGGTTTAACTGTTCTAAATTCAAGAAATGGAGAAGTCAACATACATTCATTGGTAATATGGTTCTGGAATTATTGTTGCAGACATGGATATGGGTTGATTATAGTGATTTGGGGTTGAGTTGAGGTTTAGGTTAGTGGTAATTTGATCTCGATTGCAAATCATATTGGTTGGATAACTTGTAAGCTCTAAATTCCTTCTAAACTTTGCTTAGAATTGAGTAACATTGCTGTTATTGTTTGAATTTGATATAGTTTGCTTTAGTTGGATTCTAAGGTTCATTGTGGTATAGATTATCGCATTTAAGTGTTTATCAATAGAATAGATTTAGACTGCTAAGTAGTATTCAGATTGCATATTAATCTTAGAAACTATTGTTTGGTTTAGTGAATTGAATTGAGCTTAAGGCTTGATTAGTGGTTTAGATCAGTTGAATTAGTTTCATATAGGAAAAGTAGACTTAAATCAGTCATCTCTTTTCATCTTTAGTAAGCTAAAAGTCAAATTCCACTTTAATCTGTCCTTATTATCACATCAGTTAGATTTTAGTGTTCATTATTTGCATTCAGGTTTAGAATAGGATAGACTAGCTTAATTTTGTTTCATTTCATCATAATTTTGCATAATCAGTTCATAAGATTGATTCAAAACTCAATCTAGTCAAAATTTATCAAATCTGATTTTAAGTCAAAGTTGGAAAATCCGTTTTTCACCAAACTATCTGGATTTTTCATGGATTCATTTCTGATCCAATTTAATTGAAATTCTGGGACAATTAACTTCAGTTGGTCAAGAGTTGGAAAATGATTTTTGTGAAATTTTAGAAGACCTCTATAAGCTCTAAATAAGGCCCTAACAGCCCTGTTCACTCGCATATCTTTGAGTTTTTCAGTACAATGAGTTTATCTAAGCTTATTGTAGAGCTTGTAGAAAGTTCATTTTAGCTTCTCTCAGGCTCAAATTTGGTACAACTGATCTTTGGTTGGTGGTCTTGAGGTCTACTGAAACGGTTTCACTTTGGCTTATTAGATAAGCTGGCACAAGTGCTTAAAGTAGCTAGTTAGGGTGTTGGCACTAGTGCTTAAATAGAATCATATCATTGTAGATTGCTTTTCAGAGGTTTAGGATAGTTGGAATAGGTTGGTTTTAAGTAATTTTAGCATACTCTAGCTTTCGTGATAAGTTGGTGCACTTTGGTAGCTTTTAGCTTAATTTCAAGTGCTTATTCATATTAGTTGTGTGCCCAAATCATTGTTCTTGTGCTCCAAAATAGTTTCTGTTTATTTTCCTGGATTCTTAGTATTATTTTATCGTTGATTGGAAGTTTTCATATTTTTTACTGTTCATTTACTATTTTTCTGCATTAATTTAATTTTTTTTTTAGCATTTTTAAATAGCTTTTAATACAAATAAATCAGAAAAGCTTAAAAAAATAAGTTTTCAATTTTCATAGATTAAGATAAATATAAAAAGCAAAAAAAATAATTTTTCAGATTTTTCCTAGTTAAATTTATAATTTTTATCCATTTAATTAGTTTAAAATAGTTTAAAATTTGTAGAAAATAGAAAAATCATCAGAAAAATACAAAATTAGTTTGAAAATCTCTCTTTAGTTATTTTAGATTTTTCTTGTTATAATTTCACTTTTTCTAGCTTTTATTTCATATTTTATTATATTTTAGGGTATTAAATAAAATATTAAAATAATTTTTCTTATATAGTAATTAATAAAAAAAAATAAATAAATTATTTTATTTGTAAATAATTTTCTTATTGTAGGCTTCTTCTTGTAAATCTCATTTTCGTGTATTTGTATGTTTAATCGGTTTCTAAGTATTTTGCTTTCACGAGACTTGTTTCTTATAGCTTGTTTAAGCTATTTTCTTTTAATTTCCTTAGTGTAATCAATCATCCCCTTTTCTGTTCATATTCACCAATCACCCGACAGTTAGATTCGTGTATACATGTGTTCACGCCATCCGTTGACTTAACGACAGGGATACACTAAACTCTTGGATAATTGCATTGCATTCTCAAGTGATTGACTCTTGTTGACCATTCACCTGGTTAATTTGGGTTGACCGTTTGGGACCAATCAGGGGGGGACATGTTGGCGTATATTTCCGGAGGACATGCTGTCCGGCAACATCACGTCGGACGGCATGTCTAAACGTTTCGTCCGGAAGCAAAGACTGTATCCAGTTTTTAAGGGATTCTCACAACGTGGCCTATCAACTAGGGTGGCTATAGGCTTGCAAGCGGTAATATAGGTCGTCGAGCGGTGTATCTACGGTGATGAAGGTACATAGTTGGGGTAGTATAAATACCCTAACACATTTAATGTTTCGAAAAATATACACACACTTACATCAACCACTGCATTTATTACCATCCTTTCCCTCCAGCTTACTTTCACACCGGAGCTTGGTCCTGGACACCGTCCAGGGCGAGGCTAACGTGTGTTGCTTATTGTGCAGGAAGGAACGCTTATTTCCTCCGGCATCGTTGATTGTAGTCGAACTCCTCAGCCAAACCTGGTAGCAGGAATTTGCTTCAACACATGTTTTAAAAGTTGATTAAAATTATTATTTTGTATGTTTTGTGTAAGAATTGATGACACATGACAAAAATAGATTTATATTTATACTAAATTTGATATTGGTTTAGTGACAAGGTTATAAAGGCCTAACAAACTTCGTTTGCTTTTTGTTCAAACTAAGAAAATAAATGACCGACTATATTTTCAAGAAGGATATTAAAGAATTGGGGCTTTAAATTTTCAAGAGCCTAAAGCGGTGCCTTTAGTAGCTGTACCTTTGAGCCACCACTGTGAGTATGCGAAAGTATCCTTCACACACATCCGTTGTACTTAATGGTTTTTTTAGAGTAATACTCCCTCCATCCCTAAATAAATATCCATTGTTGACTTTTAAAGTATTTTCTTTTCAACTTTGACCTTAAATTATTTCACATGTCTTACGTAATACTTAATAAAAATTATAACAATGAAAATAAATTTAAAATCCAATCTATTCATATATTTTGCATCAAATATTACGTAACACAAATAACATAATTTAAGATTAAAATTAAAAAAATAATAATTTAAAAATCAATAATAAACACTTATTTAAAAATGAAAGAAGTATTTTACCGATATAACCTTTTTACACAAAAAAGTAAGATCTAGATAATCACACTTATACCTCAAGACAAATGTACTACTTCAAGAACTACATTCCACACGAGTGCTTGTAGGTATATGTGTAAGCAAAATTTATATGCATGTGTGACGTGTTTTTATGTGTGCAATAAGGCTGGTCCCAATCGTGACCGGAGATGACCTGGGTCAGCGCTACGTCAGTTTTATCTCTCCAGCGATCAGACATGACCCGGATGCCACAGTCGATGACCTAAGGTGTTTTTTTTTTTTTTAATTCAAACATTTTAAACATTAAATTTAAATTCATTAAAATTAAATTTAATTCAAACATGTTTTCAGTTAATTGTTCAAGTTTCAATTTGCGTTTTTCAATTTGTGTTTTTCCCAACTCAAGAAATAAAAAGAAAAAAGAGAAAAAAAAATAAGGAAAAAAAAAAGGAAAAGGAACAAGCAATATTATCGGTCGAAATTCGAACCGATATTCTATTTTTTTACCACACAACCGATGTGGCGCCCGATGTCCACATCCAACATACCCGATGTCCACATCGGCCGAGTGAGGAAATCTTCGGTGCCCAACCGATTTCAATACTACGATTGGGACCAACCTAAATAAAACTAAAAGAATATACTATTAACAAAAAAAACGTGCATGTATGTAAAAACGCATAGACTCATACGTACAAGTTTAGAGGAACAAATTGGAACTAAACAGAAAGTGAAGGATTCAAAAGTCATTAAGTTGAGGTGCAAGGGCAAATTGTTGTGTTTTGCGGTTTTTCCGTACGGTGCGGTGGATGAAAGTACATAGGTCATGTTTGGCAACAAGCATTTGGAAGCGTTTAGGAGCGACAAGCGGTAAGCATTATAGATGAAAAGCTTGTTTGGCAACACCTCAACAAGCGTTAGAATATTCTCTTACCGCTCTAATCTAAATGCTTCTGGATTAAGATGAAAAGCTTGCCAGCCAACAAGCGTTAGAATATTCTCTTACCGCTCTAATCTAAATGCTTCTGGATTAAGCATTTCACAGTTGCTCCAAACGTTTAGTTTATGAAATTAAATATATACCCTCATTTGTTTTATCATTTATTTTATTTAATCACATGAATCACATCCTGCTGATGCATCTTCTGATTATGCTGATACATCACCTGATTCTGCTGAACAAGAAAGAGGCTTGCCAGCCACTACTGCTAGAAGGTCAACCAGAGTTTCTAAGTTGCCCAGTAATCTTAATGACTTTATTGTAGAAGGAAAAGTCAAATATGGTGTTGAAAAGGTTGTTAATTACTCTAATCTTAACAAAGAAAATTCTGCTTTGCTTTAGTCTAATAAAAGTATTGATCCTACCTGTTATGAAGAAGCTATCCTTGATAGTAATTGGGTTGATGCTATGAACTCCGAAATTGAGGCCTTAAATGAAAACCATGCTTGGGATATAATGATCTGGCCTCTAATAGAACTCCTATTGGCTACAAATGGATATTTAAAATCAAATATAAAGCCAATGGTGAAGTTGATAGATACAAGGCTAGATTAGTTGTTAAAGGCTATAACCAAAGGGAAGGAATAGACTATGATGAAACATTTTCTCCTGTTGTGAAAATGTCTCTTGTTAGATGTCTTATTGCCTTAGCGTAAAACAAATGGCCTCTGTTCCAACTTGATGTTAACAATGCTTTCTTATATGGAGATCTTGATGAGGATATCTATATGACCATCCTAGGGGGTTCTGTAATGAGAACAATAAGAATAAAGTTTGTAAACTTGTCAAGTCTCTATATGGCCTAAAACAAGCTCCCAGGAAATGGAATGAAAAACTTGTTAGTGTTTTAAAGGAAAATAACTTTGTTCAATCTGTCAATGATCATTCTTTGTTCACCAAAATAGAGAATAACAAGTTTATTGCTCTACTTGTTTATGTGGATGATATTGTTCTTACTGGAAACTGCATTGATGAGATCAACTTATTCAAAGATTTTATAAAATCAAAATTTCATATCAAAGAGGGGAAACTTAAAATATTTTCTTGGCATTGAAGTCTTAAAAACTGGGGATGACATATGTCTCAACCAAAGAAAGTACTGTCTTGAACTCCTCAAAGAATTTGGCCTTCTTGGGTGCAAACCTGTGTCCACTCCTATGGAACCTAACTCTGTTCTTCCATACATTCCCACTGATGATGACCCCTTACTTGTCAACATCACTGGTTATCAGAAGTTACTTGAATGTGCCCTCAATGTTCTGAGATATCTAAAAGGAGCTCCAGGAAAAGGTCTAAGGTACAATTTCAGCAACTCTGAAAATCATCTTGAAGGATATAGTGAGTGTTGGGCTAAATGCAAGAAACCAGGAAAATTTGTCACAGGTTATTGTGTTTTCTTTAATGATTGTTTGATCTCATGGAAAAGTAAAAAGCAAAACACTCTTTCAAAATCTTCCAGAAGCGGTATAGATCTATGTCTACTGCTGCCTGTGAAATTATTTGGATTCAAAAATCTTAAAAGATCTAAAAGTTGATATCAATCTTCATGTAATCTCTTCGTGATAAAAAAAATCTTCTTCAACTTGCTGTCAATCCTGTTTTCCATGAAAGATCAAAACACTTTGAAATTGATGTTCACTTCATCAGGGAAAAAATTGCAAAAGGTGTTATAAGTGCAAAAAAGATTTGCTCCTCAAACCAAACTGCTGACATACTTACTAAAAACCTCCCTGTCTATCAGCATAAGTTCTTGTGTGAAAAATTGATATTGTTTGATATGTTTGCCAATCAGATTAAGGGGGAATGTTAAATTTTGGGGTATTAATCTGTGGCAAACATGTCATTCTATCAATTGCTAATGGCTTTCAAGTTATGATTCATTGCAGGCTTATTACAGGGGTTAATCATGGACAATGCATAAATGATTTAAAGTTCCAAGATGTTCATTTCTGCTGAAGCCTTATTCATTTCTGCTGATGAGTCATTTATAGCCGTTAGAGGGGTCTTAGTGTATCTTTATCTCCTATTTAATAAGTCCCTTAATCTAGGGTTACATACACTGGTGAGGCGATCATTTGTCTCACACTCTCTTTTGATCATTTCACTGATCTTGTCTTCTCTTTGTATTTACATGATTATTGTCTCATTGACATTAATCTAACCTTGTAACAGTTTGGATACTATTGTTGATTTAATCTAACCCGACTATTGAGGCTTAGGTTTGAATAAAGATTCTGTTGTTCTTCTTGTGTTGCTGATACTTTCGTACATGGTATCAGAGCATCAGGCTCATAATCATTGTTGATTCACCTTCTAAGAGTTTCTGTGTAGAAACTTGGGGACATCTCTTCAGAACAACACTGTTGGTTTGGGGTTATTGCTACTGGCGTAATCACTGGTCTTTTCTATTCCAATTAGCCCTAGACTAAGTGAATCTAGGGTAATTGTGATTTATTCTTTCCGCATGCATATTACTTGAGAAGTCTAAGTCTATCTTTTTCTCTTCAAACAAACAGTACTTAAGTCTTTGTGGGTGCAAACGGGTAGACTAACATCTTGATCTGACATCTCTGAGTGGTACGAATACCTGCTCTGGTTTACCCTAGTCCACAGGCTTGGTGCTTGTTGTTTCTTAATTACAAAGTCTTATTTATTTCTCTATTATTATCTCTGTCTGTATTATTTGTCTGTCTTACTGTTTATGTTATGGCTATTGGTGATACTGCTGGTGGGGGTGGTGGTGGTTCTTCCACTGAGAAAAGCTTATCCTTTGGTGATGCTTTGTATTTACACCCTAATAACACTAATGGGACTCCCATTATTACAATCAAACTCACTGGAACTGAAAATTATAAAATATGGAATATGGCCATGACCTTTGCCTTAAGGAACCATAATAAGTTAGGGTTTATTGATGGTACTTGCATAAGAGATGATTCGAACCCTAGTCTTGCTAATCAATGGGATACTTGTAACTCTGTTGTGGTTACTTGGATTCTTAATTCTCTCAGTCCTGAACTATTTGCTGGTGCTATCTATGCTAAAACTGCTTATGAAATGTGGAATGATCTTAAAGATACTTATGATAAGGTTGATGGTTCAGCCATTTTTAATTTGCATAAAAATATAAACTCTCTCAGTCAAAGTGGGTCATCTCTTGCTGATTACTATAACAACCTTAACTCTTTATGGAAACAATTTGACTGTATGATTAGCTTGCCTCCCTGCACCTGTGAGGCTGCAAAACATTTTGAAAAACACAATCAGCTAATCAAGTTAATGCAATTTCTTATGGGTCTTGATGACTCCTATGTTCCCATCGAGCAATATTTTAACAGAGATCCTTTGCCTAATGTCAAAAGCTTTCTCTGTTGTCTCTAGAGAATAATCTCACAGAAATGTTTCATCTGGGAATAGCTCTGCTAAACCAAGCTACAGCTTTTGCTGTAAAACTTCTGATGTGGAAATTTTTTGATAACAAAAAAGGATTTAACAACAACAATTTTAAAAATTCTAGTTTTAATGCTGGTAACAGCTCAAACAACAGGGGACCAAACATGAATCTAAAATGCACTAACTGCAAAAAACCTGGTCACACTGTTGATAGATGTTATGATCTGGTTGGTTATCCTGCTGGATATGTCAAAAGGAGTTTTAATTCTAAACCCTTCAGCAGTAACAATGTTTCTACTGACACTAATCTTTCCACTGACAATAGAGCTAGCAATTCTCCTGTCTCTTTGTCTAATGAACAGCTCTCCAGACTTATGAGTCTGCTTAATGACAACAATGTGTCTTCTGCTAATGCCAACGTGGCAGGTAAAAATTTTTCAGGAACCTTCTTTAATGGCAGTGTCAAGTTTAACATAAACTTTGACAAATTCTTTAACAACAACACAAAAACCTTATCTAGAAACATAAGTCTTGGTTGGATTGTTGACTCTGGTGCAAATCGACACATGACTGTTCTGCAAAAATTTTAATTAATATTGTTGACATTTCAAATCTTGGTCTAACCGTTGGTCATCCCAATGGTACTGGGCCTTAATTACTAAAATTGGTGATTTAAAGTCAATAATGACCTAACTCTTTTGATGTTACGGTGTTCCTGAGTACAATGTTAGTCTGCTGTCTGTTCATAAGATTGCTAGAGACAATAAAATGTTTGTTGGCTTTAATGAATCTAATTGCTATATACAGGATTTACATCAAAAAAGGATTGTGGGGATTGGTAAACAATGCAATGGGTTATATATATTTGATATTGATTCCACATGTAAGATTGCTTCTAATAACTGCATTTCTGTTTGTCATGTGTCTAGAAATCTCTGGCATCAAAGACTTGGTCATCCCTCTGACCAAGTCCTACATATACTTAAAACCACACTTAATCTTGATGGTACCTTTGAATCTGACCATCTTTGTGATACTTGCAATAAAGCTAAACAAACCAGGGAACCATTTCCTTTAAGCGAACATAAATCAACTAAAATTGGTCAACTTGTTCATCTAGATGTATGGGGACCATATAAAGTCACTAGCAGAGATGGTTACAAATATTTTTTGACCATTGTTGATGACTATTCTAGGGCTGTCTGGGTTTATATGCTTAAGGGAAAGGATGATGTTTATGTTTCCATTGTTAACTTTACTCATATGCTATCAAATCAATTTGAACACAATGTTAAGATATTCAGAAGTGATAATGGGACAGAATTTGTCAGTAACAAACTTCAACACTTCTTTCATGAAAATGGAATTTTACATCAAACCTCTTGTGTTTACACACCTCAACAAAATGGTATTGCAGAAAGGAAACATAGGCATCTCCTTAATGTAGCTAGATCCCTTATGTTTCAGGGGGAATTGCCTTTATATCTTTGGCCTGAATGTATTCTAACTGCCGCTTATGTCATAAACAGGTTACCCTCTTCAGTGTTGTCTGGCAAGTCTCCCTTCTTCCTTGTGTATGGGCATGACCCTTCACTCTATCTCCTTAGAGTCTTTGGCTGCTTATGCTATACCACTATTCTCAACATCTCTGATAAATTTGGTAGTCGGTCTGAAAAAAGTGTCTTTATTGGCTATTCAAATGAGAAAAAAGGTTATAAACTTTTGAGCTTAGAAACAAAAAATATCTTTTATTCCAGAGATGTCAAATTTTATGAAACTGTTTTTCCCTTCAAAATGAAAAATTCTTTGTCAAAACCTTTTGTTGAAACTTATGTGCCTAAAGATTTAAATCACAAAAATTTCTTTGACTCACAAATAAGTCCCAATGATGAAGGGAGAATGACATCCTATGATGATTGCACAATGGTAAGTCATCCTACTAGGACTGATGAACCGGTTGCAACATCTATAGATGATAATACACACCCTGAGGGCACCATATCACATGAATCACATCCTGCGATGCATCTTTGATTCTGCGATACATCACCTGATTCTACTGAACAAGAAAGAGGCTTGCCAGCCACTACTGCTAGAAGGTCAACCAGAGTTTCTAAGTTGCCCAGTAATCTTAACGACTTTATTGTAGAAGGAAAAGTCAAATATGGTGTTGAAAAGGTTGTTAATTACTCTAATCTTAACAAAGAAAATTACTGCTTTGCTTCTAGTCTCAATAAAAGTATTGAACCTACCTGTTATGAAGAAGTTATCCTTGATAGTAATTGGGTTGATGCTATGAACTCTGAAATTGAGGCCTTAAATGAAAACCATGCTTGGGATATAACTGATTTGCCTTCTAATAGAACTCCTATTGGTTACAAATGGATTTTTAAAATCAAATATAAAGCCAATGGTGAAGTTGATAGATACAAGGCTAGATTAGTTGTTAAAGGCTATAACCAAAGGGAAGGAATAGACTATGATGAAACATTTTCTCCTGTTGTGAAAATGTCTACTGTTAGATGTCTTATTGCCTTGCTGTTTAAAAACAAATGGCCTCTTTTTCAACTTGATGTTAACAATGCTTTCTTATATGGAGATCTTGATGAGGATATCTATATGACCATCCCTAAGGGGTTCTGTAATGAAAACAATAAGAATAAAGTTTGTAAACTTGTCAAATCTCTATATGGCCTAAAACAAGCTCCCGAGGAAATGGAATGAAAAACTGGTTAGTGTTTTAAAGGAAAATAACTTTGTTCAATCTGTCAATGATCATTCTTTGTTCACCAAAACAGAGAATAACAAGTTTATTAACTCTACTTGTTTATGTGGATGATATTGTTCTAAGGAAACTGCATTGATGAGATCAACTTATTCAAAGATTTTCTAAAATCAAATTTTCATATCAAAGACTTGGGAAACTTAAAATATTTTCTTGGCATTGAAGTCTTAAAAACTGGGGATGACATATGTCTCAACCAAAGAAAGTACTGTCTTGAACTCCTCAAATAATTTGGTCTTCTTGGGTGCAAACCTGTGTCCACTCCTATGGAACCTAACTCTGTTCTTCCATACATTCCCACTGATGATGACCCCTTACTTGTCAACATCACTGGTTATCAGAAGTTACTTGGGAAACTCATCTATCTCACCCATACAAGGGCCGACATCTCATACTCGGTTCATTTTAAACAATATATGCATTCTCCCTTAAAATCATCTTGAATGTGCCCTCAATGTTCGAGATATCTAAAAGGAGCTCCGGAAAGGTCTAAGGTACAATTTTAGCAACTCTGAAAATCATCTTGAAGGATATAGTGATCTTGGGGGCTAAATGCAAGAAAACCGAAAATTTGTCACAGGGTTATTGTGTTTTCTTTAATGATTGTTTTGATCTCATGGAAAAGTAAAAGCAAAACACTCTTTCAAAATCTTCCACAGAAGCAGAGTATAGATCTATGTCTACTGCTGTCTGTGAAATTATTTGGATTCAAAAAATCTTAAAAGATCTAAAAGTTGATATCAATCTTCTGTTAATCTCTTACGTGATAACAAATCGCTCTTCAACTTGCTGTCAATCCTGTCTTTCATGAAAGATCAAAACACTTTGAAATTGATGTTCACTTCATCAGGGAAAAAATTGCAAAAGGTGTTATAAGTGCAAAAAAGATTTGCTCCTCAAACCAAACTGCTGACATACTTACTAAAAACCTCCAATCGTCTATCATCGGCATAAATTTTTGTGTGAAAAGTTGATATTGTTTGATATGTTTTGCCAATCAGATTAAGGGGAATGTTAAATTTTGGGGTATTAATCTGTGGCAAACATGTCATTCTATCAATTGCTAATGGCTTTCAAGTTATGATTCATTTGGGCTTATTACGAGGGTTAATCATGGACAATGCATAAATGATTTAAAGTTCCAAGATGTTCATTTGCTGACGCCTTATTCATTTCTGTGATGAGTCATTTATAGCGTTAGAGGGTCTTAGTGTATCTTTATCTCCTATTTAATAAGTCCCTTAATCTAGGGTTACATACAACTGTGTGAGCCTTGTCATTTGTCTCACACTCTCTTTCTTTTACGATCATTTCACGATCTTGTTTTCTCTTTGTATTTACATGATTATTGTCTCATTGACATTAATCTAACCTTGTAACAGTTTGGATACTATTGTTGATTTAATCTAAGCCGACTATTGAGGCTTAGGTTTGAATAAAGATTCTGCTGTTTTTCTTGTGTTGCTGATACTTTCGTACAATGTCCAAAGTAAATAGATCAGATGTTTGAGTTCTTTTTATCCCAAAATTATGTTGAAGGTAAGTCTAATGACGCCAAGTTATAAAATCTAGGCCGGATTCAAACCCATATTTTGTAATGAAGTTCTTTTATCATACAGGTGGTGAAATTTAATTTTGGCTATATAACTGGAACCCATGTGATAAGAGCAAGGGGTATCACAACCTCTTCACTTCTCTTCACTTGGGCCCCACGTGTGCCACATCACTCCACATCACTCAACACAACTAACAAAAAAATACCCCCAATCACAACATCTTCTTCACTTGCCAGCCCCACCCACTATCATTTTATTTATTTTTCATATTTTTCAAACACAACTAAATTTATTTCATTCATTTAAAATAAAAATACAACTACCATACATGAAAATAAAAAACATCGACAAATCTAAAAACATACGAAAAATAAAAATGAAAACATACGGAAAATAAAAACAATCTGAAACTTAAATAATACAACTTCATTTGTGGTATTTAGCTACCAATTGTCTTGTTTCTTCTCGAGGATCGATTTTTTGGCTCATAAACGGCAATTTTCAATATCGTGCATGAAAACTCCAATTCTCGGCACCTTTGTTGCTCGAATCATTTGTTCTCTCGCAATCCTGTATACCGAACTGCTTGTGCTTTCCGTCAACTTTACGTTTATACTCTAGAGCTAAAGCTTAATAGCATCCGACCGACTCCCTCCTGGTGCTCGTTGACGACTCCATGATCTACTTTTTTCTTGCCGGACGAGGTTTGTCGTGGGGCGAGCTCTAGGATCGGGCGAATAATTCGGCGATATTATCTCATCGATCCCATCCGGCGCTGGCCTATTTGGGATATTCTTTCAAAACCTTCCATGCCGAAACCATATTAAAGTTTTTCCCCGTCCCATTTTTGTAAGAAAGTCTTGCATTTTCAATGTGATCAACATCATTTTCCCCGGATCTACGCTGCAGATGCTTGTAATAACCATGAAACTTTTGACAATCACGTTTTATCGAGTCCATTTTCCGGTGCACATATTTTTTGTACTATAAGGCTCTGGACTACGAGCCTTGAAGTCCTCCCAAATCTGAGTCCAAAACGCATCGTTTAGTCGGTCATTACCGATAGCGGCGTTTTGAGATACCTCGACGCAACACTCGGCTAAAATTTTTTCTTCATTGTTTGACCAACGAATTGTCGTGCGACCCTCTTCATCAACATCCTCCTCCTCGTCGTCAGCGTCCAAGTTCACAACTAGCGGCCTTTTTTTTTTCTTTGTCGTTTTTGGCCGGTTTTTTTCCTTGACGACGTTCTTCACGTGTTTCGGTTGGTGGTTGTTGAGGCACTTTGAATTGTGATTCAAAGTAATGTTGTTGTGAAGGGTAGAATTGCGTTGGTGGTGCTTGTGACGGATAAAATTGCGTTTGTGATTGGTGTGACGCAAAAAATTGCGGTGGTGATTGGTGTGACGGATAAAATTGCGGTTGTGATTGTCTTGGATATTGAAAAGCTTGAAATCCGGCTTGCGAAGAAGTGCTTGAGGTTTGAGACGATGGGGTTGACGGGTTTGACGAAGACGAGTTGAGGAGATTCATAAACGACATATCGTTGGGATCTTGAGACATTTTTGATTGTGGATTAAGATGAGGATGATAATATATTTATGGTTGTGAATGAGAAGTGTGAATGTTTTAGTAAAAAATGAGTAGTATTTATAAAGAAAATGGTGTATTAAATTGGGTTTGAAATGAAAAAAAAAAAAAAAAACTATCCGTTTGAATCAAACGGTAATAACTCAACGTTCAAGTTTTGAAATGGTTTGTCCTTTTGTGTGTCGTTTGGACGACGAAACATGAAGTGGCGAAGGCCACTGGTATCGTGGCGAGCCTCGAAGAAAACCGGCGAGAGGACACGTCGGATGTGGCGAGAAACGACGAACACCATACCCCTCGCTCTAAGGGAATATGCTTTTCCAATAGTCAACTCTCAATAACCTTTCAGTTTGTCTATAAATAACTTCAAACTTGCCATGTTTATAAGCACACCTACAGCTTTCTATTTCTTAGCTTATCACATTCTCTTCTTTTCAAGTTTCTTCATTCACCAAATATTTTGGAGATCATCAAGTAACAATGGCTTCTTCAGCCACCATCCCCACCACCATTACCACAACTCCCCGACCGTCATTCGCTCTGCCTGTGGATTCAGAAAACAAAGCCACAGAGATGAAAATATTTTCAGTAGCACAACCTCACATGAGAGCATTTCATCTCTCATGGCTCTCTTTTTGCACTTGCGTCATCTCTACCTTTGCCGCAGCCCCTCTTGTTCCTATAATTCGGGACAACCTTAATCTCACCCGCTCCGACATATCTAACGCTGGGATTGCCTCCGTCTCAGGAAGCATCCTCTCACGCCTTGTGATGGGAGTTCTTTGTGATCTCATAGGTCCAAGGTATAGAGTTACAACAATTTTTAAAAAAAATGCAACATAATTACGTACCAACAACTAACTATGGTAATTATTTTTTTCTTCAGCAATATTTAACATATCTACATCAAACTATGCAGGTACGGTTGTGCGGTGATCAACATGCTTACTGCCCCGGTCGTGTTCAGTTTTTCATTTGTTGGGGATGCTGGTGGTTACGTGGCAGTTAGGTTCATGATAGGGTTTTCTTTAGCAACATTTGTATCATGCCAATACTGGACGAGTGTGATGTTTAATGGAAAGATTATTGGGGTCGTGAACGGGTTATCCGCAGGATGGGGTGATCTTGGAGGTGGTGTTACTCAGCTATTAATGCCGGTGCTCTTCCATGTTATAACAAATATGCTTCACTCGACACCATTTACTGCTTGGAGGATTGCGTTCTTCATTCCCGGCTGGTTTCATATGATTGTTGGAGTTCTTGTTTTGGTTTACGGCCAAGACTTCCCTGATGGCAACTTTGCTGAAATTCGCAAGGACGGACATGCTTCAAAGGATAAATTCTCAAAGGTAACTAGTTTAAACTTGTATAAAACCATACTCGCAGATATAATTTATATAGGATTGGATATAGTTATTGCCTTACTGGTTAAAAAGCTAGATCTAATCTAATATATATAATGTCTTCCAAGAAACTTAATTAATAGCTAAAACATAATCCATTATATGTCTAAAAATACCGTTAATTATAGAATGTTATTTTAACTTCGTACTTGTCTAATGTATTGCAGGTTTACCGAAATGCTATAACTAATTACAGGACATGGGTCTTTGTGTTGATATATGGATATTCAATGGGCGTGCAATTGTGCTTAAACAATGTCATTTCCGAATATTTCTATGATAGGTAGCTAAACAATCTTGGTTTTCCAATAAATTCTGTTATTATTTATTTTTTACCATGTTACTGATTTATTTTTCTATTGTGGAATAGGTTTAGTTTAAAGCTTCACACAGCAGGAGTAGTTGCAGCCAGTTTTGGGGTGGCTAATTTTATAACCCGTCCATTTGGTGGCTATGCATCCGATCTAGCTGCTCGCAAATTTGGAATGAGAGGAAGGCTATGGATACTATGGATCGCACAAACCCTAGGAGGAGTTTTTTGTATATGGTTAGGCCTATCCAATTCTCTACCCCTCGCGATATTGTCAATGATGCTAATGGCAGCCGGAGCACAAGCAGCTTGTGGGGCGACTTATGGGATCATTCCCTTCGTTTCTAGACGCTCTCTAGGCATTGTATCCGGTTTAACCGGTGCTGGTGGCAATGTTGGTGGTGGTTTGACACAACTGCTATTTTTCTCTGGTACTAGGTTTTCCACGGCTTCGGGGCTAATGTGGATGGGTGTGATGACAGTGGTTCTAACGATCCCAGTGGCTTTTATCCACTTTCCGCAATGGGGGAGCATGTTATTTCCGGCATCAAAAAATGAAAAATACAATGAAGAGTACTATTATAGTATGGAGTATAGCGAGGAGGAGAGAGAGATGGGTTTACACATCGGAAGTATGAAGTTTGCCGAGAACAGTCGGGCGGAGCGTGGGAGGAGATCAGTGGTCGCCGTTAGTGAAACGCCACCGAATACTACCCCAATCCACCAAGTTTAAGGAATGAGAAGTTGATCTATAGACAACAAAAAGCTGATTGATAGACAAAGATGACTTTTATTTGTATATTTACTCTCAAACTGTTTTTGGAAATATATTACAATATAGTTCCAGTTTGAGGGTAAATTATCAGAAAAAAGAATGATTGTTTTGTGTAATCAGTTTTGATTGTGCAAAGATCGCAATAAAATAACTAAAGAAAAAAGACGTGTATGGAAAAGCAGTTGTACATATTTTGTTATACTTCTCAGAGATTTCGCTTTACTCATTGATTTATGGACCCGGTAGGGTTTCTAATTATAAGTAGTTTTGTTAGATATTTTTGTATTATATGGGTTTCTAATGGGAAGTACGCCTTTCACTTTCACTGCTTTTGTTTTGTTGTTATGCTGGTTAACAGTAAAACATTCGAGAAATTAAAGGATATTATGAAGAAATCAAGGTTCTTTGGAAATGACTATTTTAATTAGTTTAAAGCTCGATCTAAATTTTCATTTCCTGAGGTCGACAAAAGTTAATCAATTACTCTGGCTGTTCGGATCTTAAGTTAAGTTATTTTCACGTCCTAGTCTACTTAATAATTATTTATTAAGTTAAGTTATTTTATGGTTAATTAGTTCAGATCTTCATTTAGTTATTTTAATAACCCCTAGATAGCATCCATTTCAAAAACGATTACTTGCTAAACATATATTAAGATAGCACTTACTTTTATACTACTTCTTTTCTCAAATTATTGTCACCAGACTATAAATACACAATTTAAAACATGTATCAAGCCCTAAGGCCTTGGTAAAAAGTAAGTTTGTTTTTATAGGAGTCTAATGTTATCTTTTGAGTAGTGGTTTATTTTCTTGTATAGAGAATCGGAAGTATCTTGTTATGTAAGCTTTCCGCCTATGTAACGGGCTGAGATATGAGATTCACCCATATCTTTTGTACTTAAACGTGTTTTGGAGTAATATATTTACCGGGTATACGACCTTTTACCAAAAAAAAAGAAGATAAGTAGAAAGATGTGTGGGCAGACAAGGTTGAAGAGGAAGGAGATAAACATGTGGAAGACAATCAGACGTGTTATTGTTTATTACTAGCAATATTAATCTTAAGTTTATTTATAAATATTATGCAACAGATAAAGGCTAGCAATGATCAATTTCACCTCTTCTAAGCTACATAGATACTTAACAGCTTTTTTCTTTATTTTTTTTTTGTTGGTAAAAGGTTTTACACCCGGTAAATTCTTGATCGTAAAGTGGGAGGTTTAAGGGTTGGTAGCTGACTCCAAAAAAAACCTATCTTCAGTTAGGAAGTGGAAATGTAGCTTCATTGCTAAAATAGAAGGTATTTGGAGGAATGTGATTAAAGGTTTTTATGGAGGTGATGGCGGTTTTGGAAAATTATCTTCGCATATGGGTTCTCACGGTATTTGGTGTGATATTATTAGGGACGTTTCCAAGATTGAACATGTCGACACATCTTCCAGGAACTCTTTCGCTTTGAAGATTGCTAATGGTTTATGTGTTTCCTCTTGGAAAGATAGGTGGTGTTGGGTTGCTTCTAATTTAATGGATTGATTCCCGCGGTTATCTGCTGTTCAGTCTCGTCAAGATTGTGTTATTAGTGAAAGATGGGTTCGTTTGCAGTGGTGAAAGATGGGTACATCTGGAGTGGTGAAAGATGTGTTCATTTTTTTGGGTAAAGGGTTTTTTTTGGTAAATATTATTACTCCAAAAAACAATTAAGTGAATCCCACATCGGAGCCCAAAAATAGGCTAACACAATCACACCAAATGTGCTTCAGAACTAACCTATCATAAAAATGACATGCCAAACTTATGAGACCTACAACATACGTTTTTTAAGTTGACCACGAAGATTAATATCAAAAGCATCAGCAAACGCCATTGATCATTATTTAAAACATAATCATCAAAGTCATCATCATCGTGCGGGGTCTTCATCATAATCCAACTTTCATTTTTCATAAAAGCTCTTGTTTCCCCCTCCAGTGCCACTTTTAGAAGCTTTAGTACTCGTGGATGGCAAAAAAGTGGCAGTTTCGTTGTGGATCTCATACACTTCAGTATCACTATCCGCATCAACCGTGTCATCAACCTATTTAGATGCCTCATTAGAAGTACTAGGAGCCGAACTCGATGCCGCCCCTACCTTGTTCATATCAATAGACAAACTCAATACCTCTTAAACCAATTTCTTGTCCGCATTTGAAGAACCCCCATTTGATCCAGGATCATCATTCTCGACCGTACCAAGAGCACCAAAAGGGTTACCAGTAGGCGTCACAATGCTAGACACTTCAGGTGTCTTTTTGTGCCACTTGAACTCGCACCATTATTGTTAGAGACGGTTTTGTAGACTTGTTTCTTAGGTTCAAAATGAACCTTAGAACCCCCATATTTACCATGGGAAGCATTTTTAGGAGGTTGTTGGAAGCCATCATTGTTCGTGTTTTGCTTTATTGGTTTATCAACAACCCGTTTTTGACATGTCATGCCATTATGCCCAAATATCATACACACATCACATCTAGGTGGTTACCATTCATACTCCACCCTCGTCGTATGAAGAAACTCACCTTCATCCCCCACATTTGGAATATAGCAATAACCATCTCAGCATTTAATTCCCGGTCAGCCCTAATATCGATAAAAGCACGAGCATAATCCATACGACCCCATGATTTTAAACACATAGAACTCGTATAAGAATCAAGCATAATCGGGTTACCAAGATTAGTAACACTTGCACTCAATCTATCAACAGTAAACTCCACTATAAGAATATCATGGAATTTTACCCAAACAAGTACTGAATTTAGATATTCCTTAAGTAAATTAGCCTTGGGCGTCCATTTCTTCAAAATGATAGGAGTAGATCGTATAAACCATGGACCATTCTTGAATACTCCATTCATACCCTTAATCAAAGCAAACTTGAAGCAAAAGAAGCCGTTTGAATTCATCATAACTCGAATTATGCCATACTTCCTGCATTCCTAAAATAGTACAAGCTAAAACCAAATCTAGAATGAACTTCCAAATCAAATGGCTTAGGTATTTGAACTTCTGCCTTATGAATTACTAGGTTTACCCGTGTCCAATGCTCTAAAGTTTACCTTTTTAGTATCAACTGCCTTAGTAACCAAACTCGCAAAGGATTTTGGACTATTACTCACGTTCACATTTGGCACACTGTTGTTCCCCATCAGCTTTATTACAACTCATTTTGGGTACATTACCCACATTAGTAGTAATATCACTGGTACCTTTCACGGCAATCTCGAAAAACTTGTGTGCGTCAACATCAACCTGTTCATGATTAATGATCTTTTCTGGTTGGCATTGAGGTGTAATCTGTTCATTATTCCCTTGGTCACATTCAAATGCAATTTGTGTTTCAATGGATGAAGCACAAGTCTTATCTCGGGTCACATTTAGCTCAGCCTTATCTCCACCCATCGACATAGGTTTTAGTGGTAACTCATCCTCACCCAACAACACAAGTTTTCCGTTTAGTGATTGCTTTTCCAATTCATGAATTTTCTCCCTAATTTGATTAGCTAAACTAGTATCGTCCTTATTACAAGTTCTAGAATCAACCTAACATCGGTCGAATCATTATCTTTTTTCTTTTTCTTCTTTTCCCCTCCTCCTTCCGAATCCAAGAACCCAAATGTTGGGTCAATTCAGTACCTAATTGCCCCTTGTATAGTATTTGAATAAAAAATACCCTTAGCATATATTATGTCCCTGATGAAGCAATCATGAGGAAGTGATCCTCAGTCATCAAGGAGTAATCCACAAGATGTTCTTCAGAGTCTGAAGAAGAAAGACTCATCAATCTTTGAGGTGGTACTCAGTGAGTGATGACCAAGAATCAAAACTTGGATGATGGAGTTAGTAAGTGATGACAATAACTCACTGACTCCCTGAAGACTTATTTTTGAAGAAACAATTACGAAATATGAGCGGGAACTTTCTTGGGAAGATAAAACTAAAAGTATATACAAGAAAGTCAAAAGGAAGACAAAAAGTACAAAGAAAATAATAAAATACAAAAGTAGCTAAAAGTAAATAGTTAAAATAACTATTTGTTTTAGTACTTTTTCAAAACTTCACATGGAAGCTTGTATTTTATTTGTAGTTTATTCAAAGCCTCACTTTTTTTGCTTATAAATACGAATGTTGTAAATGAGATAGGTAGGATTCAAAATATAAATGTTGATAGTAAATGTATAGTTGATAGCATCCTCCTCTCCTAGGAACAACAAACCAAAGCTAGCTGGATCTTGTTGTTTGATTTTGGAGAGTTTACATTATATCATTCAATCTCAAGTGTTATTCCGCAAACACGAAAGTGTAACACTTGAGTATATATTTTTTGCTTACTGCACATAGAATATAAAAGTTAGAAAAGTACATTGGGTGTTATTAGTTGTCATTTGATTATTATGTAAACTTGATCATGTTTTGCACAATTCTTGGGACCCAACACCAAATTTCATCCTCAAACTAAGCACAACCGACACAAAACAAGAAGAAACAACAGCTTCTAAGTCTTCAAAGTACGCAAAAACCCTAAAAAAATTTAGCGTTTGTATAATAATATATATGCCCGATTTCACATTATAATAACCCTAGATCGGTTATGGTTATGATGAATACACTTAAGAACAATGATAACAGTAGATAAAAAATTTAGCGTTTGTATAATAATATATATGCCTGATTTCACATTATAATAACCGTAGATCGGTTATGGTTATGATGAATACAATTAAGAACAATGATAACAGTAGATCAAGAAGGTACGATTGATAATGATTGTTAAATAAGAAACCATAACTTGAATCAAAACAACGACTGCAGTAAAAAAAAACCCTAAAATAAGGATCAAAATTCAAACGAAAATAGCCAAAACCAAAAAAGGATATTAAACTAAGAAAGATCTTAATCCAAGAGACGTTTATGGTTAGATTATGGAACAAGAAAATTAAGGATATTAGGGATACAATGTTTTCTCCACAGGTCGCCGGAGGCGTTTTTTTTTTTAACCCCAAACTAATTATTTAGCCTGCTAAAATGTTAGTGGCTAAGATTGTAAGATGCGTTCATTTAGCTCACATATATAAATGAAAAAGAAGAGAGAGACGCATCTATTTTATAAAACACGTAAAACAATTAGTAACTAATCCTAGTGGAGTTTGGACAACCCTAAGAGCACTCGGTATGTTGCCTTCGTCCCTGCATTATGGCTGAGTTGGCAGCCCGTTAACACCACGTTATTATACCGTCCCTGCGCGTTATGGAGCTGCATTATGCCCTACGTTATGGTGGCAACGCATCGTTAAGGAGATAGTAATTTTCACTTCGCCCCCTTATAACGTTACCTTTTTGACCCTTGTGAATTGTTTGATTGTATGTGTGTTAACTGTGTGTGTGTGTGTTAACTGTTTGTGTGTGTATGTGTGTGTGTGTGTGCAGCAGCGATGGAGAAAAAGATTTTTTTTTTCTTTTTGGGCTGCTGTTGGGCTAGAATTAAATCTGGACCACAATATTGCTTTTAAGTTTTGTAATTTTTAATACTATATATGAAATGTAGTATTAGTTTGTATTGTTTTTAAGTTTTGTAATTTTTATTAATATTTTTATTTTTTTAAATGTTTTATTGTTTATTAAATAAAGTATTAGTTTAGGGGTTAGATTTATAAATTTATTTAAAAAAAAAGTGGGGCTCAAAATGGTTGAGTTATTATAGTTATGATAAGGGGTGTTTTTTTGGTGAGTTAAAGTTAAAATGTTTAAGCTAATGTAACGCTGACATGACACTGTGTTAAAGTTTAACTTAGATTACCACACCTTATGCTCTAAGAGGTAAGACTTTAACTTCTTAGTGAAAAATATTATTTTCTAAATGATTAACTTCAAGTCCGAACACACACGATTTCTAAATCTACATATTATCCAAGTAGTGATTTAAGCAACCGCGTCAAAATACATATTCATGAGGGGTACTAAGCTTGTCACCGCGAGAAGGATTCGCCACTCCAACGTGGCTAGCTCGTCACCACTCGGCGGCCACCGCCACGACACCACCCTCCCTCGCCGTTTCCACCTTCGCCACCCCGACGACACGGAAGAAGACAAAACACTTTTCTGTTAATTTGTTTCTTTTGTGTTTTTAAGTTGGTGGGTGGGGCCCAAATGAAGATGTTTGAGTTAATTGTGATTGATGGTATTTTTAAGTAAGTGTGTTGGAGTGATGTGGAAATGATGTGGTAAAAGTGAGGCCCAAATGAAGATAAGTGGCTAGCCACCACACTCCAGGCTCTTAAATGCATGTATCTCCCCTTGATATGAGAATTTGCCAAGTCAGATGGGTTGTTGGTGAAACCCCACCATGCCGAGACCACGTTCCAAGGAGAATTGGCCAACGAGCAACCAATATGAATTTAGTATACGCATGCTACGTTTTGTAATATTAGTACAATAGTACATACATAAAACAATAAGAACATTGCTCCATCGTTAAATCTAAACCTCGTAAATGATACTTTTCATATTAACCTAACTTATGATAAATTTTATTGTCTTAAGTATATATCAAACGTAAAAGCTCCACTCTCAGCTATCGTGGTTAACCGAATCAGCATATGGCTATATGGCATGAAAGGTGGTTCTTATGCACGATAATAGTGAGAGCAGATGGAGTTCTTATGCACGATAGATATACATGGATGTATCGACTATAAGAAGGAAAAACTACAATGGGTTTCACATCCCTTGCTAGCTAGTGTCCTGGGATAAAATTAAAGATGTGGCCTGAAATAATTTTAAAAAGTTCTGGCTTATCTAACAAAATTTCTATTATATTTAAAACCAAGCCCGGACATTGAATGTCATTTGTAGCTAATTAATAACTCATTTTACTGCCTAGTTTGAATACTTGTCTTTCCAAAAGAAAAACAATAGTAAATGTAAAACCAAAGAAAACTAGTTAAGCATGTATATTGATCAAAGATGACAATATCAGTTGATGAATATCCTGGATTGGTCAACTTAGACGTTAGCTCAACCACTTACAAATTAAAAGAAAATAAAATACTGTAATTAATAAACGAGTGTTGAACGTGAGATATTGACTAATATAAAGTCATTGGCGGGCGTTCGGCCGTACTTATGGTTGACTTTTAACATTAATTGTGGTGTCTCTGCAAGATACATGCATTTTTATTTAGTTTCATAGTTTTGCTTTATTTTATTACTGAGTAAATAATACTACCCCCGTCCTAAAATTATAGTCCCCGTTTGACTTTTTTGGTCTTTCTCTTCCAACTTTGACCATAAATATTTTCGTTTATGTTATACAATAGTTGATGAAAATTATACCAAATGAAAATACATTAAAAACTCAATCCATTCATAAATTTTGCATCAAATATTATATAACACAAAAAAAAATACTTAAGGTCAAAGTGGTAAAAGAAAGACCGAAAAAATAGAAAGGGGACTATAATTTTGGGACGGAGGGAGTACGGAGTATTTTACAATTATCACTGAACTTTATAATCTGTTATGCTATAAGCAAAAGATAGATGGAAAGAGATCGAGAAAGAAAGAGTAAACAAATGTTATTATCTTTTAGGGCAAATATCAAAAAAAAGTACTATACTTGCCACCCTTTCCTCTTCAGGGTAGTGAACAAAATTTTTTGCTTCTGCGGGTAATATACTTTCAAATTCATCCTCTTTAGGGTATTTTCATGAACAGTTGGACAATTTTGCCCCTATTACCCAGAAGAGGAAATGGAAAGTATGATACTTTTTTTTAAAATAATAAATAATGTACTAGCCGTACGGAAAACGTGTTTTGGCTAAGAAAACGGAATAAGAATTAACAAGGGTAACGTATTTGTGATAGGGAAACGAATGTATTTTGGCCAGAATTTGATCGGCGACGATCAAACTCAATAGGTTTATGGGTTAAGATGCGGAATTGATGATTTGATACCAGTTGATACACTCTTACAGGAATCAACGATATTCAAATAAGAATTGAGCTCAAGAATTAGTTAATGGGATTTGTTATGGCTTACTGACTTGTAGAAGTTTATTACAAAAGAGAATTACAAAATCAAAACCGCTTACAAATGTGAAATGAATTGTGTTATATACAAATGAAATGATGAAATGGTTGAACTTGGCTTTTCCTTTAAATGGTAAGGGTTCAAACTGCTTATTTGAACCCCACACGTGCCATGCACGCGTATACTTATTTAAACTCATGTCCTTTGCAAATGGAAGTGGTTGGTGGAACTAAATTATCTTAATAAGTAAATAGTGTAAACTTAAAACAAAACATTTTTATCATAGATTTAACACAATTATAAATCATTAAATAATTTATCTTAATACATATCCAAAATTTAACATAATAAAAAACTAGGGCAAATGATAAAAAAAAAAGTATCATACTTTCCATTTCCTCTTCTGGTAATAGGGCAAAATTGTCCAACTGTTCATGAAAATACCCTAAAGAGGATGAATTTGAAAGTATATTACTCATGAAGCAAAAATTTTGTTACATTCTGAAGAGGAAAGGGTGGCAAGTATAATACTTTTTTTTTATATTTGCCCTATCTTTTACTGCAGAGAATGACGTTGAACTAAAAATTGTTATAATGCTATTTCATTGTTAGATTTAAAATAACTTCAGTTCGTTGTTAATAAAATTAACACATCAATAACCAGAAATGTGATTGGTACCTTTTTTTGGTTCTACCTAACATTCTAATATCACAACTCACGAGGGTTCATTACTTCATTACCTTTCTCTCTAGATACATGAAATAAAAAGGTTAGAATCTTGAAGATGTGTTATAGAAACCCTCCTCATGTTGTCACATCAAGAAAGTTTGGTTAAATTGTACTACCCACGATGCACACTATACAAACCGGCGATGCAAGCAATGATTGGAAGCCCTCCCTATGAGAGGGTCCAAATAACTTGCCCCATATTATATTTGCAGCTAGGGTCATACTATTGAGACCCTCCTTATGCCAAAACCCTCCCTGCAACTTACCTTTTTTTTGTTTTTTTTTGTTTTTTTTTTTAATCTCAGTTTTGGGTTTTTGTTTGGGGAGTTTTTATTAAGAGTATAAAAAAGTTAATTAAAGGGTTTGTGTTTTTATCTCAGTTTCAAAGATTCTTTTTTATCTCTGTGTTTTTTGGTATAAAATCACGGGTTTTGCTGTTCCACATTTCTATCTCAGTTTTGTTTTTGTAAAACAGTAAATATTCTTTTTTATTGTTATAAAATTACATTTTACAAACACATTTCAACACACATTTCACAACTAAACTAAGCGGATATACTTCGAAAAACATATTTCGCAAACACTACAATCGGAGATTTTGGGTTTCAAAATATGGCGAATGCATCACCATTTTACACGGAAGAGGTACTAAATTTTACACATATTACTTTCAATATTACATGCAAAAATGTTTACGTTTATAAAAAATGACCAAAAAACGTATCAAGATGTTTAATAGGCTCAGATTATCATCGTTTTATAATATGGCTGCAAATTTGAAGGTTGCAAAATGGATAAAATCTTATTTTACCGTCCATTCGATTTTGCCACGCCAATGAACATAAGTTTTTTTTTAAGAAAAATCATTATCGCCCTATCTCGATTTTTTTCCAACAGAAACCATGTTTTTTCAACAAGCATAACCATTTCAAGAACCACAAATTTCATCACCATTTTCAAGATTTCAAAGCATTTTCAATAAGCAGGTTGTAACCAAAAAACCAAAAACTGCTTATCTAATTATTTAAAAAAAAAAACAAAAACTGCTAATCAAAAAAACCAAATCCACCAATAGTATATAGATCGTATACAAGATCTTGGCCTAAAACCACAACAACAACCATACCGGTTGTTTTTAAAACAGCCATAACCATAACCATAACCATCAATCGTATACAACCATAACTTGGAATCTTGAAACAACCATAACCATCAAAATCTTGAAACAACTATAACCATCAATCCTATACATTTCATAACCCTACGTATAAGATCTGTATACTAATGGTGGTTTTGTTTTTTTCAAGATCTTGTTAGATCTTTAAGATTCTAAAAAAAAAAACCAATCGTAAAACAACCATAACCATATAACAATCATACCCAACAATCGTATACGGATCTTGAAAAAAATCATAACCATCAATCGTATACATTTCATAACCAGTTTCAAGATTCCAAGACTTGAAACAACTTTTATTAAAACCATACGTAAAAGATCTGTATACTATTGGTGGTTTTGTTTTTTTTCAAGATCTTGTTAGATCTTCAAGATCTTGAAAAAAACCATTGGTAAAACAACAATAACCATATAACAACAATAACCACCAATCGTATACAGATCTTGAAAAAAAACCACAACCACCAATCGTATACAGTTCTCGAAGATCTAACAAGATCTGGGTGTTGTGAGTGTGATATCTCGAAGATCTAACAAGATCTTGAAAAAAAAAACCAAAACCACCAATGTTATACAGATCTGTATACAGTACAGATAGGTGTTTGGTGAGAGAGAGAGAGAGAGAAAGATATGGTTTGAGACAGAAATGACTGGTGAGGGTGGGGTGGGGTATGTGAGGGTGGTTTGTATCACAAAAATAACTTAAAACCCATTGTTTTTGTATAAATGGTTTGAAAACAAAGTATTTTTTTTGTAAAATAAAGATAAAAGTTGTAAAAAAAAAGAAGTTGTAAAAGTTGTAAGTTAATAATTTTTTTGTAAAAAAATAAAAGTTTTACAAAACTAATAAAAGTTTTTGTGTTACAAAACTTTTATTAATTACAACTTTTACAAAAAAATAAAAGTTGTAATTAATAAAAGTTTTGTAAACTTTTACAAAAATTAAAAGTGTTACAAAACTTTTATTTTGTAAAAAAAAATTTGTAATTAATAAAATAAAATTTTTGTTAAAAAAACAAAAGTTTTGTAAAAAAGATAAAAGTTGTATTTTTTTTTTGTAACAGTAAAAAAAATAATCGTTAGTAGTTATATTTAGTACGGGTGGTCATGGTTTGGTTCGGTTAATTTTCTGTAAAAGTTGTTATTTATTTGAGCAATTTGTGCAAAACTATAACATGCACAACATGGGCAAGACCATACATGAACTGCATAATATGCTCAAACTTGCAGAAAAAGGTATGCCCAAGAAAGCTCCAGTTGTCCTAGCTATCAAGCAAGGCAAAATCCAGAAAAAGAACAAGGGGAAACCGCCAGCACTTGGCAAGGGCATGGGAAAGGCAAGGGTAAGCTTGCTAACGCCCCCAAACCTAAAGTCCCCCCACCTGCTAAGAAAGAGCACCCAGCCAAGGACACTCCCTGCCATCACTGTGGAATGGTAGGGCACTGAAGAAGAAACTGTCCGGTGTACCTGGCAGAGTTGAAGAAGAGCATGACTAGCGGGGCTAGTTCATCAGGTATCTTCACTATATAACTCTATACTTTTCTTAATAAATCCTGGGTATATGATACAGGTTTTGGGACTCACATTTGTAATGATGTGCAGGGTCTTAGGGGAAGTCGAAAGTTGAAGCATGGCGCTTCGGACTTGTACGTTGGTAATGGAAATCGTGCACTAGTCAAAGCGATAGGGAGCTATGATTTAGTCCTCCCTAATGGACTAGTTATTGTTTTGAATAATTGTCATTTTGCACCTACTATCACTAGAGGTGTTGTTTCACTTTCTCGTTTGAAGGATGATGGATTCATTAATGTTTTTATGAATTTTGGCATTTCAGTTTCTAAGGATAATGTTTTTTATTTTAATGTTATTCCTAGAGATGGTATTTTTGAAATTAAAATGCGTGATCCTATTTCAAACAATGGTTCTATATATAACGTTAGCAACAAGAAATCCAAACATAACATGGATTCCACTTTTCTATGGCATTGTCGTCTTTGCCACATAAACAAGAAACACATTACAAAGCTGCAACAAGATGGGCTTTTAGAATCAATCAACGGTACGTCCTTTGATAAATGTGTTTCTTGCATATGGGGTAAGATGGCGCGCAAGCCTTTTTCCCATGTTGGAGAAAGAGATAAAGACCTACTTGGACTCATACATACTGATGTATGTGGCCCATTTAGAACCATGTCTAGGAAAGGGGCTAACTACTTCGTCACTTTTACCGACGTTTTCAGTCGATATGGTTATGTTTACTTGATTAAACATAAACATGAAGTCTTTGAAACGTTCAAAGTATTTCAAAGTGAGGTTGAAAATCAACTCGATAAGACTATAAAGGCTCTTCGATCCGATCGTGGAGGCGAATATATGAGTCAAGAGTTTTTAGATCATCTAAAAAGGTGTAAGATAGTCTTAAAATTCACTCCTCCACATACACCACAACATAATGGTGTATCTGAAAAGAGAAATCGAACTTTGCTAGACATGGTTCGATCTATGATGAGTCTAACGATGTTGCCAATGTCCTTTTGGGGTTATGCTCTAGAGTCTGCTGCTCGCATTCTCAATATGGTTCCAACCAAGAAGGTAGATAAGACTCCATACGAAATATGGCATGGGAAAGTCCCTAACTTGTCTTAGTTGAAGGTCTGGGGTTGTGAGGCCCTCATGAAACGAGACATGCCAAACAAACTTGAATCTAGATCTATCAAGTTTATCTTCATAGGATACCCAAAGGAAACGATAGGTTACTACTTCTACTACCCACCCGAGAACAAAATATTTGTTGCTCGGTATGCTGAGTTTCTCGAGAACAGTCTCATTTCACAAGAAGCAAGTGGGAGCACCGTAGACTTTGATGAAATTCAAAGTGAATATACACAACCTTCTGGTAACACTAGTGAACATCGAAATGAGACTGAACATGAAAATGTCGAGCCGCATAGAGATGTTGCTCCGATTCGTAGATCCGCAAGGATACCTCAAGCACCTGAGCGATATGGTTTCTATGTCGATGCTGAGGAACATGAGTTAGGGGATCAGGGTAAACTTGCTAACTATCGAGGTGCATTATCGAGTCCTGAACACGTTAAATGACTCAAAGCTATGAAAGCGGAGATGCAATCCATGAAAGACAATGATGTCTGGGTCGAGGTAGACCTACCTCCTAATGCTAAAACCATTGCGATTAAATGGCTCTTCAAGAAGAAGACTGACATGGATGGAAATGTACACACCTATAAAGCGCGTCTAGTAGCAAAATGTCACACTTAAACCTACGGGATTGACTATAAAGAAACCTTCTCCCCTTTTGCTGACGTTAAAGCTATTAGGATTCTTATAGCCATAGCAGCGTACTACGACTATGAGATTTGGCAAATGGATGTCAAGACAACCTTCTTGAACGGCCACCTGAACGAAGACGTTTATATGGTGCAACCCGAAGGTTTCGTGAATCCTAAACATCCTACTAAAGTTTGCAAGCTTCAAAGATCCATTTATGGTTTAAAGCAAGCATCTAGAAGTTGGAACAAGATATTTGATGAGGAAATCAAAAAGATTGGTTTCACTCAAAACCTCGATGAGCCATGTGTATATATGAAAACTAGTGAAAGTATAGTCGTATTCCTAGTCTTATATGTCGACGACATATTACTCATGGGAAACAACATTCTAATGCTACAAGATGTAAAATCCTAGCTTGGAAATTGTTTTGAAATGAAAGACTTAGGTGAAGTTGCGTACATACTTGGAGTGAAGATCTACTGGGATAGATCAAATCGATTAATCGGCTTGAGTCAATGTGCATACATTGACAAAATCCTAAAGCGATTTAGGATGCAATATTCCAAACGTGGAAGTCTTCCAATGCAACCGAATACGGAATTGAGTAAAAATCAAGAACCCTCTACACTCGAAGAGGTGAAGAGGATGAAGGGAATCCCATATGCTTCGGCTGTGGGATCCATCATGTATGCGGTGAGGTGCACTAGACCTGATGTAGCGTTGTCTCAGAACCTGATGAGTAGGTTTCAACAGAATCCAGGTGATTGTCACTGGACTGCTGTTAAGAACATAGTAAAGTATCTGCGTAATACTAAATATATGTTTCTTGTTTATGGTGGTGATGAAAACCGCGAGCTCAGTATCACTTGCTATCGACGCGGTTGGGAGACGATCGTGATGATACCAAGTCCCGGACGGATTCGTTTCATCATGAATGGAGGCCTGTTGACTGGAAGAGTTCTAAACGAGCATGATTGCAATGTCCTCTACGAAGGAATACATTGTTGCTTCCGGCTTTGCAATGGAGGCGATTTGGATCTGAAAATTCATTTATGGGCTTGGCGTTGTCCCCAACAATGAACTACCCATGGATATGTACTGTGATAATACTGGTGCCATTATAATTTCAAATGAACCTGGTGTTCAAAAGGGTGCCAAACACTTTCGTCGGAAAGTTCATTACATTCGAGAAGTTATCGAAAGTGGTGATATTCGTCTTTTAAAAGTTTACACATATGACAACTTAGTTGATCCTTTTACAAAGGCAATGCCTTGCACGAAACATATTGAGCATGCAAGGAACATTGGGCTTCGACCAACTAGTAGTATCATGTAGATCTGTTTATTTTAGTATTTGAATAATTGGAATGTGAAGCAGTTTATATTTTATAATGAATTGATGTACTGGTTATTATCGTTTTCATTTATATCAACTGTATTCTATATTTGCATGTTTAAATCCATGAATGGTTTATTTTATTCTAAATTTGTCCATTGTCGATTGACGGTACGGGAGTATCATCAAATTAAGGCAATTGTGAGCGTGTTGGTGATTATTTGCCGAACTCACATGTTGTTCATTATGATGAGCATTGGGCTGACCCAACCTACGAGTATTCACTACATGGATCGACGTTAATAGTGAATCTCAAAAATGGTTATGTCTATTATCCTTAGACTTAAGATGCAAGCAGGTCTTGCACGTGTGGAATTTTATTCCTTGATATGGTTAAACGTTGTCCTGAACAAGGTAGTTATAAAGGCCATTTTCAGGAATGATTTGAAGCACATGAATGGCACGTGCAGTCAAAATAGGATTTGTTCCTCCACATGATTTGGAGTTAGATACTACTAGGACCCTCGATGAATTGAACAGATGTTTGTATGGCCGTAACCAAATGAGATTAAGATGATGCTTAATTCACTTGGTAATCTTGTTCAATATCAAGATCGAGAACATAATAGCTGAACCATTAGAATGATTTTTGATCCATGTCTAATGTTCAACTTGGTATCTGTAACAAAGGGATATATGACATATAAACCATTTAATGAGACGTTTGAGAAACTCACCTCACATATCTCTAGGGGCATTGGTGTGTTGCTAGACGCTAACCTTTTCTTGTATAATTACTTGACTATTATGACGTCGCAAGTGGGAGCTGTTGGAGTATGCTCGTGTCATAATAAATAATTATATGGCTAGTCGTATGTGAGCCTATGGGGTCACACACATATACACTTAGACACCATTTAATATAATATATTTATCGTATTTATATTATAAACGACATTCGAAACTCGGGATCAATAACGGGTCATTAAACATCAAGTTAGATTTTGTGTTTCCGGATACGGGCCAACAATGGACAAGCCCATTGAAGGCCTTTGTATGGCCGGCCACATAGGGGGTTCTAGGGGAGGATATGGATTTTTCAAGGAGCTAATGTGTAACTTGTAAATTACATATCAATTATCATTATTGGTGATTAATGTAATTGATGGTAATTGGTAAGTTACCTTGTTTCTCTCCTTCTCCCTCTCCTAATATATGGAACCTCTTTTCATATCCCTTCTTGGGTTTTATGAATTTTGATCTCATTCCTTGCTTATTCTAGTGTAGTCTCTTGCAAGGAGAAGTTTACAAGGTTGGACTAGCATCAAAGTGGTGATTGATTTAAGTGTAGTGTGTTTCACTCAAAGGAAAGGATCAACCTTATTGGTCCTTTGGTTCCTCTTTCAATTCGTGTGGTACTTGGTGTGTTGCAACCGGTTTCACGCTTCAAAGGTATAAACCCTTATGTTTATTTTATTGATTGATCATATGGCTATATGGATCCGTTGTTGGTGATGTATTCCGCTGCGTTTATTTGTGTTAATATGTTTATATTATCATCATCACCTATATACCATGCTTTCACAAAATGCTTTACTATCGAATTCGTGGTAAGTATATTAAATTTATGACTATCAAGTTATTTTCCCCATTAATATCAGTAATTTATATAAGTCACTTTTAATGAATGCATTATGGGCCATTCCACTGGATACAAATGATATTTTTTGGAGAAACCCTATCTGTTCCGTGGCCTATTATCAATACTCCTACGCTTGAAGATGGTCCTTCTTATGAACCTGAAGATGATCCTTCTTGTGAAAATGACATGCGACAATTCAAGAATGTTTTTAGCAAAGTGTCGTCATTTGTCAAGAAAAATATGTTAAAGAAGGTGAGACGGATATACCAACCTGAATCTGTTGACATACATGAACCTGTTGTTCACAAAAGTACCTGTGGACGTCCGAGCGCAAAGGACAAAAAGTCTAAGGCTACAAAAGTCCCAGACTTGAATGAAGTACCAACCGTAGATCACCGAAGAAGCACAAATTCAAGATCTATAAAAGTCCCGGACTTGAAAAAAGAACCTGCGAGACATAGTTCTTACATGGGTCCCAGAGTTGAACAAAGTATAAGACACAGGTTATACATTGGAGATGAAGTTAGCGATTATTTGATGAAGCAGATTCCAGAGCTATTCCATTGATACATCATAAGTATTTATATTGTGCGAGGTGATGGAAATTGTGGGTTTCGGTGCGTTGCCCACGGTATTGGTCTCCACGAAGATAGGTGGCGCGATATTCGAGCTTGGTTAAAGAACGCGTTAGACAATCGGAGTGGCTATTACATAAGTATGTGGTTGCAAAATGACTTTAACCAAATTCGGAGAACAACAGATTGGTTCGAAGATGGATTTGAACCGCGGGAATACTGGATGATTATGCCAAACACATGGTTGGTTATTACTTCACTGATTAACCGGCCTGTTGTATTTATATCCCATCGACAAAGTCATACGTGTATTCCGCTCTTTTCGGGTGACAATGCAGCCGAATGGGCAACTTTATATTCCGATCGACAACTCATGTATACTGAGAATAGACGAAGAAAAACATAGTAAATGATTACTGATTTATGTTATAAATAATTATACCGACAAAACATAGTGAATGATTACTTATTTATGTTGTAAATAACTGTTTGTATTATGACACCGACAAAACATAGTAAATGACTGAAAGTTTATTTAAATTAATAATAACATTGCTGATTTATGTTGTAAATTATTATGCAAATTCTTTGGCCAGGTGGAACGAAAAAATCATTTCTTGTCATTTGTCGGAGAGGATTAGTTATAAGGACATCCTATACAGAAGCTAATTATGAGCAACCGTATTATGCACGTCCTTATTCAGTGGTAAATAATTATACGTTTGCTTAGTTATGTAAATATGTAAATAATTTGTTTGTTAAGAATACATTTCTAACAACCCCTATTGTTGAGAAAATTGGGGTGTTTGAAAGGCTTCTTATCGATGGGAAAGCTACTCTTGTTGATAATAACGGTAATCTTATTAAAAAGGTTGATTATCAGGGTTATAATAAGGATTTACCGGCTACTTCTTTTACTAAGATGGTTAACCCATTCACTAAGGTGGGGGAGATTGTGGATTCTGATAGTGATGATGAGGAGGTTGTGAACACATTTGATGAGTCGAGTAACCTACTTGGTGGTGGTCATGATCGAGAAGATGACTATGATGATTATGAGTATGATAACTATGCGGACCAGGTTTACGATCTCCCAGGAAATTTGGATGCCTATTATGACACGTATGGTATCAAGCTCCAAGGCCTTGGTAGAAAGTAATGTTGTCTCCATAGGAGTCTAAAGTTATTTTTTGAGTAGTGGTTTATTTTCTTATAAAGAGAATAGGAAGTATCTTGTTATGTAAGCTTTTCGCCTATGTAACGGGCTGAGATATGGGATTCACCCATATCCGTTGCACTTAAACGTTTTTTGGAGTAATATATTTACCGGGTCTTTGACCTTTTACCCAAAATAAATACATTTCTAACAATTTTCTTAACATGTAACAGGCAGGTACAGATGACTATGGGTGTGGATACTTTATGTGGAAGACTGCTTTTCAAAACAAGTACTTTTGTCAAGCCTCTTCTTCAATGCAGTGCTCAAACTGCGTTGCTAAAGATAACAAGGTTGACAAGCTTGAAACAAGAAACAAGATGTTATTGTCTCAAAACAAGATGTTGATGACAAGAATAAAGACGCTGGAGGCATCACTGGAATTGGCAAGGAATCCTGAGGATCACGCATGTCGGCGGGTGCAATGCTCCATGATCTTTTAGATGACATAAATAATCTTTATATGTAGTAGGTGTTGTTGTTTTTAAATAAGGTGTTAATGTTGTTGTTTAATTGATAAATAATAACAGTTGTTGTTTTAGTTGTTGTTGTTGTTTAATTAAAAAAAACACATTAGACGAATACAAAAAAAAAAAAAAAAAAAAAACTCCTTAATTACTAGGGAGGGTTTTCTTTGTATAACCAGGGAGGGTTGGGATAACTTGTTCCTTGCAGCTATTTTAACACAGTAGTAAAGTCTACAAGAAGCAATTTAGTTCACAAGAGCAAGCAAATGTTGAGGTAAGTATGGTTGCTTATCATGTTGACAATCTTCATGTTACTTCCAAGTTCCAACAAAGTGGAAATACAAAATTTACCATGGGATTTATCTTGAAGATTATACTTTTTGTCATATTAAATATCGTGTGTAAACTGTGTACATATCTATGAAAGGATTTGTTACAACGATTGAAGTGTCTTACGTTAATGGATGAATTCTTTTATCGTCGCCTAACTAAAATAGCTATGACAATTTAGTGGGTGATTAATATATTTATACATCTCGTTTATTGTGTCAAGATACATCATTAAAAAAAGTAATTTTGTATTGTTAGTCGACAGATGATAACAAAGATACTTAATACAAATCGAGTATTAGAATTCAACGTGGTTATTTATTTTGGCTTTTAATAAACAAGATAATACTCCGTATTATTTATAACAAAATAATAATAATAAAGCTCAACTTGTACGCATCGTTGCATGTGGTAGGATAAGCAGTCGTACCTATTTTACCGTACTTTTCGGGTATTCCTCGTTGTACTAGTAGACTTTTGTATAATTCTTTACTCCCACATGCATTTATTTTTTTTATTTTCTTATTTATTTTTTATTTTTTTATTTTACAAAATACACAATTTGGGAGCTTGTTTTAAAGGTTGGTATGCACATTATTAAAAGTGATGTGTACATCATCAATCATACATAACGGTGTTGTATTGTGTGCATTACTAATGTGATTTAGTGATTAAAGAGTCAAAAAGTATGATGTGTATATCAAGACCATTATTTTAATTATATACATCCTGTAAACTAGTATAAAAATTATTGTCAAATTTATTAAAAACCGAGAAAGAATTTGCCAGCCAAAACACAAATTGTATGATTTTTCTTTTATCATGACATCATAATTTTAAATTCAAAACATAAGAACAAAAGAAAGGTCGAATGATTATAAAAAGAACCATAAACCCTATTCGTTAACATACATAGAGAAATATGAAAATCTAACGACTAAACAAAATAATATATATATATATATATATATATATATATATATATATATATATATATATATATATATATATATATATATATATATATATATATATATATATATATATATATATATAGCCAAGAATCTCCGGTCGTTGAACCTTAAATGCACACACGCACCCAATGTTTGACATTTTCACCTTTGGCCTTTGCACCCCTGCAAATCAAGCAAACACAGACAAGCATATATAAACCAAGCAAATAAGATCAAGACGATCTTGTAAACACTACAAGAATCAGGAGAACTGGCTACGAGCAAAATCTCGATGACACATTGTCGTCGGCATTTAACACTAAACGACAAAAACGATTCACCGAGACAAGCGAGCGATGAATTTTTATGTTAATAAAATCCCAACGACATGTCGTCGGTACCAAGATGATCAAATTTGACTTTTCCCCCGCTTCTTAATAATTGCGAATAGTTGGGCGGGAATTCCCCGCCAACTTGGTACCGACGACATGTCGTCGGTACCATATATAATATAAAAATTAACCGTCTTAGCGTCTGATTAGTGTTTAGATCCTGATGACATGTGAGGTATTTATGTCAAATTTGGCCTTCCCTCGCTTGTAAATAATAGAGAATAATTGGGCGGGATTTTTTTCCGCCAATTTGTTACTGACGACATGTCGTTGGGAGTTTTTCCTGCCTCATTGCAACTTTATCCCGCCAATTTTTTACTTATATATAACCAATCATTATCAATTCGGAAAAACGCGCAC
The DNA here is from genome assembly GCA_910596185.1 of Chrysanthemum makinoi. NCBI lineage: Eukaryota > Viridiplantae > Streptophyta > Magnoliopsida > Asterales > Asteraceae > Chrysanthemum > Chrysanthemum makinoi. The sequence goes on from OU343217.1 coordinate 269,905,331, forward strand.
ATAACCCAATTGTCAATTCTCACAAAACACATATAACAATGGCAGGTTACACGTCGGAAGAGAAGTGGTCAAAGTTTTTATCGAACCTACCACTCTTTGATAAAGTTCTTAATACATATGGCGATGAAATTATTTATGAATATGGCTCTTATAAGAACATTAGCCCGTGGATAAGAGATGTCATTCTGAAATGGTTGAGGAAAAAGCCATACTACATACAGATGTTGGTCGATGCTGATAATGAAATAAGGTTAGCAAAATTCGATGAACTGGGAATGAGGATAACAAATCTTGAAGCTTTGTGTGAACATTTCATCAAGCAAAAGAATGCAAGGAAGGGAAAAGGAGGTGCAAGTTCTACTAAAGTGGGAAGTAGCAGCAAAAAAAATGAATGGAGTGATGTTTATTATGGTCTATGTCGTGTGTTTCATTTGCTTGTCGAATTGTTTTGTTTGAGTTGTTTCGTTTGCTTGTCGAGTTGTTTCGTTTGCTTGTCTAGTAGTTTCGTTTGAGTTTGTATGAAATGTATGTGGTTGAGAACTCTTGCATGTTTTGAATAAAAGGTTTGTATTCGTTTTTGTTAATTGTGATATTGTTCCTTCAATTCCAGTTTTTATGCATATGTAATTTAGTGTTGGAAAATTGCATATTTGAAATACCTTGCTGTTTAAAGGGGTGTTTGGATATGGATTTAACAAGCAGATGATTAATGTCAAATACCAAGTGTAAAATATATACGAATTACATTACAAATCGGATTACATTACAAATCGAATTACATTACAAGCATATGATTGAGTCTGATTAAAGGGGTGTTTGGATATCTTTAATAGGGTCTTTATGCATGTGTAATTTAGTGTTGCAAAATTGCATATTTGAAATATCATACTGTTTAAAGGGGTGTTTAGATATGGATTTAACAAGAAGATGATTAATGTCAAATACCAAGTGTAAAATACATACGAATTACATTACAAAGCAGATTACATTACAAATCAAAATACATTACAAGCAGATGATCGAGTCTGTTCAAAGGCGTGTTTGGATTTGTAAAATACATACGAAATACATTACAAATTGATAAACATTTAAACATTAAAGTGTACAAATTACATCGTTACAAATTAATCGATAAAATTTTAGACATTGATGAAAACATACGAAATTACATTACAAATCATTAAACGTCCAATATTAAAGCGTAAGAATTACATTATAAATCGATAAAAGTTCAAACATTAAAGAGTACGAATTACATTACAGATCGATAAAAGTTTAAACAATAAAGCATACGAATTACTCCAAACTAAGATTGTCCATGTCATTATAAAGGTCATGAAATAGGGCAGCTGAATCAACTGTGTGCTTGTTGGGATGAATATACACTTCTAGCATATTCTCGAGTACCTTTATCTAGTGATTCAATTTGATGCAGTTTGAGCACTCTGCATTTTCTGGACTCAATGTTGAAGGTCCTGCATAGTATGTTGGAGTTCGTGAAGGTCCTGCAGAATGAGTTGTAGGCGTTGAAGGAACATGAGAACCGTTCATTAAACGGAGTCGTTCTTCCATTCATAAAAAAACCACATCCAAAATCCTTTGTCCCAGGCTGTTAAATAGTAAAAACAATAAAAAAATAATAAAAAAATAACACCTAACCAAATTATTTATATATTACACAAAAACAAAATGTAATTGTTCATCTTTGATCGGGGACATGCATAATATAGATTACCACATGTGTCACCTTTATACGATTTTCGCATAACTACGTCTCCATGTCCACGACGATAAGCAAAAGCTTCAAATTGCGCCAACCTAGGCATGATAACCGTGTGTATGTTGGTAGTTGTGATAAACAGATTGAGTAATGTGTTGGTGGTTTTGAGAATAAGATATTAATGAGTTTGTGTGGATAAGAGCAGTGTTGGCGCCAAAATTTTGGCGGAAATAGATATCATCTCGACTCATTCGTTTAACATCTCATGCATAACGATATCATCTCGACTTATTCGTTTAACACTCATGGATAACGATATCATCTCGACTCATCCGGGTAACATGTCATGTATATTTATAAGATCTCGACTCATCCGTTTAACATGTCATGTATATCCATAACATGTCATGTATATCCATAATATCTTGACTCGTCCTTTTAACATCTCATGTATAACCATATCATCTTGACTCATCCGTTTAACATGTCATGTATACGATAACATCTCGATTTATACGTATCCATAACAGCTCGACTCACCCGTTTAACATGTTATACGTATCCATAACTAATCGACTCATCCGTTTAACATGTTATGCGTATCTATAACATATCGACTCATCCGTTTAATATGTTATGTATAACCAGCCGTAATAAGATACGCGTTGTAAAAATTAATTACAAGTAATTTTAAATACTAAGTAATTTTCCAACACTAATTATATATATTTTAAAATTATTTAATTTTAATTTAATTATATATTATATAAAAGTGTTAATATTAAATATATTTTTTAATTATTTTAAAGTATTTAATTTTAATTAAAATTATTTACGGTTAAATTTGAATTATATATTAAATAAATTTTTTAATTATTTAAAAGTATTTAATTTTTAATAAAATTATATAAATTTTTAAATTAAAAGTATTAACAAAAGTATTTATATTTATATAATGCCGACGACATGTCATCGGTATGAATTTCATTAACCCCCCCCCCCCTCCCCCGGCAAAAAAAAGTTTAGTTGTTCCGCCAAAACACAAAACAACAAAACTTACCAAAAAACATATCTGGATTTTTTACACTTAGAAAAAAAAATAATAAAATAAAAAATAAGAAAAACCTTATCACTTTCAGCTCGGCCACCATCTCTACCACACCATCTCCACCATTCGACCAACCACCACCACTACACTACCGGCACCACCACTATCACCACCCACTCGCACCACTGTCCACATATCCTCCTCCCCTCTACCATTTAATTCTATCCTCTATCCCTCTCATGTTTAATTCCTTCTATTTTCTTCTCCTATCTTACTCCTCTTCCACCACTACAAACTGATAAGGTAAGTTGTTTATTTTTATTTTATTTTTTTAAAAAAATTTGATAAACTGATGATTAATTAGATTATTTTTTATAAACTGATTAGGTGCGTTTAATTAAATTGACTAGGTTGTTAAAAACCTTATGTTGAAAAGCTTATCTTTTTTAATTTTTCTGATACAGGGCAGGGACCACAGCCGATCGAAAGCCGAGAGCTGAGTGCCGAGACAAAGGGTAATGTGCTCTATTTTTAATTTTTTTTTATTAACTTTTGGTATCCCGACGCTATGTCATCGTACAAAGTTTTTGCTCCTGAAATTGTGATTATTGGTTTTCGTTAATGTATTTGTTGACCATGAGTCCTGAAACTAAGATTATTGGTTTTCGTTAATGTATTTGTTAACCATGAGTCCTGAAACTACGATTATTGGTTTTCGTTAATGTATTTGTTAACCATGAATATTTGTAGCATCCCTTGTTGATGCAGGTTTTACTGACCAGGTTTTAATATTTATAATGTCTCGTTATACCTATGGTCTACCCTATGCACTAACGGGCAGTGTACCCAGTCGTGTGTAGTGTAGTATTTGGTAAAACCGAGGTCGTCCCAAGAGCTATGTGTGTTGGATTAATACTAAGTCTAGGTGTCACAGATTTTAAGATGGTTTTGATATCGATTTAACTAATAAACTACTAAAGCAAATAAAGACAAAGGTGTAATCAATAGAGGAGAGTGGTGCTAACCTAGTTATTCATCCTAGCTAGTAATGTGTACGTCTAATTACTTCCAATTACTTCAGGTGGGGTCAAAGTCAAGAGGACATCATTTGGTCAGGTTCCCTAACCTATCGGCAAAGATGCCACCATTGGAGAAGTCGTGTCCCCTCAATAAGTCCGTTGTTCTGGTCCCTAAGCCGAGTCATTAAGTTCCGCTACATGCTAGACTTATAATAGTGAGTGCCCGAGCACTAGCATCTTAGACACTCACCCCCTAATTCTTAAGTTCATCCAAACGGTAGGTGATCAGTTGGTCAAATCGCACAAGTAGAAAGGGTCGTCAGTTGGTCATATCTTACCCTTCCCGTCTCAGTCTACTCACTTAGGGTGAGTTGGTCATATCTCCTAAGCAACTAGCCTCTACCGCCATTCAAAACTACCGAAACAATGGTAGCTACCAATAAACTATGCATGCATACACTTAGAAATAGTTATACGGAAGTAATGTAACCGCAAACAAAACAATTATGGAATCATAACCAGGCCAGCACTAAGAGGTGCTTAGCCGCTCATATTAACCATACAAATCAATTCAATGTTTAATGTTGCGAAATACATGAATCGAAAGTAAAGAAAAGATAAAATGCTAATGCTTATCATAGGGGAGTGATTTCTCCCTTGGAGATAGCTCTGTATGCTCCTCTAGACCTGCCCTTGGCTTCTTCCAACATTCTTTGGTTGTTGTGTGTGAAATAGGATGCTTTGAAATGCTGGAAATCGTGGGGTATTTATAGGCCAGATCTTGGTTACGGCGCAACTATAAGAAGAGTTACGCCGTAATCATCAAATTCTTCGTAAATTGCACTAGATCTGCTGGTTACGGCGTAACCTTAGAAAGGTTTACGCCGTATCTTCAATAATTCTTGGTTACGCCGTAGTTTATGCACGAGTTCTGCGTAATTATCGTAGAACCTCATTTGACCTAATATAGTTACGTCGTAATCTTCTCATAAGTTGGCTTTCTGAGTCACGCTTTAGTTACGGCGTAATGTGAGAGAGGAGTTACGCCGTAACTTCTTTAAAGTGAGCATACTATGATAAATCTTTAATAATTCTCTAATTCCGCGTCTCTTTAGCTCCAATGTTCGTAATTTACCTGAAAGTGGAATATAATGGAAAACAAGCGTAAATCCCTATAAATGATATAAATTACAAGCATTATCGGGGGAAATTGACACTTAATATTCAGGATAATTTGATGTTATCACTTGTACATGTGTATGATCTCGTTCTTGTTGTATACATGTATGCAACATCAAACTTGATTAGCGTCTATTACCAGAAGTTGAATATTTTGCATTTAATAATCTGCAATGATCACTAATTCAAAAATATTGGGTATAATATGTGTGCTCTCTTTTTATACAGCCCGAGCCCGAGCTCGAGACCACAGCTCGAGACCACAACCCGAGACAAAAACAGTACGTTGTTATTTGTTACATTTCCATATTGTTTTTTCATATTGGCTTTATTATTGGTTTATAGGTTTAGTGTATATATATTAGTGTATAAATCTGTAAATGTGTATATATTAGTGTATACATTTAATTTGTTTGGTTAGTATAATGTGTATTTAACGAGAGCAGTCCGCCGAGACAAAAAGTATGTTTTTAGGATTTTAGTGGTTTTGTGATTTTAGGATTTTAGCGTTTTTTGTTACCACTCGACATCATTCTTCTTTGTAGCAGCATAACTGTCATTCTTGTTACCACTTTTATGCCTTCTCCCTCTCCCTCCCGAATCCAAAAAACTATGCATCATTATTACCACATATGCCAAAGACCAATCATGCAAACATCAGCCCACTCATAAGAAAACTCATGTCAAACAATACTCAGCTCCCATAAACCTACGTTAAACACGACATGAATCCAAAGTTTAGCGCTTAGAAACCCTAAACAATCGGAGATCGCACAGTTAAGCACAATAAAACAAAAATTGGATGAAAAATTTGCCAAACCCTAGCAATTAAAAAATCATTAGGTTTAAAAATTGTCCAATGCATTACCAGGAGCACATCAAGTTTTTATATTTATTTGATTCCAAAAAAGGATTCAGAACTTAAGGATCACAACACTCGATCTTACCACGAAAACAAATAATCACAAAGATAAGAAATGTTATTACAGGCATGTTGGGCATGGTATGGAGTATATGCAAGTAGTCATATAGTCAAGATGGGATTTGTTCCTCTAAAAATTTTTTAGAGTTTAATATTGTTGGGCCCCTCGAATAATGGAATAAATGAATGCTCGGCCGAGCCCAAATATTAGTTGGTTGTTTTTTTTGGGTAAAGGGTATTCCACCCGGTAAAATATATTACTCCAAAAAAAATGTTTAAAAACAATGGAATGTGGCTGAGGTACCACATTAACTGCAAGCAATCGCTTGACACAACCACTAATCGTTTATGACATGCCATAAACGACAACTAGCTACAACCAACTAGACCTCCAAACCAAAACCCATCATAAAAGATACAATTTATGCAAACTATAAAACAACCTCGTTAAGACAAAAATCTTGAATTCCAGCAGCCTTTAACTGAGCAGGAGAGAGGCAAAAATCATGATCATCATAATTGTTGCCATCACCCGTATCCGCTTTCCATTGCTTATAAAGACTATGCTCCTTACCTCCACTTCCATAGTTGGTTGTTGATCAATGATTATTTGGTAAGTCTTATTCGTATTTAGATTCGAGAAATAGAATGTTTAAATGAGACATGAATGAAATCTATAACTCATTTATGACATGGTATTAGCGACAAAAGGAATAGATGATAAATAACCATTACTGTCTTTCAAAGATAAGTTTCGAGAACGTACACACAAATAATATAGTTGGAGGCAAATGATTGGATGCTTACCGTACTCATCGCATGTGTAGTTATCTTGATGTTGTGCCACACACAAGTGGGAGTCTGATGGAATTATATGCACGATACAACATATAACTAATACTATTTACTATTATTATTGGCCTATGGAGTCACACATGCATGAAATAAGTTCCTACATGTGTGTGTATATATATATATATATATATATATATATATATATATATATATATATATATATATATATATATATATATATATATATATATATATATATATATGAAAAGTTTCTTATAATGAAAAAAATGAGAAGTCATGTGGAGGTGACATGTGTCACATTTGCCACATCATCATGCCACATCACCATACCCCACCCCACCAACCCACCCCGAATTTTTTTCCCGCCAAAAATTTCCGCCAAATTTTTTTTTGCATCACAGTTATAAAGTTCTTTGCATCACAATCATGATTTTAGTGCATTAAGGTTATAAATTATCGCATCACAGTTATAAAGTTACTGCATCACAATCATGATTTTAGTGCATTAATGTTATAACCATGATTTTAGTGCATCATATTTGATGCACTTAACTATTAACTATGATGCAATAACTTATAATAAAGATGCACCAAAACTTATTAGTGCATTAAGGTTATAAGTTCTGCGTCATAATTTTGATTTTAGTGTATTAAGGTTATAAATCTTGCATCACAGTTATAAAGTTACTGCATCACAATCATGATTTTAGTGCATTTAAGGTTATTACCTTGATTTTAGTGCATCATAGTTGATGCACTGAACTTTTAACTATTATGCAGTAACTTTTATATATATATATATATATATAAAGAGAGAGAAAGAGAGAAAGATTAGCTCCAAGAAAAATTATAACTAGATAGAAAAATGAGAGAAGTAATATGGGCAAAAAAATTTATCTTTTTGGGAAAAAGAAAATTTTCCCGCAAAAAATTTATAATTGTGATGCATCTTTATATTGTATATCACAGTTATAAAAAATGGTGCATTATAGTTATAAACTTGTATGCACCATTTTTTTTCTTGTGATGTACCGAAAGAAAATAGGTGCATCCGCCAAAAAAATATTTTTGTAGAGAAAAAGAAATTCCCGCAAAAAATTATAACTGTCATGCACTTTTTTCTTTAGGTGAATCACAGTTAAAAAAATTAGTGCATAATATTTATAACTATTTTTTTTAGCTATAATGCACCAAATATAAAAGGTGTTGCGCAGTTAAAAAAAATTTCCCCCCAAAATTGTTTTAGGGGTGAGGATTATATGTATGTATGTATGTGTGTACACACACACACACATATATATATATATATATATATATATATATATATATATATATATATATATATATATATAAAATATACACACACATATACATGTATGTATTGTTTGTATATATAGTGGTGGTCCAAGGGACATTAGGAGAATGTTTCCATGGACTTTTTCACATGCTTGCCGAAGTCGAATGGGAGTGAAAGTATTATAGTGGTGGTCGATTGATTTTCAAAGTATGGAACTTTCATTGCCACACCACCCGATGTTACCGTGGATGATATGGCTAAGCTCTTTTTCAAGAATGTGGTGAAGTATTGGGGAGTGCCACATGTGATTGTTAGCGATCGCGATCCGAGATTCACGAGACGCTTTTGGACGGAGTTGTTAAAGATCATGGGGATAAACTTGAACTTCTTTACGAATTTCCATCCCCAAATGGACGGGCAAATGGAGATGGTAAACACACTATTGGAGCTCTATCTTTGGCACTATGTAAGTCCCAACCAACATAATTAGGCTAAACTTCTTGATGTTGCTCAATTCTCTTACAACATGCAACAGAGTGAAGCCACGGGGAAGTGTCCTTTTGAGTTGGTCACAGGGCGCCAACCATTGACTCCTAATCTCTTAGCCGCATCATATGAGGGGAGTAGCCCGACCGTTAACAAGATGATGAATGAATGGCACGAGCACGCCCACTTGGCCCGAGCATCATTGGACAAGGCGGCTAAGAAGATGAAGAAATAGGCGGATGAAAGTAGAAGACACGTCGAGTCGAGGCCGGAGACCAAGTGATGGTGAAGCTCTTGCCTTAACAATTCTAGTCATTGAGGAAAGTGCATAAGGGATTGATTCGGAGGTACGAAGGACCTTTCCCGATGATAGGACGTGTTGGAAAAGTATCATATCGGCTTCAACTACCGCCCAAGTTGAAGATTCAACCTGTCTTCCACGTTAGCTATCTAAAGCCTTATCATGGAGATGAGAAAGACCTGGAACGAGGGGTGTCCAAGCAGGCACGAACATTGGTTGTTACTTCATACGAGCGAGAGGTTGAGCAAAATTTGTCGGATCGTACAATACGAAGACGAGAAGTGCCGAGCTACAAGGAGTACTTGATCAAGTGGCATGACTTTCCCGATAGTGAAGCGAGCTGGGAAGCTGAATTCTTATTGTGGAAATTTGCGGACAAGGTCAAGAAATATCATGAGGATGACACGACGAGGACGTCCGTTGAGCTGAGGCGGGGGAGGTTCTCACGACGCGTCCGCCCGATAGGAACATTTCCGAGGTTGGTTGGGATTCCGGATTGTTCTACACTTACTTAGAAGACTCTATGGAATTATATGGACGTTGCAAGAAGGTCTTGGAAGGTGTTGGGGAAGTCCTAGAAGCTATTGGAAGCTCTAGAAACTTCCTAGAACCGTATAGAATCATGTACATAGTAGTATAAATTGAGGTAAGCTTATTTGAGGAAGGCATCCAACAAATCACTTGTAATCTCTCTTGTGTAAAGTTCTCTAAGTAATACAAAGCGTATTCTATATTCCACTTATTCCTTTCTTTGAAGCTTTCTTTAGTTGTATACATCATTGAGTATTCGAGCAAGGTTGAGCTTAGTCGAGACTAAGTGCCACACGAAAGATCTTGTAGAGACAAGTCTGTGACAACTAGGTTCTACATGAACATTAGAATCCTCATCCAAATCACTCTGAACACCAAAAGCATTTGACATGTTAACTACTTTAGCATCTTTAATTGGTTGTTTGGACGTAGAAGCCTCCCTAGAATTGTATTTGAGAGGATAAGCCTTGGTATTTTTAGGAGCAACTGGCCGATACTCAATTTTTTTGGTCTTAGAAACCCCTAACACCTGCTTATAATTGGCACCTTTTCACTTGACAGCGGTAAAGCCATCCTTTGACAAAGTTAAAACATGGCTTGGAAGATGGAATGCCAGATACTGTATTGCTATGTCAAGATGTATTACCCGATTCAGCTAAAAGAATCATAGGAGAAGAAGTAGAGTCGACGAGTAAAGCTTGAGCTTTTTACTTCAACCTCATCTCTTCCATAGTTATCATGGAACGAACCGTGTTAAGATCCAGGAAAGGATCCCTATGAGCAATGACCCCCGCAACTTGCTCGTACTTCCCATTAAAAGCATATGTAATGACATCATCATTGATCATGGGTGAACCAAGACTAGTTAGGGTATTTGTGATAGATTCGTTCTTACGAAAGTGGGCATCGATGGTTGGATCCCCAAGCTTGATCATCCGCAATTCATCCTTCAAAGCAATGGACTTAGTACGTTTATTGTCGAGAAAAATCTTTTCAATATGATCCCGTGCTTCCTTAGAGGTTTGGGGATCTGTCACAACAAGGCGTTCTAGCTGGTATCGGATAACGTCATAAAAATCCATGATTTGACGGTAGAGTCGAAACAAAGACTTAATATTCAAATAAATTATGAAAACAGAATACTATTGACATTAATTCGAATGGTTAAGGTAGGGTTGACTATAATATTCAAACAGTGAATACAAACACTTAGGGCCCGTTTGGTTTGTAAATGTGTTTAGGATTTGTATTTAGATTTGGATTTTGGTTTGGATTTGGAGAGAGAAAAAATATTATTATATATAAATAAATTTAATTTATAAACAAAATATTACTTTAAAAAAAATTATTTATTTGAAAATAAGAAAGAAAATAATACAATAAAAATGAGTAGTACAAAAGTTAGTGGCTATGATTTGAAAAAATACAATTTTTGTCAAAAAAATATTGATTCATAGATCCAATCCTACCATTTTACAGTTGAATGGATTTTTTGCTTCGACACCTTTATCCCATACCAAAATCTCAAACCAAACTACTTTCTTTAGCTTTTAATCTAGTCCAACAGTGTGATAACCAAACGCACCCTTAATATTAAGTTGTGGGATGTTGTTTCTGGTAGGATTTGAGGAGAAAAAAGTATAATAATTAGAGTTATGGTTAGATAAAGGATGTGGTATTACGGAGTATGTCGGAGTGAATAATTTTTATGCATATTACTAATGACAAATTATATTATATAATTACAAAAAGAATATTTTAAAAATTGATTAAGCTTAAAACACAATAACTAAACCCAAACAAATATATGTCAAGTTTATGTCGACCAACACTTTTTATCATACAAGTGGTGAAATTTAATTATGGCTATATAACTCGAACCCATGTGATAAGGGAATATGCTTTTCCAATAGTCAACTCTTAATAACCTTTCGGTTTGTCTATAAATAACCTCAAACTTGCCATGTTTATAAGCACACCTACAGCTTTCTATTTCTTAGCTTATCACATTCTCTTCTTTTCAAGTTTCTTCATTCACCAAATATTTTGGAGATCATCAAATAAAAATGGCTTCTTCAGCCACGATCCCCACCACCATTACCACTACTCCCCGACCGACATTTGCTCTGCCGGTTGATTCAGAAAACAAAGCCACAGAGATGAAAATATTTTCAGTAGCACAACCTCACATGAGAGCATTCCATCTCTCATGGCTCTCTTTTTGCACTTGCGTCATCTCTACCTTTGCCGCTGCCCCTCTTGTTCCGATAATCCGGGACAACCTTAATCTCACCCGCTCCGACATATCTAACGCTGGGATTGCCTCCGTCTCAGGAAGCATCCTCTCACGCCTTGTGATGGGAGTACTTTGTGATCTCATAGGTCCAAGGTATAGAGTTACAACTTTAAAAAAAAAAAAAAATGAAACATAATTACGTACCAACGACTATGGTAATTATTTTTTTCTTGAGCAATATTTAACATATGTAGATCAAATTATGCAGGTATGGTTGTGCGGTGATCAACTTGCTGACTGCCCCGGTTGTGTTCAGTTTTTCATTTGTTGGGGATGCTGGTGGTTACGTGGCAGTTAGGTTCATGATCGGGTTTTCTTTAGCAACATTTGTGTCATGCCAATACTGGACGAGTGTGATGTTTAACGGAAAGATTATTGGCGTGGTGAACGGGTTATCCGCAGGATGGGGTGATCTTGGAGGTGGTGTTACTCAGCTATTAATGCCGGTGCTCTTCCATGTTATAACCAATATGCTTCACTCGACACCATTTACTGCTTGGAGAATTGCGTTTTTCATTCCCGGCTGGTTTCATTTGATTGTTGGAGTTCTTGTTTTAGTTTACGGCCAAGACTTGCCTGATGGTAACTTTGCTGAAATTCGTAAAGACGGACATGCTTCAAAGGATAAATTCTCCAAGGTATAATTTATATAGGGTTAGATATAGTTAATGCCGTTTTGGTTAAAAAGCGAGATCTAATTAAATATATACAATGTCTTCCAAGAAACTTAATTATTAGTAAAAACATAATCCATCATATGTCTAAAAAATACCCAAAATTTTAGAATGTTATTTTAACTTTGTACTTGCCTAATCTATTGCAGGTTTACCGAAATGCTATCACAAACTATAGGACATGGGTCTTTGTGTTAATATATGGATATTCAATGGGCGTGCAATTGTGCTTAAACAATGTCATTTCCGAGAGTTTATTCCCACTGTATGCTTAATTTTTAAAACATGGACAAACCTATGCTTATTTCACTACCCAATTCCAAACCTATGCTTTTGACTAAAAAAAAGGTAATAGAAATACTTCTCTCTCTTGACAATCTCTCGTCACTCAATATCATTAACAATATTTATAATTTATATGGTCATCAAACCTAGTCCGACAACCATGCATCGTCATCGGATATACTTAGACCACAAACGGCTTATTACCAGAGTCCCGTCAACACCGCGAAGTGCCGGTATGAGGGTTGCTTAGAGCATCTCCATTCATAACACAAGTTATAGTTTAACATCGTCTATGTCAGCGCCACATCAGCTTTAACATTTCACCTTAACATCTCCAAAAAACACACACAACAATAACATCCCAAGTTAAACTTTAACTCACCAACAATTTACAAAAAACAACCCCTCGTTTAGGGGCAGAAAAAAAAATGAAATGCATTTAATGCCCGTTGGGGTGTTAACACCCAACAATAACTTGGGAATAACACCGAAGGCCACATCAATAACATCGTTTAACATCGGTGTTAAACAATAACACTGGGGGAGAGGCGTTATGGATCTAAATGCTCTTACCAGCGATGATGGTGAATAGCTTACCATAAGGATGGGTCATCGACTCACCGGCGCTGGGGTGGTTTACAAATTACCACCGAGAATCCGGCATCATTAAATCTCTTATTTATATCTTGATTGTAATCAGCATAGGTTTGTCCATGGTGAATAACATAACATGTAATTTATATCTTGATTGTAACTTATAAACCCACGCATAGATGATTTGGGTCGTCATATTTTCAAATTTTGATTTGGGTTTTATTTAAAATGATTCTGTCTATGTTTATATGTGTTTGTTTTCATGTATGTGCGGGTCTTCTGGTCATGATTTTATATACGTGCATATATTGCATCATGCATGGTTGTGAACAGGGTTAGATACTTTGATGACCATATGCACATTTTTATGTAGAGAGGGTTGAGTGATGACTGATGAGAGATTGTCACGAGAAAAAGTTGTAATTTTATTACTACGTATTTTTTACTCTTTCTTAGTCAAAAGCATAGGTTTAGAATTGGATAGTGAAATCAGCATAGGTTTGTCCATGTTTTAAAAAGTAAGCATATAGTGGGAATAAACTCCATTTCCGAATATTTCTATGATAGGTAGCTAAACAATTCTTGGGTTTCCATTAAATTCTGTTACTATTTATTTTTTCCATGTTATTTATTTATTTTTATGATGTGCAATAGGTTTAGTTTAAAGCTTCACACAGCCGGAGTAGTTGCAGCCAGTTTTGGGGTGGCTAATTTCCAGGGCCGGCTAGGCGGAGGCTGCCTGGTAAAGTCTCTTGCATAGAGTACCAAAATTGATTATCGATTGGAATGGGGAATGCCAAGAATCTTAAGGTCAAATTTTCTTAGCAATATTATAAGGCAGAATGGCATTAAAACATTGATATTAAATGAATGACACTATTTATCTTGATAACAATTTTTATTAGCCAGATTGAATTTTACCATTTTTTCCATTTGCCTACGGGCTTCCTTTTTTGGCGATTCTGAGGCACCCACTCTTCATAACCCGTCCATTTGGTGGCTATGCATCCGATCTAGCTGCTAGCAAATTTGGAATGAGAGGGAGGCTATGGATACTATGGATCGCACAAACCCTAGGAGGAGTTTTTTGTATATGGTTAGGTGTATCAACACTACAAAAAAATGGTGATTGTACACATTTATTTCTCCACGGCACAGTAAGTGTGTAGATTTTTTTGTTTCTATGCACATTTTTGACCGTGGATAATTTTACTTACGTATACTGGTGTGGACTTTGGCAACCAAAAAACTATCCACATTTAAGAGTGTGACAAATTTAGACAAAAGTGTATATTATCCGAAACAAAACTACACGTAACTAAGTGCGGACATTCTCTAAATTAAAAGAATACCAAAAATTTAAACTACACACAAAGAAGTGTGGACTTCTCTCAAAGTTATATTTTCTACCACAAACTTTGGCTGCATTACATTTATAGCCCTCTATTTTTTCCAGCTTAGTTAAATTATAGGTTCCCCTAAAACAACAAAAATAACAAAATCACACTTAAACTTCAAGTTTCAAGTTCAAATATGAATTTTATGATTTCAACCTCTTTTACGTCACAATTATATAAACTACTCGCACTTCATTTACTCGATTCACACCATTAATTATAACTTGTGATTTCAATTAAAGTTGTATCCGATCATCATTCGCTAGGGTTTCGATTAATTCACTTTTATCTTCGAGTTAATTTGGGCGATTTGACGGATTTGAAGGAACGGTTAGCTTATTTGACGATTGACGGAACGGTTAGCTTATTTGATGATTGAAGTAACGGTTAGCTTATTCGACGATTGAAGGAACAGTTAGCTTATTTGACGATTGACGGAACACTTAGCTTATTTGATGATTGAAGTAACGGTTAGCTTATTCGACGATTGAAGGAACGGTTAGCTTATTTGACGATTGGATGATGATAAGCTCTTTTTATGCGATTTAAAGGTTAAACCATTCTAACTTAATTTTATTGCTTATTTCAATAAAATGTTTTGATTATGTGTGTTGGTTAGCTTATTTGTTCATGAAAATTACAAGTTATTGCCTATATTTGGAGATTATTGTGAGCTAATGTAGGTCGAATATATGTCATAGTTCGTTTATCGTTAATGTGATATGTAGGTTGTGATTGCTACATTTTAGTTTAGAGTTAATAAAAAAAAAATGGGGATGTTTGGAATTGCTTATTGAAAAAAGCTGCTTATAGGGGATGTTTGGGATTGTTTATCGAAATAAGTAGTTTTGATAAGCTATCTCGAAACAGCCCCTATTAGTATGATATAAACAATCCCAAAGAGCCTCTTAAAGCATTTAATTCAATAAGCAATCCCAAAGAGTCCTATTATCGATTAACTTAACAAGCAATCCTAAACATCCCTCTAAGCATAGCATTCAAAGCAACCTCAAAGAACCGTGGACTTTATTGAGTTTAGGGGATATGTTGGATGAGTATATTTGTTTAAAGGAACAAAAAGTTATTTTAAAAAAGTATTAGAACATTTTTTATTTTAGTTTGTCCCAAAAGTATTAGAACGTTTCATCTCTTCGAATGATATTCTGTCATCAAAATATTATGATTCGTGTTTAGTATAGTAATTAGACTAAAAGTTGGATCAACTGCGCGTTTTCTTGATACAATATTTATGTGTTAGTATCTTGATTTTGACTTTTTGAGGAAGGATTTGCTAAATTAGTGCTGAATTTGCTGCATTGATTCGTGCTAAGTATCGAGTTAGATTGTAGTTTGATGAATTGTGTGATGTAATTAGAAACATTGCTCATAAAGCGATTGATAACAGATTTTAACTAATTACAGTTCAAGCTGAAATCAATGAGTTATCATAGGGTGGGATATTTTTGAAACCATAATCTAAGCTTGGAACCTTCACATCAGAACCACCTAAGTGAAACAAATCTTTATGAGCAGCTAGCCAGCTACATTTAGTAACTTGTATCTGTCATCCTCAGCTGTAAGAACAGGTTATAGCAGCTCACTGGCTTACCAGATACCCCTTCCAGAAATTTGAAAACCTATCCTGATTAGTAGTCTCCATAGGCTAATCCAATTTCTTAATAAGTTCAATGGTGTGACGGAAAATTGTTTAGTAGTCTCCATAGGCATTTCCCCTATTTGTTTTCCATTATTCACTATGCTACCTTCTTATCCATCTTCTATGATACTTTATCAGAAAGTAATTTAAATTTAAAAAACACGCAAATAACATTAATGGTGACAAGCAAAACATAATTATGTTTGCGACTAGCATACAAACTGCATGTATATTTACTTGGGTGGTTGTTAAGATTCTGTAATTTCAGTTATAGTACAGGTGGTTTTGAGGAAGATCTTTGTTTTTAGATTAGTTTATCTTGTACATGCTACACGTTACTATTATTGCTTTCGATGAAGATAATAAAAAGCTGTGTGGCCAAACCATGAGTCGATCAACTAAAATCAACAAGCCAAACTATCGAAACCCATTAAAGTGCAGGTCAACTATAACTTCAGTGCTTGATATATGACACATAATATGAGTGAAGTTGTTGTTACTGTTGTCACTTTGAATCATATACGATGTATCTTTTGGCTCACTTCAGTGCTTGATATATGACACATAATATGATGAACATCGTTGTAAAGTAAGTGTAAGATAGATAGAAGTGTGACATTTAAAATTGGATCATAGGCAAATACATGCAGTCATACTCATTACTACATCAGTACATCATCATGCGTATGTTAATTGCAATTACAAGACTATCACATGACTCTCTTTGGCATCTATCATATGCCCTTTCTTTCTTTTCGATGGTGAAGTATTATATGCACTCTGCATTTCACATGTGTATAGATGAGTCTACTCCTTAAGAAAATACACTTGTCATTGTTATAATCATCTGCCTAACCAAATTACATTAGTCGAGACAAAAAGAAGGTGAAAAATTCTGCACTTCAGTTACTACTTTATAAGGACTTGTGATATAGCTGAACTGGTAACTTAGCTTAACCATCTTTGTACAACCCACACTTTTACTATTCTTTTTTATTATACCAAAGAATGGAGTAATAGCGACATTATTATTTGTTATTTGGTGCTGGTTAACTCAATCAATTTTTGGCCCCCATCTCTGTCCCCTTGCAAATGAAACCCTCTGTATGAATGGGTACCCAAAAATATGCTGAATCTGTAAAACGAAATAGACATTTGCCGTTGCTGTCATTTTGAACATTGTACCCATGTTCCAATGATGTATTTCTTGTTTGCCTTTGGTGGTTTAACTGCTATTTAGGGTTATAATCGATGTGTATGCTTTTATGTTTTTTACTAATTTAATGCTATATACTAATAGAACATCTTAACTATTACCATGCGAGCATGATTTGTTAACCCCTGAACATAATATATATTTGTTGATTGGTCCAAAAGTTGAAAATAAACTTTTATAACTGCTCAAGATGTGTAACTGAAGTTGGTTTTGTAATTAGCTGTATGAATTTTAAATACTTCAAATTTGTGTTGCAGCTTTATTAGTTTGAGACTCAACATGTATATTTTCTTGAAACATGTTATTTACTTGCAAATGAAGTTGTTGACATCTTAGTTCTTCTATTTCTTTTATATGCCGTATGGTGAGATTTCCTTTTAGCTTGTATGTTGTGTTTTTCTTATGCCGTGACGTTCTTGTTATGTTAGTACTCATTTTTCTGACCCTATCGTGTTTACTGTACATCATAATATCATATGATGACATTACAATCTCTTCTCTCTGGACTTGCTAATCAACAAGACAACAACCCACCGGGTAATTTACCTAATTCTTTTGATCTTATTTGATTGGGCATATAATGCTTGATTTTGGACTTGGATTGAGCATGAAAATGTAGATAATGTGGATGAAAAATAGATATTGAAAGTTATAACTGAGAGGGCATATATGCAGCACAGATCAAGTAAAGTAACTATTGAAATTACATATGTTTGACACATATGCAAGTTATCGAAGATTGCATGGCGTCAACTTCCACCTTTCCTTATAGAACTCCAACTTCTAAACTATGTGTCGGTTATGATTCCTTACATTTCACTTCGTTGGTTGATATTAATTGTGAAATTATCGTTTCTGTATGCAGGGGTGCAGGTCAAACTGGAGGATGAACAGGTATATTTATTTTCTTTCTTATATTTATTGCTTTTGTAATGTTTGAATCCGTAATACAAACGATTTTGATGTTTCGGGTTACATTTTATCTTTAATGGGTCAAACAGGTAAATTTAATGAAGTTAGCTAAATTGGAACAACTTTGTTGAAGTTTTCCATATTGTATATATAATGCGTAGAACCTTCCAAAGTCACAAAGAGTGTTTCGGGTTAACGACCCATATAGATATTACCTGCTTTAACCCGTTACCAAACCCAATCAAGCAGCTCATCTTGCCATGTTTACTATGTCCGCAAAAAAGGTGTAAATCTTCTTAGTGTCTAACATTGAAATATTGCAGGTGATAACTCCTGTACTTTTCAGATTGATGCCTGCACTTGGGAGTTTTGGTGAAGCGATCAACATTGATGAAGCGAGCAACAAGAGTTCGATTGTTTCACATTTATGTTTGTTAATGCAAGACAATGTTATTGCAATGAATTAGTGACTTTTTGGTTGGATGTACCTTTTGTAGTCAAATTTGTACATATATTGGATCTCTGTAATTGCAATGATTTATTTGTGTTGAATCTATGGTATTGCGTTGAATTAGTTGATTTACAGCAAACTACAGGGATTATATTGTAAAACTTGAAAAGCTAGAGGGTACTATATGTAAATTTTAAAAAATGACCGTCTTTTTGTTTGTCAACACCATAAAATGTGGAGTTTTTTTTTTTTCATTTGAAAGTTGGAGTTTTTATTGTAAAGTTTAAAAGTGTGGAGTTTTATCATCATTCACACTCACCTCGTGAACTTCTTAATAAGAGATTTTATCCACACTTTTAGTGTGAAGAGCCAGTAATGTATCCACGATTCTAGGGTGACAAATTTTGTGACGCAAAATCTCACCACAAGATCAAATGTGGACTTTACAATTTTACACACTCTTAGATGTGGAGATATCATGATTTAAATGTGTAAAAACATGCTCTGTTTTGTAGTGCCAATTCTCTACCCCTCGCAATATTGTCAATGATGCTAATGCGCAACAGGAGCACAAAATAGGCGATGATCATCATTCCCGCCGTTTCTGGGCGCTCCCTTGGCATTGTTTAGGTTTAACGGTCACGGTGGCAATGTTGGTGGTGGTTTGACACAACCTGCTATTTTTCTCCGTGCTAGGTTTTCCACGGCTTGGAGCTAATGTGGATGGGTGTGATGATGTGATCAGTTTTAAGATCCCATTAAGCGTTTATCCACTTTCGCAATGGGGAGCATGTTGTTCCGACATCAAAGAATGAAAAATACAACGAAGAGTACTATTATAGTATGGAGTATAGCGAGGAGGAGAGAGAGATGGGTTTACACATCGGAAGTATGAAGTTTGCCGAGAACGGTCGGGCGTGGGAGAAACGGTGGTGGCAGATTAATGGCATGCAGAATACTACCCCAATCCACTAGGTTTAAGGAATGAGAAGTTGATCTATAGACAACAAAAAGCTGATTGATAGACAAAGATGACTTTTATTCCGTAGATTTACTCTCAAACTATTTTTTGGAAACATATAAGATATATTTCCAGTTTGAGAGTAAAGTATCAGAAAAAAGAATGATTTTTTTGAGTAATCAGTTTTGATCACTGTTCTAAAGGCTGCATGGCCATGGCGTGAGGCGATGCGTACCGCCATCGTCATAGATTCACGCGTCTTATGCCATGTTTTTTGTTCGATATATATGAATTATGAAATGAATATATAAACATTTTCATACTTTGTGCCGCCTAATGCCACGCCTTATAAACGCAAAAGCTTCGCTTTAACCGCAAAGGCGTGAGGTTTGGTCATGCCGCAATGACACGCCTCGCGCTATTTATAACCTTGGTTTTGATTGTGCAAAGATCGAAATAAAATAAGTGTAGAAATTAAAAAAGAGTTGTAGTTTAATTACCATATAAATAGTCCTGTAAGATATTTTTGTACTGTATCGGTTCTATGGAAAGTACGCCTTTCACTTTCACCCCATTTGTTTTGTTTGTTATGTTGATTCACATGTTACTCGATAGAAAAAAGCTTTATATAGCCGAATCAAAATTTTTGTAAATGACCATTTTAGCTAGTTTTAAGCTCGATCTATTTGCAATTTTGTTGGCTAGTTGTTTCCACGTTCTAGTCTACTGGATAATTATTTATTAAGTTAAGCTAATATTTAGTTATTTCAGATCTTCATTTACAATTTCTTAATAACTTCTAGATAGCTCCTAATTCAAATTCTAACTTTTAATTACTAAACATTTTAAGATAGCACTTACTTTTTATGTTCAAGAAGACCCAAAACATTAAACATATGGATCTAGCTAAAAACATAGTAACCAAAAAAATTAAAAGAAACGTTTTGGCGAGTTTGGGTTGGATAGGAATGAGATAAAATATCTGGAAGACAATCAGACATGTTATTGCATTTCTAATGTTTATTAAGTTTATCACCATACGTAGATATTTATACAACTGTTAAAGACTAATAAAGACCCATTTAACCTCTTCTTAGCAAGTCAAGAAAACATATTTTGTATAGCATTTTATTTATCCATTATTGGGAAGAAATATATATTCTAAACTGAAACTGAACAAAAAGAAGATAACTTTTATGTCACTTGCTAAATATATTATAGTATCATATTTTCTCAAACGCAATTTTTATTAAAAACCCTATAAAGGAGCGGAAAGGAAATAAATTATGATGAAAAAGAAAAATCGATCTAATAACTACTAAAATACTCAATCCAATCACAAAATACATCTCAGTAGTGGTACTACGGTACTACGCTTACATACATGTCTCAATTCTTGAAATAAGAATTTGCCAAGTCGGATGAGGAAATTGGTGAAACCCCATCCAACATGCCGTGACCTCCTTCCAAAGAGAAGTCGTCAACGAGCAATCAATATAAATTTAAGAAAGTTAGTACATACATAAGAAGAATATGAACATTGCTCCATCATTACTTCCAAACCTCATAATTGACGGTTTTCAAATTCTTAGGCTGTGAACAATGGTTTGATTCCCAGTCGGTCGATTGATCGATCGAGATCGGTCACGCCATTGTGGATCGTCGGTCATGGGATGACAAAGGAGAGAAGATGGTCGTTTACTCTACCGAGTTTTGTCCAAAATTTGTGTTTTTATTTTTAATTTTTTATTTTTGTATTTCAAAGTAAAATAAAAAAAAAAATTGAAATTCTGTCAATCCAATTAAAATTACGATACGGAAATGAAAATACAAATACAAATTACGATACATAATAAAACTTGTAATGTTTTTTTATTTTTGGTATTGTAATGTTTATTTTTAGTTAAATGAATAGAAAATTATTTTCAAATACGAATAACCAAAGTAGAAAAGAGTACTACAATAAAAAGAAAATAAAACTGCGATCTGAGAAAATAAAACACATAGATTATCTGATCGATAACCACCGTTATAAGTAGAATAGTCCGCAAACTTGCTTTCTTCCAAGTCTCGATACGCTTTTTCAAACCATTTTTTCTGTGTTTCTTCTTCTTCCCTTGCTTCCTGCTCCCTACTAGCTGCTTCCGCCCATCACTACTACAAAAAACGTCTTTTAGACCTCCATATAAAGACCCTCTATAAAAAACACATGTCTAAATGATAATTTAGCCCCTTTTGAAAACCTTTAAAACCGGTTACTTTGATTTGCACCCGTCTAAATAAGAAAAATACATTTAGACCGGTGTAAATAAAATAAACCGGGTTTAAAAAAATAGCCTTTTAGACGTGTTACTTACATATCCACGGGTCCAAATGCTACAACACATTAAAGCCGGTTGAAACTAAAAACACGATATAAAAATTTTGGGTAGGGATTTAATTTTATTTATATGGTCCTCAAAATTTTCACTCTTCCCACAAAAACAGTCACCAAATTTTTAGATCTAAAGTACTATCAAACCCTAACCATCCATCAGCCACCATTACTTTTTATTTGACATTTTTTTTATTCATTGTGAATATTTTATGAACTTTAATTTACATAAACAGGTTGTGACCAGAAGTTTACTAGATGACGCACGCAAAGGTTTCAAGAATGGAAATTTCGTTTGTTCACCGTTGTCACTTTATATCATATTGAGAAATTTCGTTTGTACTAGACATGGAAGCATCGACCAATTTCTTTCTTAGTCACCAAGTTCCAAACTTTTAGCACAAAGTTTATCGAAACTGAACAGTGGTCTTGAATTTACTCTAGTGAATGGTGTTTAGGTAGAAAAAAGTACACCTGCTATTTTATATTCTTACCAAAAGGTTCTTAAAACTATTTACAAAATAGAAGCGACATATGTGGACTTTAAAGACGAGGTAAATTTCTATTAAGCGCTTAGCTTTCTTTCTATGAATTTTTTTAGTTAAACGATTCAGTCTCATTAGTCAATATCGGTTCTGGGTAAAGCTCAAAGCGGAGTTGAAGAAATTAATTCATGGGTAAAGAAAGAAACTAAGGAGTTGATACCCAAAATTATTGAAACGACTGATTTTGAGGATGATGATGATGTCTTTATGGTGTTGGTGAATGCTTTATATTTTAATGGAACCTGGCGTAAACAATTTGAAGCACTGATGACAAGGAATTATGACTTTTATCTCCTCAACGGTGGAAAGGTTTCAGTCCCCTTCATGACTCTTAATGAAAACAATTTGAGTATGGTTCTTTCAGTGGTTACAATATGATCAAATTGCCATATAAAAGTAATGACCGATCAAAGTACACTTTGTCCATGTATATATTTCTCCCAGATAGGATAGATGGATTGGGGATCATTTGAAGTTTTTTCATTGCGATGATACTTTATTTCATGGAGATTTTGACCTCAAAAGGGAGACACTAGTTAATATATTTCTCCTTGATTAAACGACTTACAGAGGGGAATGGGGCTTAGGATTGCTTATTGAAACTGTTGACCTTTTATTAAGGGGTTGTTCAGGATTGTTTATCCAACTGTTTATGCCTTAGGTTATAAGCAGTTTCGATAAACAATCCTAAACAACCCCTTTATAAAGAAACAACGATTTTATTATGCAATCTCTAAAAGTCTCTTTCCCTCTACAAGTAGTTTAATTAAACAATCTCAAACATCCCATATATTTTTTTCCATAAATCATATAGAGACCGGTTATAATGATATCAACGGGTCTATATAGCCCTCTTTTAGACCGGTGCTTCAACCGGTCTTTATAGTGATACGAACCGGTCTATATAGTCCTTTTTTAGACTGGTGCTTGAACCGGTCTTTATGTCAAAGAGCTTTTAGACCTCCCCCTTTTAGACCGGTTGGGTAACCGGTCTAAAAGCCCTTTTCGACCGGTCTGAAAGACCATTTTTGTAATAGTGTGCATATATGCTTCTTCTTATTTCATTTTTCTCAAAACTTCTTCATCCTGAAGAAGTAGTCGTTGCTCTTCATCGATGTGAAGCGTATTCTCAACGGTTCCCGATGAAATGATGGAAAGATTTACGGCGATGGAGTATTCATTGTTTCTTCATAATGTGTTGAAAAAGATCTTGAGTGTTAATGTAAAATGAGTGAATGAAGGAGTATTTATAAATAAATTAAAATTGATTTAAAAATAATAATATTAATAAAATAAATTTAAATTGGTGCATACTTTATAACAGCAATTATATAGAAGATCACTTAGAAGAGATAAAGTTGGTGTGATGAGGCAAAATCAGATAAGCGCAGAGTGCATGCATTGTTCCACTGACCTTATATTAACATTTAAAAAAGTGGGATTTATTATACATCTACTTTAACCTCACTTTCAAAAGTGACAAAAATAATATCTTTGGTTATATGCATTTTAGAAACACTCCTTAACAAATTGCAAAGTTCATCCCTGTCGTTATATACAATTACCTGAACAATCCGTATGTTAAATCCGTGTCAATTACCACACTACACAAAAAAGTCCATATTTTCAAGATTTAATAAAAAATAAATTATGTCGGATAAAGAAGTTAACAAGTAGTTATTTTTAGATTAAGTGAAAATAAATAAACCGAATACTAATTGTTGATTAATTTTTAATCCCGCCATAACGCACGGGTAAAACCCACTCGTTACATTTATTGTTTGGCATATATCAAACGTAAAGCTCAACCTACAGTTATAACGATTTGTCCAATCAACCTATAGCATGAAGTGGTTCTTATGCACGATAATCTATGAAGGCAGATGGAGTTTTTATGCATGTTAGATATGCAGGGATGTGTCCAATATAAGAAAGAAGAAAAAAAGGTTTTATGTTTGGCTAATTTAGTGTCTAATGGTCTTTAATTATATTTAAACATTGATTATTTAGATATATTTAATCACATTGATAAAGAAATTAACGAGCTTCGTTCTATCAATGGCACTTCAAGAAATTGAAAATGTCTTGTAGACATGTTTTTATCTGTTGTGGCGTGAGCCATGGAACAATTGAACTAGAAGTTGAAGATTCAAATCATCTATTTTTGACAAGAACTTGATGATTCAGAGACCTCTTAGAATAAATATGAAAAGATTTCTGTGATATTCAAATTATCTTAGGTCGTGTTTGGTTGACCGTCTTTTGAGGAATTTCATGGGATTTAAAATTAGAATTCCATCTAAAGCGTGTTTGGTTGGTCCCATTGAAGAAATTTAAATGATATAAATTGGCTCAAGTGTAGTATATTTAAAACCTTTTGAAATGGGAAGAATTATAAATGACAAAAGTTTCATGTGTGCATTTGGACAAAAATATCCTTCTTCTCTCCTCAAAATCCATAGCTACTGCTCTTGTGTTTCTTCATAATATTTCTCCACAATTTTCACATTCTATCAAGACTCATGTTTCGGTTTGATTTTACATGACCTATTAATTCTTTCTTGCTCGGTTCTTCAAAGTTTTCACTTTTAGGTCAAATTATTAACCAACATAAATCATTCAAATTATTGATTGTATTTTCTTGTTTTTCTCTCCATTCTTAGATCTACCATGATAAGGGTAATATTTTTGGTCTTTGTTATTGTTATTAATGGTGAAACCTTTTTTTGGGTTTTGAAGCTACTAGAAATTATCTTGATTTGGGGAAGCTATTAGAGCATGGTGAGGATTCGATTTTTAGTTGGGTCTTGGTAATACTTGCGATCTTACGGTTGTTTGATTGATTTGGTTTGGAGATATTTGCAATGGTAAGCAAAATAAAAGGATAATTTTGACAATCGATTGATATGAGCATGACACAGTTTGTGCAAAATTAAAGAAATTGTGCATAAGGGTAGTTTAGTCATTTATCGTGTACGAAATTTCAAATCTTATGAATTCCCGTCAACCAAACAAGTAAAAATATTTTAGATTACAGGATTTTACATTCTCTAGAATTTGAAATTTTATGGTACTTAAAATTCCATCATTTAAAATTCTGCGAACCAAACGCCACCTAGATAGTTAGGCGAGACTTTTCAAAAGTAGTTTGAGCGTGATAGAGTGATTGCAGGAAAGGACAAAGCAAGTACAAGTTTCGTAAAGTTGAAGTGAAACGTGTCAACATTGTTCACGAAGGAAAGTTTTTATTCATATCAATAACAAAAACGTTAAATGGAAGGTGTACTCGTCCACTATAAGAATGACACATCAAAAGTTGCTTATGTCATGACCTCGTACTCATACCTATACCAAAGAATGTTTGTCAAGAGTAAATATTCACATAATTTACTTTTTTCTATTATTGAATCATTTACTTCCTTTAATTGAATTAGCTTTACTCCATGATTGTAATCATGGAAGTTTTAAGTTTACTTACAAACTCTAACTTTTGTTTGACTCATAGGTTGCAACTTTCGAAAAGGTTAATGATATGTATACTACAAATTCTTATTTGTACACTCAAATCTGTGCATTAATCAGTTGTACATTTATCATATGATGCTTTACCGGTTTGTACATTTGAGTATACAAATAACAAATGAGAGTGTGCCAATCAATTCCCTTCGAAAACTCTCTAGCTAGTTAAATTATTAATAAATCCTAGTTTTCTCTCTCTAGTCGGTGACAAAAAAGAAAAAAGCAAATCCTAAACTGATCTATTCGATTCATTTTTTCTTTATTAATCTTTATTTATTTTGGATATTACTGTTCCCAATCCGATTATTGTTGCCTCAAGTTGTTGTTATTCCCTGGTTTTATCAGATTTAATCGTTGGTTAAAACTGATTGATTAGGGTTTACTAACGATATTAGGGTTTGGAATTTTGGTTGTATTTACGTTTGATTTACTGTTCTGCATACTCGACGATTACTACTTATTACTTTTCATAATTAAAATATTAATCGACATTCATAAACTGTATCTTCCTTGATTTTGGGTTTGTTTACTGTTGTACGAGTGGTTTTCAAACCCATAACGTTGGGTTTTGTGCAACAACGATTACTACTTGGTTGTTGATTTGGATTCTGGTCCGGTGTGAGACTTATACAAAGGTTTTGAGGATCGACAGAAGTGTATATGTTTTTTTATGGGGGTCACGAGAGAGATGGATAAAAAAGGTGGGACGAACGGTGGAATGGGAACAAGTTTAAGGGCTTCGGAAGGTGTAGGTAACGACAGGCTTGTTGAAAAAATCCTTGAATTCGAAAAGCAATTACTGGATGTAAAACTTGTGTTTGTGGATGGGAATGGGTTACCACTAAAACCTAATATTGATATTGTCTTAAGTCCGGGTGGAAGTGACAATGCTAAAAGCCCTACTGGTGCGGCACACTGAAACACACATATGATCGTGTCTGCAACACGACAAATCCTTGATTAGTTTGCAGGAATAAGGTGTTGAATTGCGAGATGCATAAGGTGGTACACGGAAATGCTACACAGCGTTGGTCAAAGAACTTCCTTTCGTCGAGCAAGTTTTCAACACACAAGCGGTGAACCTGTCGTTGTAGTGTAGTATAGGGTAAGCCAGTGTATTGATATGGATTCTCTAGGGGAATAGGAATGCTAGTAAGAGTTACTCACGATAAGGTTGGGGTGGAGGAAGATTATTTTTTTATCTTTTATATTTTTAGAAAATGGAAAGGTCTGAATCTCGGGATCTCGGGATTTGGGGGTTGGAATTTCTACCGATTACTCTACTTATCTATTCTAATTAACTAAGCTAGGGGTAGTCTATGTCTATTGTTGTGTGCTTGTATGATGATTAAAAATGTGTTTACTTAGATTTTATTACTCCATAGTTATCTCCTATTGATGGTTGAATTGTCACGTCCTTATTCTTAATCGCGTTGTGTTTCTAAAGGTAGTAGGGTATGCGTTTATCCTAACTCTTTGAAGCTACCAAAGGTGAATGACTCTGAAATCTCTAGGATTTATAAACTTAACACTAAGGTATTCTTTGGATGTTTAGCCTACAATTCCACTAGTAACTATATGCTAAGGTTCAACAAAGATTAATCAAGCATTAATAACACACGAATGACCTATCGCAATACTAGGTCAATCACATTTAAGATAAGAGACAACCAATCAATATTCAATAACTAGGTTTCATATTACCTAAGCAAACACACAAGTAAATTAGCTGACATGGAGAACATGCAAGCATACACACAATCAATTGAAGACATAATTGAATCAATGAAGTAAAACACTTATCTTGATGTAAAATAGGCTATGGAACCTAAAATATTGCATAAGAAAGCCTTGGTTCGGTTTTAGGTTTTACTCCACAAACCAATACCTCTCTAAAAGCTGAAAAATTCGAATTCTATGTATAGTGTTGTTACAACTGCTGACGGCGGTCACTCTTTAATTGTGACGCCGGCCGGTCGCCATTAGGGTTTCGTCTTGACCACGCTCAACTCTTTGACAACGTCACCTTATGCCCGCGACGCCACGTGGCTAGTCAGCCTTCGGTCTCGACACGCCTGATCAAAATTAGGCCATCGGTACTGCGGCGCGATTCCTACTCTTTTAAAACCCGATGCCGTCACTTGTAAAATGTCAATTTGCTTTCTCGAGTCGTCCACAAGATGTGTCGCGACGGCGTCAAATAAAGACAACCTCGACGCCCCTTTCAATTCAGCAGATTGAGTGTCTCGATTCTTGACTTTGGCCATTTTCGTATATTACGCACCTTTCGTCGAATAAGTGTCATTCCAGCAATTTACGTTCAAGAGACCTAAAAAGTGAAAAGGAACGAAATTAAGTAATAACGGATACAAAAGTGATCAATTAAGGGCTTAAATGACCCCTCAAAAAGGTACATTTTAAATCCTTATCAAATATCCCTACACTTGTCCTCAAGAAAATGTGCTTTTAGCCAATTAATTTATAAGTTATGGTTCATGAAGCATTAGTTTAGAACGATTCACAACACATATAAGCCCCGCAAAAGTCATAACAAGCACGGAAATTACATACTAGCACCTCACAAGGGGTGTTTGGATACTCTCATCTCTCGGGTGTATATGAAATATATCAAGTTGGAAATGGAAGATAAACACTCATTAACCGATCCTAGTACATAGATTACCATAGGCTTGAGACTAGATCAAACCTCCCTCGCTTTGGTGTAAGCACCTAGGAAAACTATCCAAGAGGTCTTTTAAATGGTTGTAACGTAAGGCTTACAGTAGGGAAACAAAGGGTTTGGTGGGATAGGCGATTTAGTGGTGGCAAGTCAAAAATCTTTACGTTACAAGCATGCGAAGAATGACGTTGCTAAGCCAAGACTCGACACTCTAAACTCTAGATAAATTAAAATAAACAAACATAAGTTTAAAGATAGATGTAGGATGGTAGTCTTTTTTTTTTTTTTTTTTTACACTCTATTTTTTCTTTTCTCTTTTTTTTTTCTATTTTTTTCGATTTTTTTACACTTTTGCTCTACCATCCTCTAGGATAACATCAAAATGATAGGGATTAATAGGCACATCCCTACGCTTGAGTTTTTTTTATTACTCTAACACTAATTTGACCCGAATTGAAAAGATCAAAACACTTGGAGTACATTATTACGCAAATAAAGGGAATTTGAATTTAACGTTCCCTTCCCGTCATTTCATAAAATTTAACTTGTCCCATGAGTCCCAATCTTCCCAAAACTGTGTACAAAGGATATGAATCGACTTAGCAACTTATGAAAGCAACTAGATAATTGAACTAAGGGTTTAGTGTGATAACAATAACGCACTAAAAGTGAGTGCATACAAGGTAGGCTAAGGCGATTTCGGTGTACATTTGGGGTTGGATTGTAAACAATGCTCTTCATTGATATTCCGGAAAACCGAAACATCACGAGAAACGCAAAAAAAGGATAGGATCCGAGGGGTTAACTAGGGGTATCGTGTACTAAAGATGAGTACAACGCAAAGGGTGTGGGGAATTACTCAACCGATGTGGAAGAAGTAATTATATTACGTATATCAAACAAGGGTTATCCTAATGCCTCTTATCATTTAGTTATTCCTAACTACACAAGTGTAGTCTTACTAGCGATCTCGAAATGCATCATAAAATAAGTTCTAGAATCTATTATACTCTGGGTTCACACTCTAAGCACTAAAGATGAATGCTTTAATTCCTATAAATCTAAGGGCGATCCTCACATTTTGGGTGGAATTTAAGTGGTAAAGGGTTTTTGTGCTAGTCATATAATTTCCTATCCATGAGACGCTTTATTAAGACTAATGGCCCACTCCTACATGTCATGAAAAATTTTAAATTTGGTGCCAAAATTATCTTTTCTGATATTTCTCATGGTTTATTACACAAATGAAATTGGACAAAGCAAATAGTCAAGGGTAAGCATAGTTTCAAAGTTCCCATTTTATTTTTCCTCACTACACTTAAACTGAACATTGTCCCCAATGTTCCCCGAAAGTATCAAAGTTATGATAATGGACGGTAATTAAAAACGAAAGAAACTAGTACTCCCCTGATTAGCTCGGTAGAATCCGTGTGAAATGGTGGTTACATCTTTCTTCAAGAAGAATGTTTGCGTGAAAAGCTCCTTCTCATCTTATGTATCTTCTTCTTGACAAATTAAACACACGCAGAAGAAAACAAAGCAAACCTTAAGCTAAAATCGGCGGTAACAATATGTATACAAGACTCTACTAAACTAAGATATAATGCTTGTGGAATGGATGTTTCACGATTTTACGGAAAAATTAAGACCTAGAAAATTCAAAAATTTATAAGTAGCTCGAGAAAGCGAGAAAAATAGTAAAAGTTGTTTCTACTCCTCCGACGCCCGTTAAGTTCCCGATGAACACCGTCGAGTTATCTGACGTAAACCGGTGCTGCCGATTTTCAAAAAAGTTCGGAAAATTTTTATCTTTAAAATCTGGAAAAATTTCCTGCAAAGCATCCATTATGACGCGATACAAGAATTTGAGTCGAACAAACACGCATGTATATCTTTTAAATAAGGGAAAATTAGTCAAATAGACCTGGGTACTCGAGGCTTATCGGTTTGGACCAGCCCTTTTTAAATTTGAAAATAGAACCTAAGGTTGCCCACCGATTTTCTTGGACCTAACTGTATGCCATATGTCCGACAACTTATGACGAAGTATGTATTTTGAAGGTATATGTCGGGTATTGTAGCGTATTGTTTTTGGGCAACTTGTATTGTTATTTGGGCATCTTTATGTTTTTGGGCAACTTGTATTTATACACGAGGATAGTTTTGTCATTTCACATTTAAAAATCAAATCAGCCCACACAAAACACGATTCACACATTAAACACACCTCTTGTCCTCCACATAAACCATCACAACTAATGCCACTACAACCACCCAACAACCCGACGCCACCACCATCCGGCCGCATTTGCCTCCACACCTCCAGTACCACCATCCGGCGGCACACCACCACACAACCTAATAACCTGATGGCAGCGGGCATTCTTGCGGGTAATTCAAATCACTGAAGAAATCTTTTGTTATTATCTACTTAAGTGTCAAAAAGGACTCTCTCAAATTGCTTCGTATCAAACACAATCTTTTATTATTATCTATTAATGTATTTTATCTTGATTTAACTGTAATTTTAGTTAACTTTGCATTTGTGGTTGTTCCCTTGATGAAAGTCAAAATTAGGGTTATCACCCTAAACCGAAATTCAGGATTTGTAAATTTCTTAATTTGATGCAATTATGTTCTACTAAAAAATATGTGAATCAGGCTCGGTATTGATTATTGTATCTAAATTATTATATATTCTTTTATACTCTAGATTCAGGCTCGGTATTGATTATTGTATATTATTTCTTCTTGTATACTCTAGATATATTTAGGAGGAATGGTGTTCTGAATGTGTGACATTGATTTGCAAATGGAGCAACTATAGCTTGTTAGGACTTATTTTCTATGATATTTAAGGTATTGTTTGAATTGATTTTCTCTAGCATATAAGTACTTCTAACCTTTAAGCTTTTATATCTTATCTTAAGCTTTTCAAGTAGCTGTTGAAGTTTATATCTACTATTTTCAGTCTAAAAGGGCCGTTTGGACGTACTTTTTATATCTCCGCAGCACTTGGATGTATGTGTTGATTTGATGTGGCTGTTTAGACCACCGATGCAAATTGGCTTTAGCTTACCGTGAGCGGATGCTTGAATACTACGGAACCACAAGGTTGAATACACAAATTGATAGCCATCTTTCAAGGTACGATCCTTAATGTCCGTTTGACCCATAATTATTGTCAAATATTCACTTGTGAAGTCTTTTTCTTTCAACTTTTACTATATGTATTTTTACTTGTGTTATATATTAGTCGATTATTATAATTTTTTTTAAATCAATGACATTTCTTTTGTAAATACCCGTGCACATGTACAAAAACGGCTATGGTTTGTAAACCACTTCTATATTGGTTATGTATACTTTATTAATATTTGCTATATAGCTGAATATAATATTTGGTTGCCCAAAAGTACATCACGGTACATGTCCTTTAATGTCTTCGCTTTCCCAATCATTTTCTTCAATACAATTTGTTTAAGAAAATCTTTCTTTCTTCTTTTGGTCTATTGATTTCATATCTTTATCCCAATCTTTACTCGCTTTTGTTTAGAAAATATGTCGACAATATCCCACTTTGGATGTTCAACTAGATATCATCCGTAGGCTACCTCCTAAGTCTATACTCCAGCAACATAGTGTTTGCAAGTTATGGAATGATAGTATAGATTGTGGAAGCTTCATCTTTAATTACGGTGTTCGTCGTAATGATGAGTGTTTATTTACGCTAACATTCGATATGGGTGAGCAAGGTTTTGTGTTAGCTTTAGATGAACAGATAATCGCTACGCCACTTAATACACATTTAATGCTTTCATCTATGATTACAGTTGGCAATTCTAATGATCTTTGGTGTTTTGTCTATGGTTCTAATCTAATGACATGTATTTGGAACCCGACAATCAAAATCACTTGCAGTATTTGTCTGTTTACACGCATCAAATCGAGCGCCAAAAGATTTGTTTTGGTTTTGCCGTCCGTCCGACACTCTTGACCGATGATCATGAAGGTCTCCTATCCTGTTTTCGAAAGTGGTTTTGGTATGTCTCTGCTTTTCTTTGAACTTCGGGTGGACAATCCTTGAAAATTTCCACCCCCTCATGAAATTATCAAATTGAAACATAAAAGTCATGCAGTTGTAGGTCTTTTTATCTATTGGACTGGGAGTGAAAAGTTAACTAATGAGGACTGTGTTATTTACAAGATTTATATGTTGATTTCTTTTGATTTGGTAACCAACAAATTTAAAGTTATAGACCTACCGCATATTTTAAAAAATGAACTCCCAGTTCCATTCAATGTTTTCGATCTTGGAACCTCTAGTGATTTCTGGGACGATCATTGGTGAAGATATTCCATTGTTTTGCGGATGGTTGTTGGACGTCAATGGTTCTTCCATAACATCATTTAGAAGCCTATTCGCCATCCCTACCCAATATTCGGTTCGTTATGGTGGTTTACAAAGGATCAAGCTCCAATAGTGGAAGCGTCAAATGGCTGACAATCATTTGGGTCACCGGTATTTGTGTACAACAAAGAACATGAATTATTTGTCTGCATGGGAATGTTAGGAGATGCGGGATCTTTCTACATCGCCCCATACAAAGAATCTCTTCTTTTGTTAAATCGGCCCGCACCATGCTTTGTTTATAGTATGTTTTATTTTTAACTTACCATTCTATTAATGTTTTATTTTTAACTTACACCATTATATTCATGTTCAACAATGAGGTTTGTTAGGCGAAGTTAGGGATCATGCTTAATGGGAATTAAGCTTTATGGTTTTAGTAACGATGTCCGTATGTGAAGGAAGCATGGAGTGGTTAGCGTTTTCTGCGTACTTGGTGAATTTTATAAATCAAGTGGTTATATATTATGTAACCATTAAACTCATAATTATGTAGTAATCGTAATATGTAGTAGGTTGTCCGTATGAAGCGTTGTATGTCAATGTATTTACTATTTCCTATGTTCTTTAATCCCATTATATATCTTTGTTTAACTGGGAACTAGCGGTTGTTTCCAATAAACAATGTGGCAACTAATCATTATGCGTAGGGAAACTTCTTTTCCTTATTGACTACTTTTATAAACCAAGGAGTCCTTCTAGTTGTTACAATCCGTATTCTACAATCAACTAATAACTACCAACTAGTGACTATGCACACTTGAAATTAACATATTTACCATTCAACACTAGTACAATTTAACTAGAAGTTGTAAGTTTAATACTAGCAAAGACTAAACCAAGTATGTGTCTATTCGGACCGAATAGTAAGAGCAACACCTACACAAGGGCACCGAATGGTATCGCAGCACCTAAACATGGGCGCAGACAAACACGGCCATACAC
Organism: Chrysanthemum makinoi; assembly: GCA_910596185.1. Taxonomy (NCBI): domain Eukaryota; kingdom Viridiplantae; phylum Streptophyta; class Magnoliopsida; order Asterales; family Asteraceae; genus Chrysanthemum; species Chrysanthemum makinoi. The sequence continues at coordinate 269,939,567 of OU343217.1, forward strand.
AACAGATAACGATCGTGGCATCATTTCGTTGATGTGTTCTATCACAAGCGCTGGTTAAAATAGCTAGCGAGGCCAAACAAATACATCGCGGTTGTAATATATACAACCAATTCAGTTTAATTTACTAGCGGTAGTAAATAACTATAGCGGTAGTAAAATAACTAGTAGTTGTAAGTATACAACCAATTGATTTTACTAGCGGTAGTAAAATAAGTATAGGGTAGTAAAATGACTAGCAATTGTAAGTATACAACCACTTCAGTTTACTAGCGTAGTAAAAATAACTATAGCGGTATTAAAAATCTAGCAGTTTTGTAAGTATACAACCAATTCATTTTATAATTTGAGATATTTAATTTAAGTAATCGTGCATAAAGGCAAAGTGTAGCATTTTTAACGCTTAGAAATGTATATATACCTCAAAATAGTCAACTCAAATGAATGTAACTCTACACATCTGATAACATGATGCCGTTATGTACTTACGTCTAACCAAGACGTCTTTCGTTTTAGAATAAGTGATGCTCACAAAGACATTGATTGTGTAATAGGTCCGCCATATTACCATGGCTTACTAAAATATACCATTTCATAATATTTTACGGACCAAATTTGAAAAGCTTGTATCTTGGGCGCGCGAATCAATGACCCAACCCAACAACCACATATAACGATCATAATAACACACCCTCGTTCTGACCATCAATTGCAAATCAACAACCCTCATCCTAAGCCTCCTGTCGAGAATTAAAAAAATCAACAAAATTTCCTTGAAAACCATGTTGTTTCGAGCTAATGTTATCACCAGTATGAGAGATTATATTATCAACATGCCAGATACATTGATCAGTAACATTTTGAATCGGTTGCCAATAAAAGAAGCGGTGAGCACCTCTATTTTATCTACAAACTAGAGGTTTAAGTGGACCTTGCTCACCGAAGTCATAATTGATGAGGATTTCTTTATTATTTAACATATACGTTTGATGGGAGGCATGTTACTAGACTTTTAAATCAGCTTACGGGTCCCATAAAAGTTTGTCTTCTTTGTAGATCCCAAACCGTTGTCTGGAATGGAAGACTTGAATTATGAAGAGATTCGTGATTGGCTTATGTTTTTGGCACTACAAGGAATTGAGGACCTGACAATTAGAAACTGGTATGGACAACCAGTTACATTGCCAACCCAACTTTATGGGCGTATTGAATTGAAACATCTTGAAATTCATTATTGTGATTTTCCTAGTTTGGTGTTTTTCACTACTTTTCCAAATTTATTGAGCTTAGAATTGTGTTTAGTCAAATTTCTAATCGGTACAGTTTGGGATTTAATTGCTGGTTGTCCCTTACTTGAGTCTCTTAGATTGGATGTTGAGAGTACAAACGGGATGAAACTATGGAATCTTGCAAGTCTTAGGAATTTGAAGAAGTTACATTTGTCATTCGGTATTTTAATGCCACAATCATAGCATCCAATATCTTTCACCTGACAAGACTTCCATCTCTTGAGACCATTACATTGGATTTTGACTATTGCACGGTAAGACCATTTTGAGATTTACACTTCTAATTTTACAATGTTAAATATATGTGTAATCAGAATCGACATTTAATCTTTGAAACTAACCCAAAAGTCGAATTGTTGTAGTTGATGCGTGATGGTAATTCCGGGATGAATGTCCCTTTGCCGTTTGTATCCCTCGTTAATCTGAATCTAAAAGGAGTTGATTTTGGCGAGACTGTTATCGTCACTCATCGTCCCAAATGATTCGCGGATCTCCAAACTTGAAAATGCCGGAAACCGAGTAAGTGTAATACTTTATTACTTTATTTCATACGTATCAAATAAACATCCGTAAACTGCCATGTTTTTGTATCTCAATACTATTTCATTTTCCGCTTGCACACACGCTTAGTGTTTTACCTTTAGAACAACGTTCATTAGATTTAGACACAACCACATTCACCATGGGCATATTCGCATCGTGATTTTTGATCCTTTCCTAGATCACAGAATGAATTACACATAATAAAGTTTATACTTGTTTGTTCCACGTCGTTAAAGAAAATGTATATCAGGGCCAACGATTTGATGGACGATGGTTATGATAATATCAAGAAGAATTGGGAGTTCGCTAGGAAGCCGTTGAAACTCCCCGATCTTCCGTCACAATCGTTGTAAAATTGTTCTAGTGGTTGTAGTTTTATGTATGGTTTGAATACCATGTGTCAATTAAATTTGTGTACGTAAAGTTTGGTGTGTCTGTTTATCAAGGGGTTATATAATATGTAACCATTAAACTTATTATTATGTAGTAATCGTAATATGTAGTAGGTTGTCGTCTGTATGAAACGTTGTATGTCAACGTATTTAGTATTTCCTCTGTTGCCATTGTCCATTTTTATTTCATCTCGCCAACTAGCAGTTGTTTCCAAATATCAATTTGGCAACTAAGCTGTTAACGTAGGGCAACTTCTATCACTAGCAGTTATAATAACTAGCAGTTGTGCGTATAATACTAGCAGTTGTAAGTATACAACCTATTCAGTTTACTAGCAAAGAGTCAAGATAACTAGCATTGTAAGTTTACAACAATTCATTTTATAATTACAGATATTTAATTTAAGTAATCAAGCATAAAAGCATTGTACCATTTTTTTACGTTTAGAAATGTCGCATAAACCTCAAAATAATCAACTCACTCTACACATCTAATAACATGAAGCGTTATAAAGTGCGACGTCCAACATGAAGATGTTGATGTTTTTACAATGGGTACTACTATGTACACCAAAAAGGTAAATCTAAACCTAGGTAGTTGCGCTACTTTTATTTTCTCGATTTTGCGTATGTAATTAAGTGGGACTTTAATTGGTCAAAGGCTAAAGCTGTTTGGCACCGCATGATAAATATTTTCGTCTTTCCTTTCATTACCTTGTATTTTTTTTATAAGTTCTATACACTAATATTATCAACAATTTATTTCTGTTGCATGTTTTAACGTTTTCATTTCTAATTTCAAAAGAAGCTTATATTAAAATAATAATCAACCAATTGGGGGCATATACTCTTTAAATATGATGTCGTAACAAAAAAAAATAATAATAACAAAATTAGATGAAATAAATAAATAAATAAGTAAACAAGGTAATATTTGTTTTGTGTTACTCTTTATAACAATTTTGTGGTATTTTTAAAATCCGTGACCTAACAAAAATTATGTAACATTTTTTTAATCTAACTAGTTATAATAAGTCGACATTTCCGTTTCATCAGTGTTCACTTGAATAGTATGTTTGAAAACAAATATTAATGTTAACAAATTAAATTCATATTAATTACTCCACTTACCAGTTAGCAATTTTATATTTAAGAAGAGATAAAGCTAATTAATAGCTATGGTCTATAAAATACCAATAAGTTATGGTCTATAAAAGACCTACATATATTATAAATACACGAATACTCTGAATAGTATTAGCGATTACAACCTTGAAGTGTATCGACTCTAAATATGACGAAAATTTATATCAAACTCTAGCCTAGGACCTCCTTTTATAGGCTAAGGAGTGTTGGGAATTATGTGAAGTAGGACTCTGCTGTCATTACTGCCGAAGGTTTCTGCTGAAGAAGAAGCAGTTTCTGCTGAAGAAGTGTTTCTACTGAAGAGTACAAGCGTTGCCATGTTATCTGAAGAGTGAAAGTCGACTAGGATCAGATGCCTTTATGAATTAAATGCTCAACTCATTATTATCTTTTAACTGCCCAAGGTCAGCATGGGTATTATTGTACTGCTCTATAGTTGTTTTAATGTATTAGACATTAAATGCATGCGAAGATGTTTAGTCGTTTGGGTAGTAAGAGATTAGGGTTCCTTGTTTATAAAAGGAACCATATAGTTTGTAATAAAAGATATCCGAAACATAGAGTTTCAGGGAATAAAAAGATCCATAGAGGATCTAAGTGTTCTTAGTGATAACAGCTTGTGTTTACATTCCGCTTTAGAACACGAGTTGTAGAGATTTTCTATTAGTTTGCTTATGATTACATAGGCAACACTAACGATCCACGAGTGCTAGATCTTTCAAGGTCTGAGTGTGTACAACGTGCGTAAAGTGTTCAACAAGTGGTATGAGCCGGGAGAGTCTCTACGATATTGAGAACCTTATTTTCCTCACCCACATACAACCAAAAACTTATTCACAATGCCTCGGAACTAATGATGAATCAGATGTCACAAACACCAACAACAACAACATCATCAAAAACACCACCTCTATGCAGCAACTTAGTCTCTCAACAAGAATGGCAAGTTTCCTTATCGAAGAAGGAAGAATATGATTTGTGGACAATGAAGATGCGTAACTGGATCTCCAAGGTATTGATTGGAATCTATGGGAGATAGTAAAAAATGGCAACAGCCTAAAGAAGACCATCCCGGATCTTGATGGTAAGTTCACCATTGCTCCTCCCAAAACTGCTGAAGAGGTTTTGGCTGTGCAAAGAGAGCACAAGGTAAGAACCATCCTCCTTCAATCTATTCCTGAAGATCACTTAGGTGATTTTCACCACATGGTTGATGCAAAGGACATCCGGATGGCTCTCAAAGCTAGGTTTGGTGGTAATGAAGAGTCCAGAAGAATGAGGAAGTCCATGCTTAGACAACACTTCCAAGAGTTCAATATTTCTGAAGAAGAGGGTATCCACAAGGGATACGACAGGGTTTCACAAGATTCGAGTCAGCTAAACCAATTGAATGCAAAGCCCGACAATGATGATAGCAATTCTAAGTTCCTTCGATCTTTGCCTCCATCTTGGTTGCATGTGAGTATAGCCCCGAAAGCTAAAGGTGGGCTGGACATGCTCACTTTTGACGAGCTATACAACAAACTCGGATCTCTTGAACCCGATGTCGGATCTCCCTACCGTGCAACCTCCTCCGGTCATTCAGCCTTTGTTGGGACATCCCACTCGAATATGATGATGCATGCTTCAAGTCCATCCTATTTACCATCATCATCCTATCGTCCCACTCCTTCACATCCTCAAGCTAAGACTTGAAGTATGTTGGAGGATGTCCTTCACTCCTTTGTTGCTGATTATGACACTCCGTGACATCCGGTATATGAAGACTTTAACCAAGTGGACCCACTTGAGATGGAGGAAATGAAGCTGAAATGGCAAGTGGCCATGCTTTCAATGGATATCAAGAGGTTTGAAGAGAAGGCGAGAAGGAAGTTTGGATTCAAGGGAAAGGATCCTCGATTTGACAGAGAAATGTCAAGTGTTTCTCTTGCCACCAGATGGGTCATTTCTCAAGGGAATGCAAAGACAGGAAGAGTGGAGAGAGTACCAGCTACAATACCTATCACAGAATCGAAAGGAGCTTGCACTTCAGCAGCTCTAGTCACCTTGGATGAACAGGTCAACTGGGTTGCTCATGAACCCGTGAATAAGGAAGTCTGCGATCTGAGAAGCTTGGTCTGGCTGGCAAGGTGCACTTCGAAGATAGGCATGATCGGTTTGCCTTCATGGGTCTTTCTCGGTACACAATGTATATTTGGTTGTAGTAAGAGATACAATGAACTAAAAGAAGCTTATGATACTATGAAACCTAGATACAATGCATGCTATGTTGATAATGAAGCTTATAAACTTTCGTTAAAAACATTAGAAAGACAAAAGGTTTGGTTTCAAAAGAATCAGATTGCTTATGAAGAAAAGATTAAGGTGCTTCAATTTGATCTAGATATTGCAAACATTAACTTGAAAACGACTGAAAAGGAAAAATCTGATACTATTACTGAGAATCTAGAGCTTAAAGAGAAACTTGCTGAGGAAATAGCTAGACATAAACAATGGTTGATATCAGGTGACAATCTCGCTAAAGAAATCTATAGTAGTCAGTTAGTGAACTCTGGAATAGGTTTAGGTTTTCAAAAGTATGTAGGTTTGGAAGCTAGGAATGATGGGCGTAAATCTACACCTGCAGACTTAGAACATTTTAGAAAGGAAGGTGATTTGCATGCGTCCCCGGACCTATTAGAGGTGAATTCATGCCCACTCACTGTCTATTATCGTTGACTTTGATGGATCACACCATCTGTATGGCAAAAGTCAAAAGACTTACCGGACAACGATGCTTCATCTTATGATTTTGTCTCTTTCTCGGCGACAAAGTGACAATTCATCGGATCAAGGATCTACTTACGGTTGTGATCCAAGTGATAAGTCGGACCTTCCCAAGCCCTCACGAGCCTACACCCAAGCACGCACCCAAGACTATCTACAAGCCCTCTAGGATAGGCTGCGAGGAATCAACTTCCAAGCTGTTTCCACTTGAAGACTTGTCTTTTACATCTTTGCATAATTTGTCTATTAAAACAATTCCTTTAATGTTTACGGTTTAAATACTTCTACATGTAATCTAACATCTTCTTTGTTGAATCCATCTTCCAAAAAGAAGACTTGTTTTGTTTGCGGAAGTAAATTTCATTTAATTAAGGATTGTGATTTTCATGAGCAAAGATCAGGTGCATGTGCTCTTCAGCAGAAACCAAGACCAGTGTGGACCAATGTTAAAATTATTCCACCATATGTCCCACAAGCTAGAATTGACCCTTCTTGGAAGAAATCTCCTAATAGACCTTATGTGCGACCCACTAGTCCATACTTTAAACATGGTTATTGGCCTGCATATGTTGACTCTATGAATAAAAGGAAACAATGTTGGGGCACTACTGTCAAATCTGTCAAAACTTCAGCAAGTTGTTCTTGGAAGGATAACGGAACAAAATTTTACTGGAAACCCAAGAAAAATGGTGGTTCTTTCTCTTCCCTTAACTGCAAAGTTTAAGGGGAGGCATATGCCTTAGGGGAGGCATATGCCTCAGGGGAGGATTTTATAGTAAACTTTGTGTTTATGTTGTTTGCTAACTCCTGTTTGTAGTTTTTGTATGGTATGTCTCTGTTTTGTCTCTGAGTTTGTTTTCTTGAGAATGCCTGTTCGTTAACATTCATCTAGTGTGGTTCATTAATATTTGGTCAAGTTAGCTAAAAGCATATTGCTTGTTTCTTCTGAAATTTAAAGTTCTAAAGCAAACAATTTGATTCCACTGAAGCCAAAATTCTAAAGAGAAGAGTTTGAAGTCACATTGTTCTTTCATTCATTCAAGAAACAGTTTACAGCTTACAGCTTACATAGCATCTACAAGATACGAGCTATACACTTACGCTAATCCTAATCTAGTACATATCATCTATTCAAACATCTTAGTGTATGTTGGATATGCATGATCGCTCACAACTTTCACACTAGATGCTGGATATGCGTTTGTAGGTCTTGCATAACCACCCATTCCGTCTCTCTAGATGGCTGGATATGCATGACCAATACGACGAAGATGCTAAGGATCAAAATGGAGAGGATGGATTGATGAAAACGTTGATGATGACGATGACCACACATGATGATGGAGAAAAATAATATGTCCTTTGTGCTTCATCTATTCATTTCAACCAAAATGCAATCCATCCACCCTCCTTAAGCCCTTCCTTTATACGATGTGTGTTGATGCACCAAAACTGTGCGAAATACCTTGGACCACCTCTCTATCCTTAGGGAGTGGCGGATTTCTGGCTCGTGGCCTTCGTGGAGGCTGTGGTGCTGGAGATTGGGAGTATGATGTTCTCTCCTTCAGAGTCATCGAATCTTCAACGGGAAGGGAAGGCTCATTCACATCGCAGGGGAGGCTCTTTCACTCTCTTTGAAGTGGCTTTCATCTCGAGTCTTCATAAGGTGATACATAAGAACTTATGGACGAGTTGTCTTCTCCACCGACTGGATTGCTTGACAAATAACTTTTCTTCCACCTCTCAAGATCGCTTATAGAGGTTGCATTGTCATCTGATGAAAGGGTGATTGGGTTGGAACTTCTCATGGTTAATTGTGATTAATTTTGGAGCTTTGAAGAAACTAGGGTTTATAATGATTTTTGGGGATCTTTGATGAAGAGTTATGTGTGCATTGGGATCATTTTATAGACGGTTCGAGGTTAAATGGGAATTAATCACAGTGGTTGGCACAGTAACTCTCTAGAATATTACCGAAGATATTTTTATCTTTGATGTTTCTTCTTGAAGTGTATAACTTCAGCAGATTGACCATCTGCTTCGCTGAAGCGTTACACTTGCTTGGGTCACGTTGAAATACACGTAAGCTACGGTCAACCAAACGGTCTAATTCTTTTGACTATAACTTGGGCAACAACTACCACTCCACCACTCACATTATTCCACTTCAAAACAAAGCGATTCCTCTCCTTCATCCAAAACACTTCATTACGAGAAACATAACCCTAAAATCTCAATTCATCACATGGCACTTGAATTTAAGAAGGATCACAACAAAGTTGCTTTTCTGGGAAAAGCTAAAGATGATGAGCTGTATGAACCGATGGTGGAATTCTTGAAAAGGTCCAAGCTTTGCTATGCTCTAACACATTCTCTGAATGCAATATATGAATCGCTAGTCACTCGTTTTGGGCATCCGCTTCAAATCGAAGTGAACCAGAGATTGTGGCTACGATTGACGAAACAGAGCATGTGGTTACGGAAGAGCTAATAAAGAGGAAGCTTCGCTTGGAAGATGCTGATGGAGTATATCACTCTAATCAGGTGGAGGTGCTTACTGGACTGAGAGCGATTGGCTATCAAGGTTCGAGGACCGACATTTGGTGAAGAAGCATCTTTGCCCAATGTGGAGGTTCTTGGCTCACACGTTGCTTCAATGCATAAGCAACAAGTCGGAGGATGGGATCAGGTTCTCTTCCCAAGCTGGGATGTGGTATTGTATGTCTTTCCCAAGGGGTAACTTATAATTGGTCTAAGTTTATTTTTGAAAACATGGTTGAGAATATTCAAAGGAAAAAGAATAAGTTTTTAATGTACCCTAGATTCTTACAAATTATCATAGACACCTCTACCCAAGTCGAAGCCTTTCATCCCATAGGTGCCCTTTCACCTAAACTTTTGCCTCTATGAGAACTAACTTTGAGGGGGCACATTATCCCTTCACAGAAGCTATGTTTCCTCAAGGCAATGTGGCTGCTGAAGAGGAGAATGTTGCTAGCATCCCACCCTCTTCACATGTTGCTACTAATGGCAATCCATCAGTTAATTTTGATGAGGGTCCCTCCTTTTCTGCTGAAGCTTCTCATGTTGCTCTAGAGCAGCCTCCACCAACACCAACTCTAGCACATTGTCCTAGTCCACCACCAAAGACATGATCCTCTTGATGATTTTGAGTCCGATCAACAGGATGGCCACACCTAGTCCTCCAAGGGTACCTGTTGGTGAGGTATCTCCTCATGTTGAGCATGACCATGTTTCCACTGAAAGGTCCAATGAAGCTCCCATTACCACAGAGCAATCTGCTGGTGGAGCTGAGGACCCCATTACTCTCTCATCTGTGTATGCTCTTGTGAAGAATGCAATGAGGTATCGAGGCCTGAAAAGGAACTTGCGAGAAACCAAGTCTTCACTTGGTAATAAGATTGAAGATCTTCGTGGTAAAGTTAAGGACCCAGAGAATAGACTTGAAAAGGAAACCAAAAGGAAGTTTGTGGTTTCTTCTGAGGAGGAAGAAGATGAACCTCAGTATGGGTCTCTTGATATGTTAGTGATGTGTCGCTAATGATCCTTCATCGAGAATTGCGAATCTTCAAAGGAGAAGGAACTCATTCTTTACAAAAGGAGAAAGAGATCGTACTTGAATAAAGCAACTAACTTGAGGTATCCAAGGAACCGAGTGCATCAAAGCTGCATCTGCCGATAACCCAATGGAGGATGTTGCTATGAACTTGGTCAATCTTGATCATACAAAAACCATCGTGTCCACTTGCTGAAGCACCCTCACAACATGTTTCTTCAAGAAGACTTGGGGGTTTCTTCCAAATTCCTGTTATCAATATAGCTGATGATGAGTGTGCTAAGGAGCCTGCTGATAAAGGGAAAGGTTTAATGGTAGAAGATGAGCTTGGTCCAGACTTGGTAAGTGAAGTGGAAAGGCGTGAACAAGACGAATGCTAGCCGAGTGTAAGGAGAGAAAGAAAGATGAAGAAATTGCTAAACAGCTTGAAGATTCTCCTATGTCTGATTTACCTCCGGAAAGAAAAAGGGAGCTAGATGAAATGCGTACTAAGCTCCCTGACTCTCATTGGGATGCCTACACTCAGCAAGTCATATCAAACCCTTCACTGCTCGAGTATCTTAGGTGCGACTTCAACCGTGGAAGTTTTGTGGATTTGATGATGGCTCGTGGAAGAAAAATGAAATAAGAAGCAGCTGAAAAGAGGAGAGCAATCACAGCTCAAAGGAATAAAGATAGACCTCCTACTAAAGCTGAAATGAGACTTGTAGTGAAAAACCGAGCTCATCTCTCAGTATAATTCGGGTTGTCGATGAAGTAAGTCAAGGCATTCCCCGATCATGTTTTGATTCGCAAATATAATCAAATCATGAAGTATTCTTCTTCGCACACTTCAAGCTTGAAAAGGATTGCTGGTATTTCAGGTGCTCCTAAGACTAAGAGGACAAAGACAATTTGACATTGTGGACAATTTTGGTGATATGTCATGTTCTTCCAAAGTCTCTACTGAAACTACCATAGAGACTTCACACTCAACTCGAAGCAGTTCATTCTCACGAACCATCTATGGTTTCTTGAACATCCTACGAGATTGCTAGCTCACCTAACAAGACTCCATCTGTGGCATCTGTTGGCTCAGATCTTTGATATATAAGTTTAAAAACTAGGAAGGATAGAAACTTGCTAGTGAGCATGAATGCCATTCGTGAAGATGCACCATCTTTAGGAATCTATAAGCCTGGAAGGAGGAAGAAGAGGATGGCCAAAATCACTAAGTTAGATCTTGAGGCGGATGAGTCAACCTTTATTAAAGAAGGGTCTTCCTCTGATTTTCCAGATGGAGATCAAAATGTGTTGGTCAATTGGACGTTGACTAATAAAGAGCTAAATGCTATACATCGATTGGACAAATCTTCAATGGAGTTCACCTTTTTGAAGGAAATACTCCATTTGGTAGGCAGGCGGACTTGCTTACTCGTACACTCTCGCCACCACCCATTCTTGCACCAATGCACCACAAGGCTCGGGATGTTCCTATTGGGAGATCTTCATGTTCATTCGACTCTCAATCTCCCAATGATAAAGGACATTTCATTTGGGAGAACTCACATTTATGGAGGGTTGAATCTTGGAGATTCTATCCTCTACCTCGTGTGCATGTAGTTGAGACGAAGGGTGGAATCACAGTCTGCATGTTGGTTGAAAGAACTTACCCATTGTCCAAAAGACTTATGGAGAGGATCTTGACTCGAAGTGGAAATTCCTCCGGATCCAATTGGAAATGAAAGACCACAGGTGAACAATCGATTAGTTTGATAAAGACACAACTCCTTCAAGCTCAAGCTGCGTCTTCATCTTCATAATGGTATCTTTTATGGTCTTTTGCATTATTTGTTTTATTTTACTTAATAATGTTTCTATTCCTTGCATTGTTAATTTCTTAGTGATAAAAAAAAAAAAAAAAAAAAAAAATTCTTTTGCAGTTTTGTATTTGAGGGTTATTAACTCACCAGATATACCTTGTGTGTATCAAAGAGTTAGCTAGTCCAAAGGGTACAGTTTTGGTAAAGTCATGTCAAATCTGTTGATAGCTGTAATGGTTTGCTCAAAATCATAGGGTCTGCAACCACCCATGCTTAATTGCTGAGAGTTGTATGGTCCTCAATTCACCATGGTCTATTCCTTTTTGGAATCCAAGAATTGGCTAGCCCACACGTATATGGATTGTGGTAAAGGCAACTATCTCCATATTTGGTTATCAATTCACCAATTCTAAGAATTGACTAGTCACCGAGCAAGCGGCTACTGGTAAAGACACCTCAAATCCGTTTATATAGTTCTTTGATTTGCTCATAAATCGATGGTTATCAATGTACCATAGTTTACGAACTTAAACATCGGCTACTCCAGAGTAATGGCTCTGGTAAAGAGACATCAAATCCATTATTTTCAATGATTCACCTCTCTCGGATGTTAACACACTGGATGTGATTAGAATAGTATGCAACCGATAAGTATTGATGTACATTATGTCATGTGTTGCCGCAAAGACACGGCATTTCAAAGTTTGCTCATCATAGAGATGATTTTGGTTTTGGTTCTTTGCTACTGATGTTTGAGAACAATCCTCTAGTACTGAAGTCTCTAAGATCTATCAAGGTAGGAAACTGGAACTTAACCCAGTCAAATTCCAGTTTAGGGGAGGATTGTTGGGAATTATGTGAAGTAGGACTCTGCTGTCAGCCGAAGGTTTCTCAGAAGAAGCGGTTCTGAAGAAGTGTTTCTCTGAAGAGTACAAGCGTTGCCATGTTTCTGAAGAGTGAAAGTGACTAGGATCGAGCATGCCTTATGAATTAAATGCTAAACTCATTATTATCTTTTAAGCTGCCCAAGGTCAATGGGTATTATTATGTATGCTCTATAGTTGTTTTAATGTATTAGACATTAAATGCATGCGAAGATGTTTAGTCGTTTGGGTAGTAAGAGATTAGGGTTCCTTGTATATAAAAGGAACCATATAGTTTGTAATAAAGATATCTGAAACATAGAGTTTCAGTGAATAAAAGGATCCATAGAGGATCTAAGTGTTCTTAGTGATAACAGCTTGTGTTTACATTCCGCTTTAGAACACGAGTTGTAGAGATTTTCTATTAGTTTGCTTATGATTACATAGGCAACACTAACGATCCACGAGTGCTAGATCTTTCAAGGTCTGAGTGTGTACAACGTGCGTAAACCGTTCAACAAGGAGTCCTTTACAATATACAGTATGTACTCTACATGATAATTATACTTAGCATACTTATCTAATACGGAGTACAAAACATCCTACCCAAGAAATTCTAGAATGTTACATATTAAACCGACACAATCATACTAGCAGTGAAAAACCACATAAAGAATTTAGAAAAAACAAATCCACACGCTGACATGATAGGTTTAAATTGGAGTGAGGAGAGAGAACTTTCACAAAATACACCAATCATCACCTACACGTTAGCAAGGGATTTTTTTCTTGAATTCTTTATGTGGTTTGCTCTTTATTTTATCCCGGCCCCCGCAAGCTCGTCATTTTTACCTTTACCTTAGTCTATCCAACCCGATCTGCCAGGATTGGTAGACGTACACTTGCTTCGGGAAACGGGCTGCAATCAACAAAGGACCGAGACCATAATTTTCAGCCGTGTTGTTTGCCTCTCTTTGCACATTCTATCACTCCTTCGACCAATACCCATTATATATACTTCCTTCTTCCGCTCGGGGAGAGCGAGGTTAAGAAGTAACTGCCTGAAATTTGAACATCCCAAATTTCTAATGAGAGTCTAATCGGTTTAAACTCCCACCTTTGGTACGCCATATGGTCTGGGCATACTTCCAAAAACTTCAAAGGACACGGGTTTTGAGTGAAGGAATGTTGTGAATGGTCGCGGAGATGGGTTATTAGTCGTCATTTTCGCCAATTTAGATGCGACTAATTGTTATTAGTAGTCATTTAAGAACATGTTTCAGTTGTCGTAGCATCTACTTTGCGTTTATGTTTTTGTTTTGGGGTGTAAAGGTTTAGGTTATGTATGGGCTTTTTGGAAACGACCGTGCGTAGGCAACGGGTTACTGTTGACGGACGAATGCATTCTTTTTTTTTATTGTGTACCATCGTGATCTTTTTTTTATTAACATCTTCAACTTCTCTTTGGTGTTTCTAAAATTTGTCTGTCGAACTATTTTTGTTGGTGGAGGGATGGATGTTTTTGTTTTTTTAATGTGCTTTCCCTTTATTTACCTCGCGTATTTATAGCGAGGATTTTACTGTTCTTGCACGCGGTATCATTAATTTTCATTTACTGTTTTGTGGGTAGGCACGTGCCTAGGCTCCTACCCTGGGCATCTATTTTTCCTGCTAGATTTGTCATAAAATTTTTAGGGAAGGAACGTGAATATTTACTTGCAGATTTTCTCTCTTTTTTTATATTTGGATAAGCCTTATCCGTAATTACAAACCGTTTGAATTTTTTGGTTTATTATCCTTTTTTGTACTTAAAGTTTGCTATGTCTGTATATACTTTTTTTTTGGTAAAATGTAGCTTCCACAGCTGTTGTTGGTTTTGGAAATGTTGCTTATGCACGTTTGACAAACTGAAGTAAATCATTCATATCGGCGCTTTAAATTTCACTTTTAAAATTTGAACTTCAACTAGTCAACCTTTTAATTCGCAAAAAAACCATATTGTACTTTAGGGACTTTTGTTTTTATTATAAATGATTTGGAAAACAGAAACAAAGTTGATATTTGCGTCGAAACTAGAGGTGGTTTTGACCCTAGCAAAGTGGTTTGTTAAATGTAGCAAAGTTGGTTGCGTATTCACATATGAATATAATTTAGAATTTGTTCAAACCATGTAGCCTCCTTTGGTTTTTCAAAAAACGCAACCATGTTGTGAGTTGCATAGAGAACAGTTGGGCACCATTCATGTTTATTTCGAAATTGATTGCAAATGCATTGTTAGGTGTTGCTAATTATGATGTGTGTGGGTCTAAACTATGTTTTGCCCTAGCAGTTGTAACTCCTTATTTTTTTTATCCCCAATTGAATCAAAGTTAATTTGTACTTTCAAAACAACTGTTTTAACTCTTGTAGCAGTTGTTAGTATTTTTGGACGTATTTATCCCAAATTGTGCTATTCTAATCAAGAAAGCAAACCGTTATCGTCATCTACTATCTAGACACGATACCATTTTTTGACGTTTAGAAAATTCGCATAAACCTCAAAATAATCAACTCACTCTACACATCTAATAACCTAAAGCGTTATTTGCTTACGTCAAAGTGAAGATGTTGATGTTTTTACAATAAGTTATGGTCTATAAAACACCTGGATATAATATTAATACACGAATACTCTGAATAGTATTAGCGATACAACCTTGAAGTGTATCAACTCTAAATATGCCGAAAGGTTATATCAAACTCTAGCCTAGGACCTCCTTTTATAGGCTAAGGAGTCCTTTACAATATACAGTATGTACTCTACAGGATAATTATACTTAGCATACTTATCTAATACAAAACATCCTCCCCAAGAAATTCTAGAATGTTACATATTAATCCGACACAATCATACTAGTAGTGAAAAACTACATTAGCAGTGGTACACGACTTCACGGTGAGGGTGGAATCCTTCTTGTTTGCTATCATTTTCTTGAAGGATTTCCTGTGGCTTCTTCCTTGTCGGGCGGCCGTATTTTCCTATGGGATTCCCTGAGAAGTTCGATAGGCCTCTCAAGGGGTTTCCCGTGTAAATCCGCCCCTCTGTGCGGTACTCGAAGAGCTTTTAGTGGGGTTGCTTTTCCATCCGCGCAGCTTTTATTTTAGAGCAATGGTAGAACCACATACAGAATTCACAAAAACACATCCACTGACGTGATAGGTTTGAATTGGAGTGAGGAGAGAGAACTGTCACAAAATACACCAATCATCACCTACACGTTAGCATGGGATTTTTTTGTGAATTCTTTATGTGGTTTGCTCTAAATTTAATCCGGCCCCCAAGCTTGTCATTTTACCTTTACCTCAGTCTATCCAACCCGATCTGTCAGGATTGGTAGACGTACACTTGCTTCGGGGGGGCAATCAACAGAGGATGAGACCATAATTTTCAAACCTTGTTGTTTGCCTCTCTTTGCACATTCGATCACTCCTTCGACCCAATACCCATGATATACATCCTTCTTCCGCTCGGGAAGAGCGCGGTTAAGAAGGAACTGCCTGAACTTTGAACATCCCAAATGGCTAATGAGAGTCTAATCGGTTTAAACTCCCACCTTTGGTACGCCATATGGTCAGGGCAGGCTTCCAACAACCTCAAAGGACACGGGTTTTGGTTGAAGGAATATTGTGAATGGTTGTGGAGATGGGTCAGTTTAGTCGTCTTAGAAACGACTAATTGTTATTAGTAGTCATTTAAGAACATGTTTCAGTTGTCGCAGCATCTGCTTTGCGCTTATGATTTGGTTTTGTGGGGTAAAGCTTTAGGCTATGTATGGGTTTTTTAAAACCGACGGTGCGTAGGAAACGGGTTGTTAACATCTTCAACTTCTCTTTGGTGTTTTTTGTTGGTGGATGAATGGTTGTTTTTTTTATGTGTTTTCCTTTTATTTACCTCGCGTATTTATAGCGAGGATTTTACTGTTCTTGCACGCGGTATCATTAATTTCCATTTACTGTTTTGTGGGTAGGCACGTGCCTAGGCTCCTGGGCATCTATTTTTCCTGCTGGATTTGTCATAAAATTTCTAGGGAAGGAATGTGAATATTTGTAAGGATCTTAATAATATTGTGTTGATGATTCGAGTGGTCTTGGATGATGAAAATACATGTTAGCCATTAGAGAGAGAAAGAATAAGATAGGGTGTTCTTGGTAGAGACTTGGTATACAAAAAGTGAAAGATTAGATTAAGAAGCACCACACCTTCCAAGGATGGAAGGGGTATTTATAGTTACAAATACAACGACCTCCTGACGGCCTGTGGATCAGGTATACAGTGGGTAAAGACCCGTCCTTCCTCTACGGTGTTACACTACGCTAAACTACGCTACTAACTAACTAATAAACTAATAAGTAACGTAAATAACTACAAGTCTACGAGCTAACTTATGCTAGACCATAATTGGGGTGACGGACACTTTAATATGGAATTTCCAATTCCTAACAATCTCCCCCTAAGGGAGGTCACCCCGAGAAATACATTTTGCATCCTAGCATTCTATATTTGTCTTTAGTTCCAAGCTCGTAGACTTCAATTCTTCAAATTCCGCATTCTTTGTACTTGTTTAGTGATTCTTCAAAGTCCGCATAATTTTGTACTTTTAGTGGAGGCCTTTAACTGATCCACATCATTGTGATCTTTGAGCTTTCATTGAGATCATCAGCCACAGTAAATCTCTGGATCACCCTTTATTGTGTTGCCATCATGTGTTGTTGTGACTTTCGGACCGACATGCTCACACTTTCTGGATCATGACATCTTTTCATCGAGTAGCGAAGCTTTTCTGGTTCAAGATATTTGCAGCAGCGTAGCAGAAGCATATTATAGAAATATCTGAGCCAGGTTTTGTAGATATGCACAAGTCATGATTTCTTCAATTAAGTGTGGATGCTGTGAGCATGCGGCAATGGATTGTGTTAGGAATTGGAAATTCTTTTGTAAAGCATCGGTCACCCCAAGTATAATCTAGCTTAAGTTAGCTCGTAGACATATCGTTTATTATGTTAGTTGTTAGTAAGTGATTAGCTTAGATTTAGTCTAGTGCAACACCGTGGAGGAAGGACGGGCCTTTACCCACTGCATACCTGATCCACAGGCCGTCAGGAGGTCATTTAGTTTGTAACCTATAAATACCCTCTACCTTGCAAGGTAGAGGGTTGGATGTTCTTTGTGGAATCTAACCTTCCAAGAGTTTCTCTTTCTAGAATATCCCACTTTCTCTCTCTAAACCATCTAGCAGTGGTACGCGACTTCACGGTGAGGGTGGAATCCTTCTTGTTTGCTATCATTTTCTTGAAGGATTTCCTGTGGCTTGCTTCCTTGTCGGGCGGCCGTATTTTCCTATGGGATTCCCTGAGAAGTTCGATAGGCCTCTCAAGGGGTTTCCCGTGTAAATCCGCCCCTCTGTGCGGTACTCGAAGAGCTTTTAGTGGGGTTGCTTTTCCATCCGCGCAGCTTTTATTTTAGAGCAATGGTAGAACCACATACAGAATTCACAAAAAACACATCCACACGCTGACGTGATAGGTTTGAATTGGAGTGAGGAGAGAGAACTGTCACAAAATACACCAATCATCACCTACACGTTAGCATGTGATTTTTTTGTGAATTCTTTATGTGGTTTGCTCTAAATTTAATCCCGGCGCCCCCAAGCTTGTCATTTTTACCTTTACCTCAGTCTATCCAACCCGATCTGCCAGGATTGGTAGACGTACACTTGCTTCGGGGGCCTGGCTGCAATCAACATAGGACTGAGACCATAATTTTCAACCTTGTTGTTTGCCTCTCTTTTCACATTCGATCACTCCTTCGACCCAATACCCATGATATACATCCTTCTTCCGCTCGGGAAGAACGCGGTTAAGAAGGAACTGCCTGAACTTTGAACATCCCAAATGGCTAATGAGAGTCTAATCGGTTTAAACTCCCACCTTTGGTACGCCATATGGTCGTAGTGCTTCCAAAACCTCAAAGGACACGGGTTTTGGTTGAAGGAATATTGTGAATGGTTATGCGGAGATGGGTCGGTTTAGTCGTCTTAGAAATGACTAATTGTTATTAGTAGTCATTTAAGAATATGTTTCAGTTGTCGCAAAGACTGCTGCGCTTATGATTTGGTTTTGTGGGGTAAAGCTTTAGGCTATGTATGGGTTTTTTTAAAACCGACGGTGCGTAGGCAACGGGTTGTTAACATCTTCAACTTCTCTTTGGTGTTTTTTGTTGGTGGATGAATGGTTGTTTTTTTTATGTGTTTTCCTTTTATTTACCTCGCGTATTTATAGCGAGGATTTTACTGTTCTTGCACGCGGTATCATTAATTTCCATTTACTGTTTTGTGGGTAGGTACGTGCATAGGCTCCTGGGCATCTATTTTTCCTGCTGGATTTGTCATAAAATTTCTAGGGAACTTAATTCTCTCTCCCCTAATGATTTCGATTGCATCGAAATCATCACACACTTGTGTACCTCTTTTATCACCAGAAACTAACTCTTCCATCTCTTCCCCCACATAGTTGGAATAATAACACTAAAAGCCTTAATGAGTAAAACCTTGAGTTTATCCGCGGTCATGACATTCGTCTTCCCGGGATATATTCAATCACTTAGAAGAATTAAGTTCATCAAGTTTACTCGTGTTTAGATGGTTGTCTCCTTCCCCCTTGCTGGTTTTGATACTTCAGAATCAGCAACATATTATAAGCCCAAATACTTGAAATCTTTTGAGAAGATCGCTTGAAGTCTTTGTGAGAATCAACTTGCTGAAGAAAGTGAGCAAATCTAATTGGGGATTAACTTTGGCTTTTCACTCTCCCCCAATTAGTGCTCTCCCCTAAACCGACAATCTTTATGATGAATGTTTGAATAAAGAAGAAGTCTTTAGATCGTTAAATGCAACTCGTCTTTACTCTTCTAACATGTAGCAGAAAATGTAGAACAGACTGTAGACTCGAACTTCTTCAAGATTGTTCAATTGGGGAAATAGAAAGTTAACATCTTCTTCACACCAAATGCATTCCCGTTAACTTGTAAATAGCAAATCCCCTTAATTAAAATCCCTCCCAATCAAACAAGAACAGAAAGATGTTCATCAAGTAAATCCGCCTCGCAACTGGAAGCACTTTGTCATTAATCATATCAGCCCGTGAGAAGATGTCAACCAGCGGCTCTTAGAAGAAAACTCCACGTGAAGATGACCCGATAAGAAGAAGCTCGGTTCTTACATAAGTTTGGAGCCGTTTGACCATTTATTCTCAGAAACCAATCAACCATGCAGAAAATTCACACTTCTTCTCCCCCTCAAGAATTGCATACGGAGATGCCATTATTTATTAAACAAGTGATTATCATCCAAATGTATTCTATTCACATTTCTCCCCCGCAAAATTAGCACACGATGTCGCCATCTTCATTATATTGAGCAAGTGGAATAAGAGTAATTATCAGTAGTCCGGTTCACTTGATGACTAAAGCGCATGGAAAAAGAATGAAGCATGTTGATGAGAATGGTCATAATAAGAAGATTTCTCTTCTTCCGAAGATAATGCGCACTAAAGCGGACACATTTCTTTTCTTTAGAGAACGAGGCTTGAACTGATGTGTTCAAACGTCATAATCTCTCTCTTTTCAGCTCTCTTGGCAAAACACGTAATCAACCCCATTATCATTCAGTATGCTCTTTGTCGTGACAGCTGATGGAGAAAACCCAATATGATGAATTTGATCCTGAAGTAAACTATCCCGAACTCGTGACTTAAACTTGCACATATGTAACAAAGAGCGGTGCCGAGACTTCATCCTCCATTGAATCTCTAAGTACTCTATACTCTTCAACCAACCAACCATCAAGTATAAGAGGTACATCACCTCTTGAAAATCCACAATTTAATGTGACACTGAGCACTACAAAGTAACTCCTTAAAGTGATAGTTATTTTGTGGTGGTAAGAGCCCAGTTCCCCTAAGTGGTAACAGAAAAGGTAAAAGACACCCAAGTCTTCGTTTTTAATAATAAGCTCGAACAAGGATCTTGAAGAATCTTCATCCAACCATCCCCGATACCTTCAGATACTAAGTACAATTGGCCATGATATTTCACTTCAACCTCAAATAAATAATAGTGAATTGACGCCGTTGTCACATCTTTTGGTTAACAGCGCAAATCTAGCCTTCTTTGACATTTAAATGAACTTTGATAATGGTTTCATCCCGACCATGGTTAAAAGCACATAACCCCGTAAAACCATATAATAACCACACTGCCATGACGAATATCCAAACACACATCCAATTCATGAAGTACACCCTTTTATCCTTTCTTCGAAGTAGAAACCGTAGCACCAACATCAGATAAGATCCCGAAATACACTTTCCTTTCTCCAGGATGAATCCATCATTACGAGATTTTACAATTCTATAGTTAAAACCGAGAAATAGTTTCTTTCGCGGGATTTTACAAAACCAAGAATAAACCGTAAGAAAGATCTAGAAATGCACTTTACTTTTACCGGGATGTTTCCATTGTCACGGGATTTTACAAGTCTATGATTTAAACCGAGAAATAGTTTCTTTCGCGGGATTTTACAAAATCAAGACAAAACCGTAAACAATGTCAACTTGAATGTGTTATGACAACTTTGGTTTCGATGAATATCTGTTTTAGAGGAACATGCAGCGGTTAATCAACGATTCATTATCCAACATCAACAACATCATCAACCATCCAACCAACACTTTGGTAAACACAACATTCACGCATTCTGTCAGCTATTGCAGTAACAACATGGAGAAGTAAACCCGATATGCCAAACTTGATCATGAAGTAAATTTCCCCAGATTTGTTACTTAAAACTTGTACTAATCTTCGTGAAAAAGAAACGGTGTACCCAATGTACAAAACCTCTTGACGTATCCTCAACTGCGTGAGACACCGAAGTGATAGTTACGTTGTGGGTCAAGCTAGAAAGAATCACAAACGTAACTAAATAGCCAAGTCTTTATCACCCTCTATAATTGTCCAAACAAGTCATCTTCGCGGAAGGCTAGAAAGAAAGAAGACGAAATAAGTAAACGCGCCCAGAAAAACTTCACTACAAATTCAAATAAGAAATACCGTACAAACACCCCATAGTCAACATTGTTCCTCCCTCAATTCAAGCCATGACATAGTATTCACTGTGAAAGTGTATACACCAAAGTACCAATCCTCATAACCCATTGAATCTCATCATTGTCAAATCATTTCACCCATATTATTAGAAAAACAAGTCACATTTAGTCCACGTCACATATTATCCCATCACACATAAACGATCCAATTTTGAGAAGCCCATCAATCCATCATGTGTACAACCTTCATATGGTAACTTGTAATAATTGAGCGTCGGTCCATGAATGTCAGTCAAATAATCCAAGTCTAATATCCAATTCAAAACAAATTGAGTCTTTGATTCAAAGCCATTGTACCAAATATTAAGACTTAATATCCAAACTCATAAGAAACCAACTTAAAAATCAGATTCATGCAAGCTTAATTACTCAAGGCCCATAATGTCTTAAACCACCCATGTATTTACGCCCCAATAAAAATGGCCCAGCCATCCATTCCAAATCCATGATCCAAGTAAATCAACCCTAATTTTCGGGTATTATAAAAGCACACACTTCTCATAATAGATTTCCCTAATCTCACTCACTCATATCACCCCCTACCCATTGCTCTAAACCCATCTCAGCCACCATTAAAAAAAATACTCCGCCTCCCTTATCTATATCTTATCCATACCACAACATGGTATCCACAAATTGAACAAGATAATTTTATCTCGCCACAGGGTTGGCTCGAGATGAGGTCACGGAAGCAACATATTATGCCACAGGGATGGCAAGAGACGATGCTTAACTTTGCCACAGGGATGGTTTGTTTGTTCATCGATTTGGCTTCAATATCTAATGTCAAAAGGTCTTCAGGTAACATACTTGTTATAATCTTTACTTTAAATTCGAAAAGTAACAAAAACATATTAGATCAATGATGAGTTAATTTATTTCATGTTTAAGACTCTTGATAGTCTTGGATGTAACATGTGAGGACCACAAAAAAAACAAACTGAGATCACCTTTTAGTCCCGTTTGATTATTTCCTTATAGCCGAATCAAGGAGAAAGATGAAACCCCAAATGGTTTTGATCTTTCTTCATTATTTTCGGATATTATCATTAAAACATGGATCAATGATGGTTTGAACAAAGTCGTGTATAGATCTTTTGAGATCTATGGCAGTTTTAGCATACGACAGAAATAAGCAAACTGAGATCACTTTAACGTTTCTTCACCATGATTGTTAGAACCTTGATTGAGATGGAGCAAATCTTTTTCTTTTTGAGTCTTGATTGAGATGGAGCAAGAGCTAGGATACGATTGTAGTTAGATGTTGGAGTTGGATTTGATATTTTTGTTTACGTAATCTCCTTGGACTGATGATGTTTCATACTGAAACTAAGGTCGAGATGATTGTTTATGGTATTTGGTATATGTGGTATAAGGTCTAGTGGTCTTTAGTCTTGAGGTCAAATCTTCTTCTACCATTATGTTTCAGTCAAGTCGCTATATAGAGTCAAGTTGCTAACCTTTTTTAAGTCACAACTCGCTACCATTTTTTGACACAATACCAAGACAAGTCGCTAGGTCATTTATTTGACTCAATAGTCAAATAACAAAGTCGCTAAACAGCCTTAACACAAGTTGCTAAGACTTGTAAAGACAAGTCGCTTGTTTAAGGCACAAGTCGCTACAGTAATACACAAGTCGCTACTGTAAAAGACAAAAGCTCAAAAGCATTTAGTCAACTCGCTATGAAGATACATAGCAACTCGCTATGAAGAATGGCCATTTTAATTTTTCCGGTGAGTTTTCCGATCAGCTTCATAAAAAAAAGCCAGAAAATGCAAAAAACAGTTGCTTTTGACCCGTATGACCACATGAATAAGACCACACAGAAACTGACTTATGACCACATAACTACACGGTTTGGTAACAACAAACATGTGAGGATGAAACAGTTTTGGACAAAAATATTGACACAAAACAGATTAAGACCAAGTAAAGAACACATGATATTATTGACCAAAAAAGAGAATAACAGATACTCGTTAAAAATAACTGTTAACCACAATACTCGAAAAACAAAAATTATCCGACCAATACATGTACCAAAACAGATTAAACAAGGTACAAAAAACCACAACAAATCAACACAACACAATAACCTTGGCTCTGGTACCATTTGTAAGGATCCTATATTTATTGTGTTGATGATTCGGGTGGTCTTGGATGATGAAAATACATGTTAGCCATTTGAGAGAGAAAGAATAAGAGAAGGTGTTCTTGGTAGAGACTTGGTATACAAAAAGTGAAAGATTAGATTAAGAAGCACCACCCCTTCCAAGGATGGAAGGGGTATTTATAGTTACAAATACAACGACCTCCTGACGGCCTGTGGATCAGGTATATAGTGGGTAAAGACCCGTCCTTCCTCCACGGTGTTACACTACGCTAAACTACGCTACTAACTAACTAATAAACTAATAAGTAACGTAAATAACTACAAGTCTATGAGCTAACTTATGCTAGACCATAATTGGGGTGACCGACACTTTAATATAGAATTTCCAATTCCTAACAATATTTACTTGCAGATTTTCTCTCCTTTTTTGGTATTTGGATAAGCCTTATCCGTAATTACAAACCGTTTGAATTTATCGGTTTATTATCCTTTTTTGTACTGAAAGTTTGCCATGTCTGTATATACTTTTTTTTGGTAAAATGTAGCTTCCACATCTGTTGTTGGTTTTGAAAATGTTGCTTATGCACATTTGACAAACTGAAGTAAATCATTTATATCGGCGCTTTAAATTTCACTTTTAAAATTTGAACTTCAACTAGTCATTTGGAAAACAGAAACAAAGTTGATATTTGCGTTGACACTAGTGGTGGTTTCAGCGACACTAGCAGTGGTTGGGTAAATAGTAGCTTGATGGTTTTGCGTATTCACATATGCACATACTTGAGAATTTGTTCAAACCCTGTAGCCTCCTTTGGTTTTTCCAAAAATGCACCCATGTTGTGAGTTGCAGCAGAAGACTTGGGCACCATTGATGTTTATTTCGAAATTGATTGCAACAGATTGTTAGGTGTTGCGAATTATGATGTGTGTGGGTCTAAACTATGTTTTGCCCTAGCAGTTATAACTCTTTATTTTTTTTATCCTTAATTGAATCAAAATTAATTTGTACTTTCAAAAAAACTGTTTTAACTCTTGTAGCAGTTGTTAGTATTTTTGGCGTATTTATCCCCAATTGTGCTATTCTAATGAGCAAACGCAACCGTTATCGTCATCTACTATCTAGACACGAAAATTCTGACAATCAAGTTTATGTTATTGGGCAATTTCGTTTGAACCTCAGGCCACCTTCCAATTTGCAATCTGGGCAACTAAATGCCATAATTGGGCAATACTTGTTGTACGATCGGGCAACCATAATTCTTAACCATATGATCATAAAGGATAGACTTAACAGCATAAACCTAACAACACTAAGTTTGGCATAGAAGCACTATCGCATGGTTGGCAGCATAAACTCATAATTATTTTTTAAAGGCAACAAACATTCATAACAAGTGGAACCATTCCTTGTGCACTAGCCCTTTTTTCTATGATCTCGAACCCTCTTTCAGTTTTCGTGATAGAAACACGCTTTGTTAGCTTCCTTCTTTTGAAAGGTGTTGCACTACCGCACCGCATGCCAGCGTCCTCTTCCTGCCATACGATGTTTTTGAAATAAAATTGTGACAAAGCCTGTAGCTTGTGCACAATATAGACGTCCATGGATCCATTCTCATCTGCAAGGTCATACATTCGTCGAACGTCATTGTCTGTGTGCAACAATGTTAAACTATCTTCGAGTGCCTTATTTGGTGCAACATAAAATAAAGCCCATTTTTCTCCTCCAATATCATTCAAAACATGATCAAGCACCCTGGTAAATGCAACCCTGGTGGAGCTAAAACACCGACATCGAAGGCGACCGCCTACATATCGGAGTGGCTGAAATTCAAATTTCCCGTTGTGGTGAACTTTAAATATGACTTCTTTGGTTTCTGCCATGTCCTATAAAACGTATACCTTAATAACAATTAGAATCAACCACTAGACTTTAAGGGGTGTAATGACCATACCTATAAAACATAAACCCTAATAACAATTTCAATAACTTTTAATTAAATAAATATTTAATAATATAATATAAAATATAAAGCTGCACAGGTATTTATATTCATGTACTCTATAAATATATGAACGAATAAGGTAACAAAGTACATACAGGGGAGTACAACAAACCTGGATTTGTTTATAAAAAAGAAGAAAAGGACAACGATTATTTTATTTGGATTCTTCGATGAAAGTCAGCCAGGGTAAGCATCCGCAATGGCAACTTGATGAAAGACTTTTTACTATTCTAATAAGATATTCAAATGACTTGTTCCATTGTGGATATAACTTTGAAGAAGACTTTTTACAAAAACACTTGTAAAACTTCAAGCGTTTGAAGCTATTGTCAAAAAGCTTTTGTATTTATTAAATTTCATTTTACACCCAACATTAAATATGCAAAAGTTATTGCAAAAGCTTTTGCAGTGGAGTAGTTGATTTTGCAAAAGCTTTTTACCTCAACCATTTAATTGTATTCAATGCATCAAGTCTTTTATGACTTGATGCATTGGTAATGCTCGAGGAATGTGTGGATGTTGATTGTTGAAGATTATTAAATTGATTTAAAAATACAAAAACCATTTCCCAAAAATCAACTGACATCCTTACCTGTAAACAGGTGAAAACAAAATAGCCAAATGCTAGAGTTCACAAAAAAAGTAAAATGCTGAGGCCACTGATACTCTAACTCTTAGTGACCACAAAAAACCCATTTGCAAACACCAATTATTACAGTTACTTTGGATTATTCACACTATACACCAATTCAAATTGGCAATAAATAATACAGCTGTCAACAAAAAAACTAAAAACACCTTTTTCATTTGTGAAATTTACCTTTCACTTCTACTGTGATATTTTAGTCAATTAACATTTAGATCAATTAGATTATCAATCATCACAATCATTTACGAAATGCTGTTTTCTTTGTGTCAAGATGGTACATGCACTCCGAATTGTACTAATTTGCACGATTCTTTATTTAAAGACATGATAGACCGTTTCAACAGAATGGTAATTGCTTGTGAGCCAGGAAAGACTTTCCCAATAGAAGGAAATTTTAGAGAGAAACAAGAGCTGATTGATAAGAGGAACATAATGATTGAACAACTTCCAGAGTATGAATGTGAGTATGAAGATATGAAAGCGCGTTTCAAGAGGATCGAAGATGATAATGCTAATTTGGAAGCAACGTGTGAAGAGGCGATAGCTGATTTTAAGATTTACAAAGATTATAATGCTGATGCTGAAGCGAAGTATGAAGAGATGAAAACCAGTTTTAAGAATTTAAAAGATCATAATGATGTTGTCATAGCTAAGTATCAAGAGATGGTTGAATGTGCCAAAAAGCTTATCAACATACTCAAAGAAGTTGCAGTTGATGCTGATGATTTTTAGGATTATGAATGTGTTATGTATATGTTTAAGAATGTGCTATTTTGGACTTATTTGGTATGTAAGGTAATAAGTATTTATCTAATTAACAAGGTACTAGATTACCGCATCAAATTTTATGTTATGATTTTATGCTATCATTTGTGAAAACATAAATAATCAAAATAATAGCTAATCTCGATATTCTTCACATGCGAATATGCTCTAACTAGACTTAATTACAATAATAAACTCAAAATTCCATTAGTTATTGATATTATTCACTAGGAAACATAAATTTTCCAAACCTCAAATAATCAAAGATAAACTATGATTTATGCATTCTAAAAACATCAGATAGTCAACATAATAAACAAACAGAAAAAATAGTATCTAAATAAATCAATAAACATCTTCACATGTGCAAAAATAGATATGTAATAAAAAAACATATAATGAGATAGTCAAAAGTAACAAACAAGCACTTGTTAGGATTCAGAAAATCCATAGTGAAGAGTCGGTCACCCCAACTATTATCTAGCATAAGTTAGCTCGTAGACATATCGTTATTTACGTTTTTATTAGTGTAGTTTAGTTTAGAGTAACACCGTGGAGGAAGGACGGGTCTTTACCCACTGTATGCCTGATCCACAGTCCGACAGGAGGACGTATTTGCTGTAACTATAAATACCCCTTCCATCCTTGGAAGGGGTGGCACTCTTAATCTAATCTTCCTTTTTGTTGAACTTTCTCTCACTAGTTTCATCCTCTCATCTCTTCATCTCTCTAAAACCATGGCTTTCTTGTATCATCACCATCCAAGGCCACCCGAATCATCATAACACAATATATGTAAGATCCTACAACACTATCTAATAAATCAATTAACATCTTCACATGTGAAAAAAAGAAATATGAAATTCAAGTAACATATTCACATGAGATAGTCAACGCCGGATAAAACTTGTTAAAAACTGAATCAGATTCAATCAAAAAAAAGAAATTACAGACTCAATACCAGAGTCAACGGCAGAGATAAAAAACGCCGGATTCAATTTGAAAATAGATGACGGAGACGACGGTGATGACGGAGATGCGATTACTATCGTAAACTGGTTTCTATTAGAGTTTGTGTGTGTTTTTAAGTGTGGCTCACATGGAAGGTAAAGAACCAGTAATAGATGATTCTTTAAAGGTGCAGATTGAAGAAAAGGAGAATGAAGGGGTGCAGCAACCACCGCCAGATCGCTGCATCCATTGCTAGTATTGGAGTAACCACTGCTTTGCTATTATTCTACCCACGCCAGACGTTTCCATCGCAGAGGCAACCATTGCTACAATTATAACCACAGCAATAACACCAACACCAAAACCAAAAGAGGCTGACAATGAGATTGCCATACAATTGGTCAACCAAAAGCAATCTCACCATATCCCTGCACCTAGACCTAATTCAAAGAGTCTAAACATTGGTGAACCTGTGCAGAAAGATGTAGTTACTAAAACTGATATTGGAAAAGGTAAAGGGATTGCAGATCCAACTTTGGTGTTTCAAAGTACAGAGGAGCAGATAGCTTTTGATGAAAAAATTGCTAAAAGATTACATATGGATGTAAATACTAAAGAAATTGCTACAAAAAAGGAAAGGGCAAAGCAGAAGAAGCCTCTAAACAAGCTGTAGAAGAGCGGTAAATGGAACAGATGTATTTTACCCTACATAATTATGAAAAGTAGTTCAGTTTACTCGTAATGATTAACTTAGCTTCATAGTCCTAAAAAGGGTCAACAAAAACCATAAATAATTCAGGCCATAGAAGGAATCTATACCAACGTCATAAACAATTGCATAGATGATGCATATAAACCACTCCTTATAAGTCTACAAACTGCCACTAAATTTTTTAATGAACCAAGTAATGTTACATACTTAACTAACGACATCTAAGGTATTATACCCTACATAATTACGAATCAGATACACATAAAAAAGAGCAATGGATTAGAAAATGGAATTAACACCTATCTAACATAGGTATTAATCGAATAACAAAAACGAGTAGTAGCATAGATGGAGCCGGCGGGAAGTCGCTCAAGCCAATTACTAGCTTGGTCCCGTAGAGAGAATTGGAAGAGACGCAGATGCGTGGTCTCCCGAGTAGTAGCATAGAGGTCGATGGAATCGAAAATTTTAAGGAAATCCTTAAGATGTTGATTAGGATCTTCGGAACGAAGTCCATCGAATGCACATCCGTTTTGCAACAACCGGATGGTATCGGATCGCAGGGCCGTAGTTTGGGCTTGGTCGGGAAGCTCAATGGTGTTTCTATAGTCTAGGTGGCTTGGTCTTGAGTATTTACCAAGAGTACGGCCTCTTGGCGGGTCATTTGGTGGCGGGTTGATGAGTGGTGGTTGATTATCACCTTCCCTGATGAAAAGTGATGGGATTACTAACAAAGGTCACGAAGAAGGGGGATAGACTACAAGGAAGCTAAAAAATGAGAAAAAATCTTACTTGATAAGAATAAATCAAGGAAACCTAAACGAGGTGGACTCCTAACTAGCTATTCTATTCCCCGGCAGCGGCACCAAAAACTTGATACGCTTACAACGCGCGTTCGGGGTCAAAGGAACTTCCTTTTCGTCGAGCAAGTTTTTCAACACCCTAGGCAGTGAACCTAATCGTTGTAGTACAGTATTAGGGTAAGCCACGGGTATTGATATCGTTCTCTAGGGGAATAGGAATGCTAGTAAGAAGTTACTACGCTAAAGTTGGGGTGGAGGAATATTACTTTTTTTTATCTTTTTTATATTTTTTAGAAATGGAAAGGTACGAATCTCGGGTTTGGATTTGGGGGTTGGTATTTCTACCGATTACTCTACTTATCTATTCTAATTAACTAAGCTAGGGGTAGTCTATAACTATTGTTGTGTGCTCGTATGATGATTAAAAATGTGTTTACTTAGATTTTATTACTCCCTAGTTTTCTCCTATTGATGGTTGAATTGTCATGTCCTTATTCTTAACGCGTTGTGTTTCTAAGGTCGTAGGGTATGCGTTTATCCCTAACTCTTTGAATCTACCAAAGGTTAATGACTACGAAATCTATAGGATTCATAAACTTAACACTAAGGTATTCTTTGGATGTTTAACCTACAATTCCACTACTAACTATATGCTAATGTTCAACAAAGATTAATCAAGCATTAATAACACAACGAATGACCTATCGCAATACTAGGTCAATCACATTTAAGATATGTTAGATATTGGTTTTCATAAAAACATAACAAACACTAGTATGGATCGAATGAGATAGATAGTTTAGAGAGAGAAAGTAGGATGGGAGCCTTTCTAGAGAGATAAAGTGAAAGAAAACATAGAAGGTTAGATTGAAAGAAAGGTCCAACCCTCTACCTTGGGAGGTAGAGGGTATTTATAGTTACATTCTACACGTCCTCTTTCGGACTGTGGATCAGGCATACAGTGGGTAAAGACCCGTCCGTCCTCCACGGTGTTACACTAAACTAAACTAAGCTAATAACTAACTAATAAACTAACAAATAACGTAACTAACGAAATGTCTACGAGCTAACTTATGCTAGATTATATTTGGGGTGACCGATACTTCACTATGGAATTTCCAATTCCTAACAATCTCCCCCTAAGGGAGGTCACCCTATGATTTACATTTTTCATCCTAGCATTCTATTAAATCTTCAGTCCTGAGCTCGTAGACTTTAATTCTTCAACATCCGCATCTTTGTGCTTTAGCAGTGATACTTCAAAGTATGATTATTTTGTACTTTCAGTGGAGGCCTTTAACTGATCCACATCTTTGATGATCTTTTAGCTTTCTTTGAGATCATCAGCCATAGTAAATCTCTGGATCACACTTTGTAGTGTTGCCTTCATGTGATGTTGTGACTTTTAGACCGACATGATCACACTTTCTGGATCATGACATCATTTCATCAGAGTAGCGGAAGCTTTTACTGGTTTAAGATATTTGCAGCAGCGTAGCAGAATCATAGTATAAAAATATCTAAGCTAGGTTATGAAGATAGCACTTGTCATGATGTTCTTTAAATTAAGTGTGGATGCTGTGAGCATGCGGCTATGAATTGACTTCTCAATATCGATCAGCTGCAACCGTCCAAATGTACCTGCAAACAACAGTTAGCAATAAAACACACGAAAGTGTCTTTGATCACTTTCGTTGAATTGAGGTACACGCCCAGTTCCCGTTGATCAAGACAAAATACTGCCGTGGTCGTAGAATTTCAAGAATATCCTTGACAGGGTTTCGCGAATTGCTCTAGCCGTTCTCAAACTGGAACGTCTCAAAGAAGACAACACGGAGTGAGTGAACCAGCGAATTGAGATTCACTGATTGATGAAAAATTGATTTGAAAAACAATCGCGTATTGCTTAGAAGAAATAATTTTGCAATACGACGAAGGTGTTATGAGAACGATCAATTTTCAATCAAAATACTTTTTGTATTAGAAAATGAGTACACATTCGATGTGCTAGAGAAAAGAAGAGATTTACACATCGAACGGTTTTTCCAAAAGTATTTTTCAATCAGAGATACTTTTTGTGTTTGAAAATGAATACACATTCGATGTGCTAGAGAAAAGAAGAGATTTGCACATCGAACGATTTTTCCAAAAGTATTCGTCAATTCATTTCCTAGACCAAGGTTGATTCACGAGTGAATCGCCCCATCGTTTCTATCCAGTTATCACAAGCTTGATCTTTAGAAAAGATCTCACATGTCACCCACCAAGAGCTTGTTTGATGTTGGCTCTAGAAGGATTTCCATCTTCATCGTGAATACTTCTACATATCACTCGGATGTTCTGGCAATACCACAAGGATAATGTGTAGGACTCTCAATATATACTTACTTTCCACATTTTGTGAAACAGTAAGTCTTCATTAATTTTGTGTCCTAATGAGATATTGTGGATGATCTCTTGGCTCTAGACTCAATTGTGCACATTTGGTTCCTATGCCCGAGACTAGGGAGAAGTTTTAGTGCTGTGCGTCACTGGGTCCATGAAGTCTTGTCTTCAATATCGGCGTTACCTTAGTAACCACCAGTAGCATATGTATTGAACCCGGTTTCTAGCCTAAGGTTGAATTAATGGAGGGCTATTTCTTTTCACCCTTTTTCACATTCAATTCTTTTTCATTCTTCAACCCCTTCAGTGCTTACCGAGACTTCATTACTAGAACTTTGTTGGGTTTATTCCAGTTCTAGCTCTATCTCTGTCCGCACTCTTCCCATATTCTCATTTTCTCCTTTTTTCATCATACCTAAGGACTCTACACTATCTAGTGGATTGTCCCTGGGTAGATCCCTCCATCTCTGGCGGGATCGTGGGAACGAATACCTAAACTGACCTTCCTTATAACTTCATGCATAAAGTAAATTGGTCGGTATTTTGGTATTGTTCTTTCCTTCATGAAACCAACTGAAAAATCATTTGGAAAATCAAACAAAGTACTTGTGATATAAAATCAAAGCATTTTGTACCTTAATTGTTTTGATCATTTAGAAATGCTCCCCCTCAACATGTGCATATGATATTGAAATTGTTTAGCACATGGAGGCAAGAGTTCTTTTGAAATAATTTCTTTGATCACAATTTTCTAAGAAAAAGCCTTTTGCTTTTGTTGGTAAATTCTCCTCCTCAATATGTGCGTTGGATATTTTAAAATTATTTTGCACATAGAGGCAAGAGGTTTTTGAAGTACTTTTCACGATTGCCAATAGAAACCATTCGCTCCCCCTCAATATGTGCATCGATATATGAAAGAGTTTAGCACATATTAGAGAGAACTTGCACTTTGAATCAAAACGATCATCTTTTATCAAATTTCATATTAAATCACAAATTCTCCCCCGATCAAAAATATCAAACCCTTTGAGATTTTGGATCCCAAGTGATTTAATAAGGTTTGGAAAACTTGGGAGAATATGTGGCCTTGTTTAAATACTCTTCTGGTTTTTGGTTAAATGCTCCTCCACAATCATGTGCATTATGTATTTCAAAATCGTTTGGCACATGAAGGAAGGAGAGCTTATGAAACAATCACCCTTTAAAACCGATTTGAGATTTAAATCACGATCTCTCCCCCAATCAAAAATTTCAAACCAATTGAGATTTTGGATCCCGATTGATTTAAATCATTTGGAAAATTTTGGAGAAAGACATGGTTTGATTTAATTTTTGAAATTGACTGATGAGGACCAATTATAGACATTAAAGATTGTTAGTGTCAGGTATGATAGTTTTTAAGAGATCTTTAAGTAAAATAAAATAATTTCACAATCAAACAAGAACAGAAAAAAATTCATTTTGAAAGATCTTTGGGTTTCAAAGAAAATCATATCATGACATAACATTAAATCTTTAGATCACCACTTATTTTGTACAAACCGGACTTTTATGAATAAATATCGTTTGAAAATATTTTATTTTAAATCACTCTCCCCCTCAATCGATGACCGTAGTCGATGATTGAGTGACTTAAGTTTTGATAAAATGAAGTCCGGTGATTTTCAAAATTAAGTCCAATCTATTTTCTAAAACCAATATTTTTCCATTTTTCAAAACAATATTTTCAAAATTTGTTTAAAAATGGTATCATTAACTACCATCCTGCACAAAGATACGTTAGGTGGTTCAGAAGCTTCTGTTGTTGTTGTAGGGCTTGAAGAAAACCATCTGCTGATGCAGTGAGACCTCTGACGTTGCATTTTTTCATGCCAACTCTCCATAGAGGTCAAATTAAGCTCCGTTTCTTCATTTGATGATGAAGAAAACCATCTGCTGATGCAGTGAGACCTCTTACTTTGCATTTTTTCATGCCAACTCTCCATAGAGATCAAATTAAGCTTCGTTTCTTAATTTTTGACCTAAGAAATAGTTACCCTTTCCTTTCGGCATCCAATCATCTTCTATTGTGGGATCCGGATCGGGAACATTCTTATATACCAATATACCTGCAAATTTATGAAAGTTCTGATACTGATTGTTTTTCAAGCAACTCATTTTCCACCAATATTGTTAAAACAAATATTTTTCTGAAGAATTTTAGAAGGAAAAATATTTGAGTAGGAACAACAGTCTTTTTGACGACATGCTTTCCTTGTATTTGTTTTTAGGATAAGTACACAAAATTTGTGAAAATCGCTTAAGCGTAGCACTTTCCTTCCTTGAAGAGCGGGTTGCTATCAGAAATAATAGCAAGCCATGGTTTAAGTGCGGGTTACAGTCTGAAGTAACTGTAAGCCAATTTTTTTTTTTTTTTTTTTTTTAATATTAAAGACATGTTTTGAAAAAGAATATTTACACCTCCTGCTCGAACTTCATCTAAAGTCCCGTGCCATTATTGAATGACATTTCTAAGACCGTAGATGTTATCGATATCAGAAGACACGTCATCAGAAAAACAATATTTTTGGTATTTTTTAAATTTTTTGATTTTTATGGATTTTTGTTGATTTTATATTTTTCTATTTTGTTTTTCGATAAATATATACAAAGAGGATGATAAAGTTTAAGAGGGACGATGATACGAGTACCGAGATAAGGATATCCTGCAACACTTTGTAGAAGATAGAAGTCGTCATCTCTTAAACTTTCACCACTAAAGCTTTCGAGGCTCTTGAATCGTCGTCAGAACTTGAGCCTTCTGAAAGTGAGACTTTGGTAGCTTCCCCCCAAACCGACAAACTATAAAAATATTTCCTCAAGAAGTAGAAATGAATAAAAATGGTCTCATTGAATAAAGCTCAGCACCTCGAAGAACACGAGAACAACGAAGTAACAAGTTGAAACATTGATCGTCTCAGTGGTTATCAAATCTAGAATAACTGATTAAGTCCGATCACATGAACCTGTTATGCGTCCCCGATGTACACATTACTCTTCGAGATTGACCAGTTTTCAATTCAGGGGAACAATATATCAACATCTTCATTTTACCAAGTGCATTCCAGTTATCTTCCATATCACCAATCAGCCCATAATGTACACAAGTACCCAACCAGAGTAGAGAAAACGACATCACACTAACTGGTTGAATCACTGATCTTCTCTGCGGATATCAACTCCGAAATAACTGATTAAGCTCGATCATGTGAATATGTTTTGCGACCCTGATGTACATATATCTCTCCCCTGATGGTTGCGATCTCATCGGAATCATCATTACATTGTGTACACGAAGGACTAACCGGAAGCACTTTATCATAAATCATATAGAAGATGTCGATAAGCAATATCATCTCACATTCCAAATATTCTTCTCATATTTCTTCCTACTGAAAGCTGAGATAACACATACCAAAAGTATCCAGATGTACACATATCTCTCCCCTGATGGTTGTGATCTCATCGGAATCATCATTACATTGTGTACATAAAGCACTAACCGGAAGCACTTTATCATAAATCATATAGAAGATGTCGATAAGCAATATCATCTCACATTCCAAATATTCTTCTCGTATTTCTTCCTACTGAAAGCTGAGATAACACATACCAAAAGTATCCAGAGACCACTTCCCCCCAAATGATTGGAATAATGCATCCTTCCCCCAAATAGTTGGAATAATATATCCTTCCCCCAAATAGTTGGAATAATACATCCTTCCCCCAAATAGTTGGAATAACACACCAAAGGTTACGAGTTAAACACTGAGTTTCTCTGCGGTTATAACATTTGTCTTTCCCATGATTACTTCAATAGAGAAGAAGTATTAAGTTCATCACGTGTACTCGTTGTATGTTTAGATGTATATCTTCTTCCCCCTTGCTGGTTTTGATACCTCAGAATCAGCAACACATTATACATGCCAAATACTCTTGAAATAGAGAAGAACAAACAATTAGCTCAACTGAATCCTGTGAGAATCAACTGCTAAAGAAACTCTCTCTGACTATCTTTATCAACCCATATGTAGACAATTTGAAGTGACCATTGATGAAGAAAACCCGATATACCAAACTTGAAACTGAAGTCGAATTCCCCACATTTGTGACTTATGCTTGGACTAACGTTGGAAGAACGGTGTAGAGAATTCATGCTTCATGCAAATCTCTAAGTACTCAATACCCAATGAAAGTATGAGACATTAATACCTCTTGTGATTATCCACAACGTCCTATGCGTGTGACACTGAGTAAAACAACGTAACTCCTAAAAGTGATAGTTAACCAGGTCTTCAACCATCTACCCCGACAGCTGGTAACTAGATAAACCAAGTCTTCAACTCAAATTCTTAAGCCCGAGCAAGTTATCAAATAAGAACACACCTTTGTGAAAGTCGACTTCAATCTCAAATAAGTGATAAATGATTAACTCTGAAGTAATCAACATGTGTCAAATGCCCAACACGTGAATAAACATACAATCGGATGTACATCGATCCATTGAATGAACTGGATTAAATGATTCCTCAACATCAATACCATCTTCCTAAAGATATACATATAGAGACTGATCTGTAAGATTCACCAATAATGTCTTCAAGCGGATGAGGTAGTCATTTTCCTTAGTGTTCATGTGGTTGATTTACATAGTGCACAATAATCCGTGAAGATTTGGTAAAGGGATACCAAAGAGCGGATCATTATTCATGAACAATAATCCGTGAAGATTGGCAAAGGAATACCAAAGAGCGGATCATTATTCATGAGTGCAACTACAATGATAGTCATTAACAACGCTTTTAGGAATAACTGGAGATTGGTCTTCTTGAGTAGTCTGAGATGTACTTCTTAGATGATCAACATTCGCTAGCGGTTGGAAATACTCAACAAACATATCTTGAAACAATGAATCCCAAACAATAAATCCCATTTATCCTTAGTGTGTGAAACATTAGGTGTTGGAGGAGAGTCATCAAACAATAAGTCGTATGACCATTATTCAAACATCTATCATCATGTAGTATACTTACTCTTCTCCCCCTAAAAAATTGCATCCGAGGTTGCCATTTTTGATTTAACAAGTGAATAAGAATATACACCAATGAACGTAGATCCACTTGATGACTGAATGATCATGGGAGAAATATGAAGCATGTTGATGAAGAATGTCGATGAGAATGGTCATAAATATGAAGATTTCTCTTCTTCTGAAGATAAAGCGCACTGAAGCGTACACCTTTATTTTCTTTGAGAAACGGGGCCTGAAGTGTTATCTGCAGATGCCATAATGATGAAGTACGAGGCCTGAACTGATGTGAACATACGTCATTGTCTATTGAATATCAAGGTTGAGTTACTTGAACCTGTGAGTTTTGAGATATCAATCCATTAGTTATCCATACTTTTAGCCAGTCCATGTAGTGAAGGATAGAAGTATCTGCAACTGAGTAAGGATTACCTGCACTAACATTACAAGCTTGATTGCATATATATTGGTTAGTGACATTAGTATCCAAACCCTTTGGGGTTTCACGGTCAACCTTGATTTTGCCATCGGTGCTTGACTTTCCGTAGGTATCCACCTAAGTCCAGCATTCTTAAACACTCTACCAGACGGTATCCACTTATGTCAAGGACTAGGATTGTCAGGCTTCTTATGCATAGTGGAAGACATATCCTTATTCCTAGTTTCCAAAGATTTAGAAGTTGGTATCCATCTAGGCAAAGTTTTTGGTTTGTTTTGCTTCATATGCACCGTAGATGACTTAGTGAAAATCCTAGACTTAACATGTTGAACCTTTGCATGAGCATTTACTTTCTTTAGGGATTTTGAAAAACAATTATCATGATTTGCCCTAAAGATGCATTTCAGACAATTTGAGTAAACAACTTGTTTGGATTCAGACAATGATCTAGAGTTCTTAGAGTGATCTGCTATGGGAATAGCTTTATTCGAAATGCAACTACTCTTAGATCCAAGCCAATCCCTAGTCTTTAGTTTAGTTTTCCTAGGTAATGGTTTAAAACTACTAGCAGTGCCTTGAAATCTCGTAGAATTCATCACCCTAGGTCTAGCACCTAAAATTCCGTATTTTTGAATATGTGCCTTTTTCTTAGCTTCTTCTAGATCATAGTTCTTGAACAAGTCATTCATATCATGTGAATTCTTAGGCAAATAAGGTGAAGTGACTGGTTTTGACAAAACTTTTTTCACATCAAATTGGGAGGCAAACCGTGTTTTTGAAAATTTTGTTCTTTTAGATATAAATGCAGTAGGCTTCCTAACAACAAACCGGTCTCTAATGGAATGAGAAGCTGGCTTCCACAAGGTTGATGGTTTTGTAAACTTAGTGTTCACACTTTTCCATACAGTTTTTCTCAGCTCATTCTTTAAGGCAACTATCGCAAAACTCTTATCCTGAACTTAAGCTTTGAGTTCATCAATTTTTGCTATCAAAGATTTTGTTTGTTCCATTGAGTTAGTTCTAGCTTCTTTAACAGAGTCACTTAGTTCTATGTGATGCTTTCTCAAAGTCTCATTTTCCTTTAGTAAATTGGTCACACAAACCGCTAATTCATCATTTCTCATTTGAATATCATCAGTAGCATTAACATCAGAATTACTTGTAACCAAATTACTTATCACATGCATATCAGAAATATGTTTCTTTAAATTGTTGATAGTCGAGTTTTTGGCATGAAGCTGAGCTTTTAAATCATTTATTTCAAAATATTCATGAAATTCAGGAAATTCCGGATGTTTACATGGTTTCTTAGTTTGAAAACTTTCCTCCTTTCTTTGTATTGCAATTTCAAGTGAAATGCAATGTTTTTCAAGTTTTGAGAATTTGTTTGAAAGTTCATAAAAAGCCTTTTTATCAACCATATCATATATTTTGAAATTATTAGTCTCAGCCTCAACCAAGAAACATTTATCAGAATCATGTTCGGCATTACGATCAGTTTGTTTAGGTACATTAGCAGATGTATTATGTTGAACAGTTAAGGGTACCTCGTCACATGACACATGTTCATTTGTTGGTCTGATATTTGCATCTACATCATGTGTAACAAGAGTCACTGAACTACTGGCTATTACAAGCTTATCTATCCGAGCCTCTGATTCAGGTGTCAACGATCCAACATCTGTGCTTTACCCGACTCAAAACTACAATCTCTTGATTGCACTCGACATTCATTCACCCTTCTTATTTCAGTATCCACATCTAGTTTGGCGGAGTTACCGAACTGCCGGTTACATCATTCTTTGTTGTCTCTGTTATTCAGATCCGGCAACACCCGATCTTTCAATTGATACATTACCCGACTCATCACAACTATCTCTCAACCGCACTGGACTCTCATCCACATTTTTATCTTTCAGAGTAACTTCCTCAATATACTTCTCCACATTATCCATGAGATGGATAAGTGTCTCTATGAACACGCTAATTTCCATTCCAGTTTATCTCTTGAAAGACATTTCAGTCATGTCTTGATCATAATCAGATGTAAATTCCCCAATGATGAATGACTGAAATTGGTTATGGATCACTTGAAGTGCAGCACTGGAACTATCCTTTTGAACCTTTTCTTTATCAAGTTGTTGTTCCAATTGTTCTAAGTTCAACAGTAATGTTCCCGTTAATGTGGATAAATCTTGACGGAAAAGGGCATTGCATGTTCGTTCCATTCCTATCGTGAGTAACATGAGATGTGAGTGAAGTTGTTGATAAGGTTCAATGCTACTTGCCTTTTGCATGGCATTTTGTAGTCTAAACAGGTGCAATTCTCTCTCTTCGAACTCTGAACATGAAGATCTCACATCCTCATTGATTGATTCAATCATCTTTAACCGTTCAGTGTAGCATACATTATCATTGTTGTCCACAGCATTATACAATTTAAGTACTTTCAAAATCACTGAATCAGGAGTGTAAGACATGATGTTGCTGTGTACACGGGATTTTACAAGTCCGTGATTTAAACCGAGAAATAGGATCTTTCGCGGGATTTTACTAAAATCAAGACCAAACCGTTAAGAAATGACCAATGGAACGTGTTAAGATGACTGATGGATTGACACAATGATAGAAAATTGTATGTTAGGACTTATGATTGATCGTAGGATTAGCAGAGATGTTGTTTAGTTGAGATTTGGATTGGTTGTTGCACGATTTTACGGAGAAATTTAGGTCTAAAAACATAAAAACCTCAATAACTTCTGTTCGGAGGGGATTTAGGCCTCGAAGGTTGACCCGAATCAACTTTAGTTTACTCGATATGCCATTATCCTCATTCTCACGGTCGTTTTGATGGGTAGAACGCTGAAAACGGATTTACGGTTCAAAAGTTATGGCCATTTGAAGTTTTGTCGAGAAAAGTCAACAAAACGCACCCTAGACAACTCGCACCCAAGACAACTCGCTTTGATGACAACTCGCTTAATGTGACAACTCACTTATAAGACAACTCGCTTCAGGCACAACTCGCTTAGTCTGACAACTCGCTTATAAGACAACTCGCTTCAGGCACAACTCGCTTATGTGACAACTCGCTTAAGTGACAAATCACATAAGCAGACAACTCGCTTCCAAGGCAACTCGCTTAAACGACAACTCTCTTAAGATACAACTCGCTTAAATGACAACTCGCTTCCGGTACATTGAATCTGGACAAGTCACAGTCAAAAACTGACAACTCGCATAAAGAAAAGCAATCCGAGACTCAACTCGCTTCCAAGAAATATTTAAAAAACACCACTTTTCAATCCAAAAACAACCCAACCACGATGATTCAAGCCTTCCAAATCAAAACCTAACTACTTAAAATGATTCTAAACATAGAAGTACTATCAAAATCCAAACTTTAACACAAGAAATGATCCAAATGATGCTAACCACTCTAAACTCATTCAAATCCAAAAACCTTATGAAAACGACTAGAAATCCAAGAACATGAAAGATGAGTGATCAAACCATGGCGCTCTGATACCAATTGTTAGATATTGGTTTTCATAAACACATAACAAACATTAGTATGGATCGAATGAGATAGATAGTTTAGAGAGAGAAAGTAGGATGAGAGCCTTTCTAAAGAGAGAAAGTGAAAGAAAACATATAAGGTTAGATTGAAAGAAAGGTGCAACCCTCTACCTTGGGAGGTAGAGGGTATTTATAGTTACATACTACACATCCTTTTTCGGACTATAGATCAGGCATACAGTAGGTAAAGACCCGTTCGTCCTCCACGGTGTTACACTAAACTAAACTAAGCTAATAACTAACTAATAAACTAACAAATAACGTAACTAACTAATTGTCTACGAGCTAGCTTATGCTAGATTATATTTGGGGTGGCCGATACTTCACTATGGAATTTCCAATTCCTAACAAGATAAGAGACAACCAATCAATATTCAATAACTAGGTTTCATATTACCTAAGCAAACACACAAGTAAATTAGCCGGACATGGTGAACATGCAAGCATACACACAATCAATTTAAGACATAATTGAATCAATGAAGTAAAACACTTATCTTGATGTAAAATAGGGTATGGAACCCTAAAATACTGTACAAGACAGCCTTGGTTCGGTTTAGGTTTTTACTCCACAAAACTACCTCTCTAAAACTGAAAAATTCGGATTCTACATATAGTGTTACAAAGCTGCGACGACGCCACTCTTTAATTGTGACGCTGCCGTCGCCGCCATTAGGGTTTCGTCTTGGCCACGTCAACTCTGTGATGGCGTCACCTTATGCCCGTGACGTCGTCGCCTTTAGTCTCTGACGTCGTCTGGATCAAATCTAGGCCGTCTGATCTGCGACGCCCTACTCTTTTAAAACCTGATGCCGTCACTTGTAAAATGTCAATTTTCTCTCTGAGTCGTCACAAGATGTTTCGCGACGGCGTCACAAATAAGACTTGATGCCGTCCCCCTTTCAATTCAGCAGATTGAGTATCTCGATTATTGGCTTTGGCCATTTTCTTCGTATATTCGCGCCTTTTCGTCCGAATAAGTGTCATTCCAGCAATTTGCCTTCAAGATACCTAAAAAGCGAAAAGGAACGAAATTAAGTAATAACGGATACAAAAGTGATCGATTAAGGGCTTAAATGACCCCTCAAAAAGGTTCCTTTTAAATCCTTATCAGTACCTTTTGAGGTTAATAAAGGTGTTAGAGGGGTAGAAGAGCCAGTTCTTGTTGCCCCGACTTCGTTTGCAAGTAAGGTTGGTGCTAGTACTACTACTCAAAAGGCTAATTTTCGCACGCTTGATATGGGTAAACCTCTTAATAAAAGGTTGAGGTACATATTCCTTTATCTTCAGTCTTGGATGCTAATTCTAGCTTTGAAAATAGCTTATTTGGGTATTTTATTGGTAAGAGAGTTTCATTCCCATTGTGGAGAACAACGTGAATAATGCATGGAAGAAGTATGGTTTGATTCATGTTATGATGAACTCAAAGGGGCCGTTTTTCTTTAAATTTTCATCAATTGATGGATTGAATGGTGTTTTGGAGAATGGACTTTGGTTTATTCGCTCAGTTCTCATTATTTTGAAGAAGTGGTCTCCTATTACAAGTTTGGTAAAAGAGGATTTAGGTTCTACTACTCTTGTCTGGGTTAACTTCATGATATACCTATTGTTGCATTTAATGAAGACGTGTTGAATTCCATGGCTACTAATCTAGGTACTCCTATCATGCTCTATCCATACAAAAGAGCTATGTGTAAGCAATCATAGGTCCTTTTTTATTATGCGCGTGGCTTGATTAACACTAAGGCTGATCGGGATCTCAAGGACATGATGGTCATTTTTGTTCAGTGTTGGGAGGGTGATACGGAAGTGTTGCATACTGTTTATGTATAGTAAGAGTGAAAACCACCTAGGTGTGGTGTCTGTATGGTGTTTGGCCATGATGAAAACCTATTTCCTAAACGTATAATTGCTGATTTAAAGAAGCAAACAGTCAAGAATAATGATGGTTTTCAAGCTCCCTTGAGAAACGTGTCTTGTGGCATTGAAGTTAGAAAAGGGCCGAAATCCAGCCCTACTAAGCCAAAGAAGCAGGTTTACAAAGTTGTGTCAAAGAAGTCGAACACTACCAATTGTCATAGTGATATTTCATTTTGTATTTAAAGTGGCTTCGTTGTTAATAAAACAAACACATCAAGAATATTAGTAGATAATTAGGCCCAACTTCGATTTGTTGGTTTTGAAAATTAGGGTTTTACCATTATAAATAATAGTCATTAATAAAGTTATACTTACGTGGTTTTCATTATTCAACATAGTATCGGAGCAGGTCTGATCCTCAAACCTAGGTGGCTATGTTGAGCTGCCTCCCATAGGCCGCCCCGTCAAACCCTAAATTATTAAAAAAAAGAAAAAAAATTGATTGTCGAACCTTAAATCTGCAGTCAAGTGAATTGATTGTCGAACTAAACTATTAATTCGGATGTGAATTTACGGAAGCAAACATGCATGTAGCTTTTTTTCTTTTAAAATCTTCCTGAGTCATGGCAGGAAGCAAGCAAGCAGGTGGAGTTTTATCACGTATCGCATCTTAGAAGATTTATTTTAATTTCCTGAACAAAAATTGTTTTTATTTTATGTTGAATCCAGGGTATTAATTCTCGAGATGATTTTTGTTGGTGTCGAATGTAGGTTTCTTATTTCCGAGACGAATTTTGTTGGTGTTGAATCTAGGGTTCTTATTCCCGAGACGACTTTTGTTGTTGTCGAATCTAGGGTTCTTATTCACGAGACGACTATTTGGGATACTTTGGTTATCCGTAAACAAAAAAATTAGAGTAGGTGATATTTTGGGTTATCCCATTTTATTTTGGTTATTGTTTTGTTTTGCTTTTTTTAGTTTATCACTACAGTTCGAGCTTTCGCATCGCCGCTTAAACTGCGGGAGAATATTAGTGGATAATTAGGCCCAAAGTCGATTTGTGAGTTTTGGGAATTAAGGTTTAACTATTATAAATAATGGTTATTAATAAAGTTATATCTACGGAGTTTTCATTATCCAAGAAAGAAGAGTATTAAAAGTAAACTACTCTTTTTAAAGATTAACCGAAATAGGGGTGTTGATCGCTTCGATTATCGGTTTTTTTGGTTCGGTTAATTCGGTTAAAAAAAAATTTTAGGTCATCTCGAGAACCAAACCGAACCAAATTCAAATTCGGTTTTCGGTTCGGTTCGGTTGAATTTTAATTCGGTTCGGTTCTTGGGTTGACCCGAATAACCCGAATTTCACTATTTTTTAAGAAAAAATTAATAATTACATAAATATTTAGCAAAAAAATATATTTCAAGCATAAAAAGTGTTTTCTAAGATTATGATAACCTTTTAATAG
This sequence comes from Chrysanthemum makinoi, assembly GCA_910596185.1. NCBI lineage: Eukaryota > Viridiplantae > Streptophyta > Magnoliopsida > Asterales > Asteraceae > Chrysanthemum > Chrysanthemum makinoi. The sequence continues at coordinate 269,983,942 of OU343217.1, forward strand.
TATTTATTTATATATAAATATACATAAAAATATATAAATATATATATATAAATATATAAAAAATATATATATTTATATGAATTCAGTTTTCGGTTCAAACTGTCAAACCCATAACCAACCCGAGAACCGAATTAATAGTTTGGTTCGGTTCGGTTTTAGCAAATTCGGTTCGGTTATTAGTTCGGTTCGATTATTTTCGGTTCGGTTTGGTTTCGGTTTTCGGTTTATTCGGTTTTTTCGCTCACCCCTAAACCGAAATGATTAAAAATTAAAAAACGTGAATTGGTACATTTTCATTCTACTCAACATTCTAATATCACAAGGGTTCATATCCTTTCTCCCTAGATGCATGAAATAAAAAAGAATTATGAAAATTTACCTTTGCAGCCATTTTAAAACACTAGTGAAGTCCACATGAAGTAATTTAACAAAACAGCAAGCATATGTTGGGTAAGTACGTTGCATATCATGTTGACAAAATCTTTATGTTACTTCGAAGTTCCAGCAAAGTGTTAATACAAACAGCGGCGGATCCAGGATTTTGGGGTATGTGTAGCACAAAATGATCGTCACCTTACTTGGAGTTGGAGTTCGAAGGTCCAGTATCACGAATTCAAAGCAACTATTTTTATTTTTATTATTTTATTTAATATCTTTTCTGTATAATAACAAATGAGAACTTTTAAAAGATATATAAAATAATATATTGAATTCCGTATATGACGATGATTAAAAAAATAACGAAAATGTTACGAGTTTGGTTTAAGAAATCCAAAAAATTAACAAATTCAAGTAACTAGAACAGTTTGGTTTAGTTTGGGCTAAATTTAAATTAGGCCTACTAATTTTTTTCCTAATACTCTTGATTAGCCACAAATTTGGGCTTGTTTGGGCTTATCAACATGGTTTATATAGCATTATAGCAACATGGTTTCACTTCACCGGCCAATTCATTTGCCTTCAGTTCACCGGCCAATTGTATATGCCAGGGACGGAATCAGGGATGTCCACGGGTTCTCAGAAACCTCATGGATTTTTCAATAATGTAGTATCAATGTTTGAAAAAAAAACGTCGCTTTTTCTTAAATGTACCAGGTCCATCAAAATGTGTTTATAATTTTATTTTTTTTTGGGTACAAGATCAAAATACCCGGTTAATATATTACTCCAAAAAATATTTAAGTACAAAGAATATGAGTGAATCTCATATCTCAGCCCGTTACATAGGCGGAAAAGATTACGTAACAAGATACTTCCTATTCTCTAAATAAGAAAATAAATCACTACTCAAAAAACAATATTAGACTCCTACGAAAACAAAATTACTTCCTACTAAGGCCTTGGAGGTTAGTAAAAGCATCCAAATCCCTGAAAGATCGTAGACCTGATCCGCATAATCATCATAATTATAGTCATCATAATCATATTTACGATCGTGACCACCACCAAATATGTTCATTGACTCACAGTAGTACGAATCGAGTGTCGATCGTCGCTTGGAGCGATCGATGACTTGTCGATCGTGCTACGTGGGAGATGTCGACGCCAAAAACCACCCTTCTCGTTTGTTAGCTCGATCGATAGAAACAAAGAAACTTTGGCCCTTTTTTCTTGCTAGCCGTTTAATACAAACAAAAAAAAAAGTTACCGTTTGGTTTATAAAAAAAAAACACTACTAAACCATCCTATAAATACACAAGTTATTTAACACAATCCTCACAAATCTTAATCCTCTCTACACAATCCTCTTTATCAAAAATGTCTAAGAAAACACCACCAACCAAAGGCCGAAAATCCGTTTGTCACAAAGCGTCCCGAATATTTTAACACCGATCTAATTTCCGTTAACCGGTCTCACCAATAATCAATTTTCAACCCCCGGTTTCAATATCCATCCCAACAAGCTCCACAACAACACCCTAACAATCCATTTAGTATGAATCGTCCATTTGTTCCACCGCAACAAAACATCCACTACCAACAACAACAACAAAGCTACTCCCGCCGAAGCAACCAATCTATGTATGGGTCACACGATCCGTACCGTCCAACAATGGATTCATCAACGTCTTCATATTCAAATTATCAAACATATTCTCCGGTTAACCGTATCAATCTTGAGGGTTTTGATTTTGATGAGCAACTATACAACAATCCTAATTTTTATGCTGGAACCGGATCGGGTTATCCGCCAAGAGTATCACGGTTCGGGTACCGGTTCGGCTCATGGATCGTATCACGATTCGATCAACCTTGATGACATAGAAGAAGAAGAATGTCGAGAAGAGACGTCACCGGTCAAACCAAATAAACGAGCTACAAAGGCAAAGAAGAAGGCTGTCGAGAAAGAAGGCAAGAATGATACGGTGCCTTGGACCAAAGAAGAAGAGATCGCCTTGTGCAACGGTTGGTGTGATGTATCCGAGAATAGTGTAACCGGAAACAACCAAACTGCTAGAGGTTTTGTGCAGAAAGTCATTGAATACTTCGAGAATGAGGTTGGTTCGAAAGAGCAATACAACTCTATCATTACAAAGTGGAAAAATAGGGTACGTCCTAGAGTTGGTCATTTTTGTGCCATTTACAACAATGCTTTCAAGAATTACGGAAGTGGTGAGAATGACCTCACTGTTTATACACGAGCTTGTGATGAATACCAACTAGTGTGTGGTCATCCGTTTGTTTTGGAGCATTGTTGGCAGATTTTGAGGGAGCATTCTGCATGGAAGGATAATGAGATGCCGGCGTTTTTAACCCAAGAGGATGGTCGCAGCAAAAGGACTTCAACCGACTTCGGATGTGCGGTCGGATGTGCCTTCGTCACGTGCCTAATAGACCAATTGGTCGTGATACACGCAAAAGAATAAAAAGAAATCTTCGCAGTTTTCTAATTGAAGGTGTTGCAGAGACATGGGGCAAGATCAAGTCCAAGGCATTCGGGGAGAAGAAGAGCGAGACACTGCACTATGGTTTGAAGAAGAAAGAGCTAGAACAACGGCAAATCGAGTTGGGGCTACAACAACAAAGAGAAGCTAGGGAAGACAAAAAATTGGCACTAGAAGAACGAAAACTTGAATTAGAGGCTCAAAAGAAATATGATGCAGATCTCTTGTTCTATTCTTGCGCCAATCGACCCATCTTTGCCCATGATAGAACGCCAAACAATGCAGAAACTCAAAGAGGCGATCAAGGAACGCCACAACCTACATTTTGAATAAGTGTTGTAATGTTTTAATAAGTTTTGTAATGTTTTAATTTTATTTGAATTATAAGTGTAACGTTTTAATTATTAATGAAATTTTATTTTGTGTTAAAAATGTTTTTTTTTTTTTTAAATGAACCAATCGCCCTTACTTGGGGCACCTTACAATCTCAGGCTGGAGAGAAAGCTCGACGCGTGTGAAAAAGTAGGGGGATTGAATCCCCCTACTGTGGGCAGCCTTAACAAAACAGCAAGCATATGTTGGGTAAGTACGTTGCATATCATGTTGACAAAATCTTTATGTTACTTCGAAGTTCCAGCAAAGTGTTAATACAAACAGCGGCGGATCCAGGATTTTGGGGTATGTGTAGCACAAAATGATCGTCACCTTACTTGGAGTTGGAGTTCGAAGGTCCAGTATCACGAATTCAAAGCAACTATTTTTATTTTTATTATTTTATTTAATATCTTTTCTGTATAATAACAAATGAGAACTTTTAAAAGATATATAAAATAATATATTGAATTCCGTATATGACGATGATTAAAAAAATAACGAAAATGTTACGAGTTTGGTTTAAGAAATCCAAAAAATTAACAAATTCAAGTAACTAGAACAGTTTGGTTTAGTTTGGGCTAAATTTAAATTAGGCCAACTAATTTTTTCCCTAATACTCTTGATTAGCCACAAATTTGGGCTTGTTTGGGCTTATCAACATGGTTTATATAGCATTATAGCAACATGGTTTCACTTCACCGGCCAATTCATTTGCCTTCAGTTCACCGGCCAATTGTATATGCCAGGGACGGAATCAGGGATGTCCACGGGTTCTCAGAAACCTCATGGATTTTTCAATAATGTAGTATTAATGTTTGAAAAAAAAACGTCGCTTTTTCTTAAATGTACCCGGTCCATCAAAATGTGTTTATAATTTTTTATTTTTTTTTGGGTACAAGATCAAAATACCCGGTTAATATATTACTCCAAAAAATATTTAAGTACAAAGAATATGAGTGAATCTCATATCTCAGCCCGTTACATAGGCGGAAAAGATTACGTAACAAGATACTTCCTATTCTCTAAATAAGAAAATAAATCACTACTCAAAAGACAATATTAGACTCCTACGAAAACAAAATTACTTCCTACTAAGGCCTTGGAGCTTAGTAAAAGTATCCAAATCCCTGAAAGATCGTAGACCTGATCCGCATAATCATCATAATTATAGTCATCATAATCATATTTACGATCGTGACCACCACCAAATATGTTCATTGACTCATCTAAAGTGTTCACAACCGCCTCTTCATCACTGTCGGAATCAACAATCTCTCCCACCTTAGAGAATGGGTTAACCCTCTTAGTAGAAGAACTAGACAGAGAAAAAGTAGAACTAGACTTACTAACCGCGGCCTGCATCTTCTCTTTCACAACACTCACATGTAGTTCTTGTGATACATTACCAGTCTTTTGAGACCCATCCACCTTAGCTTCCTTTTTATTACCCGAAAAATCAACATTTTTAATAGGATGACCTTCATCATCCACAAGAGTAGTTTTTCCATCAATAATTAGCTTTTCAAGATCCCGAATTTTCTCAACAATAGGAGTAGGACGAACCTCTTTAGCTTCCATTATACTGCCAGAATCCAACTCAGCCCATCCTTAGCCACGACATCAGTAGGAATGCCACATTCATTAGTATATATCATATTAAGGACTTAAAACATATTTGATGTAGCAACCTTCGTCTCACTCGTACTAGCCACATCAGCGGCCTTCTTCTTTGTAGTATCCACCTTCTTGGGTTCAGGAGGATGCGCTTTAGGTTGATACCTAAACTTAGGACCCACAACAGGTTTATTAAAACCTTTAACCGGACCACTTTGGCTACCATTCTTACCTTTATTTTTGTGATTGACCGTCTGAAAACCATCACTACCCTTATGTGTAGGTTGAACTGGAGGAGGAACAAATTTAGGACAGTTATCCAGAGTATGACCAAATAGCTTACAAATGTCACATCGAGGAGGTTTCTACTCGTACTCAACACGAACCTTTTCAATAGTAGAACCCTCAAGTAGAGGTATTTCAACAGTGAGACTTTCCATAAGTACCTCATATGCCTTCACTTCAATCAAACACCTAGCAAAACTACTACGGCCCCAAGATTCCATGCACATTTGACTAGTGTAAGCATCAAGCATTTTAGGAGTACCAATCAAAGTGGCAAGAAGACTGAGACCATCATCAGAGAGTATAGCAAGTGGAATATCATGGAACTTAACCCACACCGGAATATTAGTCAAATCCTCTTTAAGAAGATTAGTATTCATAGTCCACGGTTTAAGAATTATAGGCACATTCCTAATCATCCACGACCCATTTTCAAGGACATCTTCTACACCTTTCTTAGCGGTAAACTTGAAGAAAAAGAAGCCTTTAGCATTCATCATAAACTTTTGAATACCATATTTAGCCCACACATTACGCACATAGTAATCAAAAACCGGAAAAGCAGTCCGTTTAGCAAGAAAGTAACCATATAGAGTATTATCAAAACGAGCATTTACCTCTTCAATCACTTTCACGGTAAGACCCACTCCATTAGTTTTGTTACTACATTTCAACCTACGAAAATTATATTTGTGCTTCTTAGGATCATTAGAAGTAACACCCGCATATGAAACAGGCTTCACACTAGGGTCATTCGTAGCATTAGTAACCATGTTTACATTATGAGAAGAAACCTGAGGAACTGATTAAGAAGTAGCATTAGTAACCTTACCACCATGTTTCTCCATGTATTCATTATAGCCTGTAGCAAAATCTTGTGATTGGAAGGCAAAATCAAAGCTCGTTTTCTTAGTAGCATGCACATGATCAGGCGACACACCATCAGATTGGTCCAAGGTAACACCGCCATCATCACCAATAGCATCACTAGTAGTGATATTAGCAATACCAATAGCATCACTAGTAGTGATATTTTCATTAGGGTCGATCACCAGAGATGTTGTATTCAGCCCATCAGCAAAGGTATTCTTACCATGTTCCTCCAAAGTGTTGGTCATTTGATCGGCCCAATGAGATTAATTAACCTGATCGGTCAGGTTTGTTGAAGGAAAGTTCTTGTTCGATCCAACACTTCAACCCAATCCCTTACCTCCATCACTCCCACCTAATGATTTACCATCAAATTTTGAAGCTTTGGACAAACTATTATTAATCAAAGATCCCTCTCCATAATGAAAACCCACGTACACTAGTAGAACAGGTAACAGACACGCTAGCAGCAGCAACCAAGTAATAACCAAGTAATAAGTAAACCCTAACTTAGAGTTAGGGTTTTAAATGCTAGATGCACGAATAACTATCCCATCACAGAGATAATCGACAATCAGATTGCATGGAATAAAATCACAATTGATTGATAAAGAAAATAAGAAAGCACCGTCCCACGATAGAGTTTAAATCAAAAGAATATTTTGCACCGACGCACAATCACAAGGAATATAACTATCAACCAATTACGTAGAACAAACCATACAGAAAACGAAAAATTGATTTGCAAACTTAATAAATGAACACCAATAGAATCTTAAAGCAAAATATTAAAATCCGATCGGTAAATTTTACGAATTTAGGTTATCGCAAATCGCCAATGGAGAGAGACAGTTTTAGGGTTTTTTTTACTATTAAAAAATGCGTTTATAGTATTTTTGGTCATAAATGAATATTCATTTTGTTAACTCTATTGTATTATTGTTCAAGTTTTTTTTGCATAAGGTCATGTTTAGTCTTGGTTCCATCCATGATATATGCATAATATATATGCTTTCAGTTCACCAGCCAATTCATATGTGGCATGTGCCACAGGTGGCCAAAGGGTATATCTGCCCCTGAATACAAAACTTACCATGAACATTATACTTTTGTCCTATTGAATATAGAGTTGATATGTACACATAGACTTTTTATCTGCATACATAAATTTAACTGGAATAAACATTGATACCATTCTGATGTGCTTTTACGCCATATTTGTTTGTTTTGTTTTTGGATTCTTAAAACCAGGCACATAGAGACCATCCTTGTCAATATGGACTAATTTTATTTCATCGTCAATCAAATATTTAAAAGAGTAAATTACAAATTTGTGTTTATTCTTCCATACTTTTCTAATGTGTTTTTCTTTTTTATAAATATACGAGTTATATACTTTCTGTGTATGCATGGAGCTTTAGCATAAATATACATAATATATTTAACATAAGTTACGATATATCTAAATTTTAATTATTAATATTATATTTTATTATATATTAATATAATATCAATTAATATTTTGTATATATTATTGTTGGACGAATGATATGACTTTTTTTAATTGGTATGATATTGAGGTTCATGTTATTTAAATTTAACCATTGATACCATACTTTAGACATTATGCATGTTTAATAACACGTCGTGACCTTTGAAAATTTGTTTTTCCCGGTATCGTTATTTAAACTATAAAGAGGAATTACATACATCGTTGTTATATGTACAATGTAGTGTATTTATTTTTATCTCGCACTAAATTGTTGTTCGATTGATTCGTGCCTACAAGTTAAAGGGACGAAGCATTTGGGACGTGCCCGCTAGAGCTAATGTAAGTTGGGGTTGGCGCAAACTTATTCATATTAGAGATATAGTTCGTCCATACTTTTAGCATTGCATAGGTAACGCAATTAAGATGTCTTTTTTATTTGATGCTTATTGTCTTCAATCCCTGTTACGTAGCCATTTCACTGTTAGAAATATTACTCGAGAGGGTTGATAGCGGGTTTGGGGTCGAAAGACTTCCTTTCCTACGAGCAAGCTTTACAACCCACTAGGCAGTGAACCTAATCGTTGTAGTGTAGTATTGGGTAAGCCCAGGGGGTTGATCGTTCTCTAAGGGAATAAATGTGACAACTGGCAATTTAGGGAGTCTATTTTAGGTAACCGCATTACGTTAAACTAAACCGAGTTTTTGCCTTTACCACACTTTTTATAAACCAAGACTTGATTTTATATCGTCTATTGGTTTTTACGGATTATTTCATTATTAAATGAGTTATCGTATGAGTTTTAACTCTGTTTGGTAGGCACCATTCGATTCGGCACTAGAAAAGCCTAAAACGAGAATTATTGTAACTTATAGACCGTAACTCGAAAATTGACAAATAAATAGTCAAAACTCGTAGAAAAACGTAAATAACGATGTTAGAAAGTCGAATGAACGTCGTGGGACACTCGGGGATAATATATGAGCTCGGAATGGGTAAACGGGATAGTTACTTAAAAATTACAACTCCCACCCTCTTTCTCCCAGCCGCCCCCATATTTATTTATTTTTGAGTCCCTAGTGTCCTAGTATATATACCCTCACCTCACCACACTTTCACCCTTTATTTCTCTCTCTAAAACATACACACCACCCTCTCTCTACACCATCTCTAAAACCCTAACCCTAAACCACCTTGGCCGCCACTGCTCCGCCACCACGCCCCACCACCGCGGTCACCATACACCACCACCACCATCTTGAAGCTCTCTTTCTCCTCTTTCCAACCATATGTTACACGCTCCATTTGGACCTCCATAACACCTTCAAATATTCAATCAAGATTCGTGACTTTTAGGGTTTCAAGTGGGTTTTGCAATTGGTGCTTGAATAAGGTAAATGGAACAAGATTTGAGCTTGTTTGAGCTATTAGAAGCCACGAATTGAAATCTAGGGTTTCGACCTAATGATGAAATTTGGGGCTTTTGGGTGGAACATGAAATTAAGTCTAATTAGTGTCTAAATAAAAAAGTAATTAGTGTTTGGTAAGTGTGTGGTGTATCAATTTAATGGGTTTATGCATTTTAGGTTTAGTTTCATATTTTTGGTTAAGATAGATAATGGGTTTTGTGTTTGGTTATTGATTGGAGCTTGAATGATTGGATTTGGATGTTGTGGAATGAGTTTGGGTGATGTTTGATTGATGTAGAATGGTGTACGAGCCACAAAGGGCACGCGACGCCTTGGTTACGTGACGCGGACCCACTTGGGCCATGGGTCCGGGACGGGTCGATTTGGTAGCTTGTTGGTTGATGTAGTTGAGGTTTGGATGTGACGCATGGAGCCGAAAAGCTTCTAGAGCTTGTTTGGTTCATGTGGTCTTAACCGCGATCGTGTCATGACCATTAGGGTCATAACATTGGTTTCGAGTATATTTGGTTGATTGATTGGTTGGCGAGATTGTTTTGAGTTGGTTTGGGATTGAATTGCGCTATTATGACTTTTAAATTTGGACTTGATATATATATTGTTGACTTTGAGCTACGTCGGCGTTACTTTGACTTTTTAGTCAATAGTTGACTCCGACAAAGCCGTAACATGGACTTTAGTATAATTTGGACTATTGATTGATTAAAACCGAGAAGTTATGACTCGTGCTTGTGGACTCAAAACGAATAACGATATGAGATTAATATTGGAATTTGACGAAATATATATATAAACATGAAAATGCTAATAAATTGTGAAATATAAATAATAAATGGGATTTTGTACCAAAAATATCGATAACAAGACTAAATTGGAAATGTTTTGTAATAAATAAGTAATTAATATTTCCAGTACACGTTTATCAATAAATGTCAATTGTTGACATTTAATACTAGTTAAGTATTTATTTACTTACGTTGTGTGCATGGGTTACGGATAACCTAGAATTAATAGTGTTGATCCACGTGTGTAGCGGACTTATTAGGTTGACGAATCTAATAAGAGCCCGCTAGGTACGTTGGGTAACTTTATTAATGGGTGAATTATCCTTATGACTCTTTAGGATACGATTGATTTATGGGATAATAAGCGACACGAATAAATAAATGAGTTTATCCAGTTGACGAATTCGATAAGGTCTACTATTTATTCTGAAACTTATTGGACTATGGAGCTTATCGCTTAGACGTCTCATTGTGTCGGATTGAGTCACATATTGTGTTGAATTGAGTCACATATTGTGTTGAATGGAGTTGCATATTGTGATTGCGAAGCATAACATATTGGTTGTTTGAGTGCATTCATAACATCATATTGAGTCGATACACCCACATGAGGAATACCAAACACTAAGATTAAATGGTGAAACGAGACATTTTTGGAAATAAAGAAATGGAATACATTGGGGTAGATAGCGTTGATTTTGAAGAATATATGTATTAAAGTTGGTCTACATTAATAGGTTGTGCCGAGTCGATAGTTGTTGTGCCGTGATTTCCGTATTCTTCTGCTAGTGTTTATTTGTGCGTTGACTGCTTAAGGTGAGTTTCATAGCCCCACTTTATCTAATTTTTAACTATATTGTGGTGAGAATCATGCTACTGTTTTTGGACCGTTAAAACTATTTGGATTTGATTACATGCTTGACTGTTTAGATAAGATGTGCGGTAGTTGTTGCCTTACACTAGGTTGAACCATTGCCTAGCTAAGAATAGACTTCTACATCGACCTAGTTCGGGGTTGGCAACTGTTCTATAGGTGGACACAACAGTGCTGGACTAGAGTCGCGGGGGCCCGAGTAATCCCTGAATGTGGAATATGATTGGAGATCCAGGTAGGATCAGTGTGTGAAACGGTATTTATCTATCTTAGGTCTTGCATAGCAAATCAACTCTACAGTCCACTATGATTTTGTTGAACTTAAACCTATGAACTCACCAGCGAAGTGACCTTTTAGCATGATTTCTCAGGTATTTGAGAGATGTTTAGATTATTTGATCCGTGGAAGCTTGGCAAGAAGGCGGGGTTCAAGGATCATTTCTAACTCTGATAAACTATGGGGACCTATTTGATTAAACCATGTTTTGGGCCTAATATTTATACTTTTGGATTAAATGTTTTGAATAACTAAATTTGGGATTGGTTTTGAATGTTAAATGACTATCTTTTTTATATTTGTGCGATACATCAATCCAATAGTAACGCCTGAAAACTTGATTAAGTCTTTCTGTACCGAGATTTGGGGGTGTTACAGATTGGTATCGAGCTCAAGGTTATAGAGAATTAGGTATTTTATAAACCCTAAACTATAAGCACTTTTAAGAAAAATTGATCCTCGACCGACGCACGCCCGCTTGCTAAGCCGAAGCCTCTTATTTGATTATGGTATGAACTGCGATTTGAATTATGAGATGATATGTTAAGGGATATTGTGAACTGATTATGGAGACATTATGATAATGAGATATGATTATTGGTTTTGGAAAATGAGATGTGATTATTGAGATGCTACGGTATATGATTTGAGTAAACGATATATTATGATTTTGGGATTTTGAACTCGATTGATTTGATATGGGATTAAGTGATAGAACGGAACTTATGTGTTTTATTTAAAGGCATATGTTGAGTAATGCGGTACTTACACTTTTTAAGCTTTCATTATATGATATATGTTTTGGTTGAGTTGATGCGCTTATTAAAACTAGTTGTTTCGAACACTTATACCTACCCTATGCTGTTGTCACAAACTATGCCTTCACTAGCTTTTGATGTGTCTGAGGAGGTCCTTGCTGTTGCTAGTTCGCCAGCATTGACTCTCATGACGGTTGCGCGGGGTGATCCTTATGAGATTTCCGTCACACTAGTTCATCATCATCGATCGTCCTAGCTCATCTAGGCAACACTTTACATCGTTTTAGCGAGCACAGATTCCTAGGCTTGCTTATAGCACTGCCCGCATGCCCGTGAGACCACCATCATCACCTATCCGTTTAGCAGCATCACCATGTCTTAGGAGGCCTAGATCTCCTAGTGTACCACATCAGGATTTACCTGCACAGATACTCTGACTCATGGACTCTCCCCCTATGGATGAGGGCAAGGAAGAGCATGAGGTTGAGGAGGAGCATGAGATTGAGGAGCAGTATGTGGATGAGGATGAGGATCCTCAGGAGGAGGTTGATGAGGATATCCCAGAAGGGGGCACTCCTCCATTGCAGAGTCCTGCACATTCTCCGAGACCAAGATCTCCCTTGCATGAGCCTGAGTCCCCTGGACAGCCTTTAGACATCGACTCACCACCTTACTCACCTTATATAGGTAGCCCGTTAGGATCTGAGATACCATCGGAGATTGTTTCTAAGACCGAGGAGTATGGTAAGACGGGTCTGATGTGGGAGAGGATTACATCGCAGGGTACTAAGCTTAGTCAGTTGACCGATCGATTGGTTGGAGTATCTAGGGCTAGTATAGAGGATATGAGAGCTGATATGGGTACTATAGTCAGGAGGACTAGGATCTTGCTTGAGGGTATGTCGAGCTCGTGAGCGGTTGGGGACCCCTGAGAGGGTTCACGACAGCCCGTAATGCTGATAAAGCGATTTGGCGTAGGATTGGTGAGTTGGAGAGAGAGGTCGCAGAGCTTAAGAGTGATCGCGACGCTCGACGTGTTGAGTTAGCATCTTTATGGAGAGAGGTTGATGATGTTAGGAGTTTAGTTAGTGGTATTCATAGACATGGCTAGATAGTATTAGACTCATGGTTTTGTACCATCTTGAAACTAAGTAGTACTTGGTTCGAGATGTAGGATTATCCTAGTTGTCTTATTGGTATCGTCGTTAGGATCGTTTTTTATTTCTTCGTATCCTTCCATATATTTCCACTTTTGAAACCTATGAGTTATGGTTATTGGAACGTGCATCCTTAGTTATGATTCGGTAATTGATTGTTTCGCTTTGGTATAGCGTTATCCCTGTTGGCTGTGGTTATGTATTCAGGCGTTATTGGGTGACCCTTAGAACCCAACTCTATTTTTAGAGCGAGAATTTGTGAAATTATGAAACTGTTCTTCTTGCCTCCAGAATGGTGGCAACAAGAAAACCCGGTAGGAACAACCCAGCGCCCGCTGCCTTGTTGCCCCCGGCCGTCGAGGTCGTTGTCCCACCTCACCACTCCACCTGTTGAGAACCCAACCTCGATAACCCGCTTAGAAAACCCGAATGTGAACGCACCGTGCAGAATGGTCCTCCACAAAACCCTACACCGTGAACCCAACCCACATTGACCGCCTAGTGTCGCAGCGCGGTCGCCAACCGCTTACTGAGGCTAATCTCTCTAACACTTCTAGTGGAACCCCAATGCTGAATCGAACTCGAGGTTGTACCTACAAAGACTTCCTACGGTCCCATTGAGTTTGGAGGAACGAGGGAGTAGTTTACCTAACTAGGTGGTTAGAGAAAATCAATCTGGTTTGCCGTGAGTAAATGCGGATACGGATTGTAAGGTTAAGTATGCAACCTTCACTTTGAAGGACGAGGCGTTGACCTGGTGGAACAACTATCACAGATCAGAAGGAATTGATGTAGCTTATAGTATGACTTGGACTCAATTTAAGACTCTCCGATCGAGACTTTATCGTCCTAGGAATGAAGTTAAGAAGCTAGAGAGTGAGTTCTCGGAACCATAAGGTTGACATGGCTAACTTATACTGCTGTTTGAGTTATCATTGCTTTTCCCAGAAATGGTTCGCACCGAAGAACTTAAGATTGAGAGGTATACTGATGGATTACCTTTAGCTACTCGAAATGATGTCATCAGCCGAAAGACAGTAATTTGCATGAGGCAATTGCCGTGGCTCGCTTGATGGACTCTATGTAATGGAAGTAAGAGAAAAGGGTAAGAGTGATAGGAGTGATAAGAGGAAGAGGAATGAAGTCAAAAGGAATGGAAACAAACGGCATGAGATAGCAGTGGTGTTCGCCATAGGAAATGGAGATAAGAAGGGTTATGAAGGTAGTAAGCCTATGTGTGGTCGTTGTAATATTGACACCACCATGGGAAGCGTCTCGATTGTGTGTGAAGTGCTCTAAGGTAGGACATATGGCCAAACATGTAGGTCTCGGCCCGCTTGTGCAGCTGCCAAACCTATGGAGCGGACTAGAAGGCTACTGTCACCTGTTTTGGATGTGGAAAGAAGGGACACTTTAAGAATGAGTGCCGAGAGTCGTGGATGAGAGGAAATCCCTTGAATGTAGGAGGATTTGCTAACCGAGGTGTAGGAGGTAATGGCTTAAACCCTGGAAGCATGAGGTTGTGGAAAACCAGGGAAACCATGGTGCTAGGAATCAGCAGAGAGACATGGGAATAGCACTTGTTTACGCTATTGGGAAGGAAGCTGGTGAGGACCCCTGTAGTTACGGTACTTCTCAATAATCGCTATGCTTCCATACTGTTGATATGGTGCGGATATGAGTTTTGTATCCACCAATTTTATGCCATTACTAGGAATCTCCCAAACACCTCTAGGGTTTAGTTACGATGTGGAATTAGCGAATGGGAATAGAGAAAGATAGACAATCGAGAGGTTGTACCTTAAGTTTCCTAGACCGCCCGCTAGTATAGACCTATTGCCGTTTACCTTAGGAAGTTTTGACGTCATTATCGGAATGGATTGGTTATCGAAGAACGGTGTACACATCATTTGTGATGAGAAGATTGTACGCTACCGTATGGCGGAAAAGTTCGAGCATACAAGGAGATCGGAGCGATCGTGGAAGCCCTTCCCGGTTGAGCATCATTTCTTGTATTAAGGCCCAGAAGTACATCGATAGAGGAGGTTGTCTTTTCTTGGCTCAAATTTTTGAAAAGAAAAGTGAGGAGAAGAGTGAAAGACACCTCAATGATGTACCCGTCGTTATAGAATTTCCGGATGTGTTTCCCGATGATTCAGGGATTCCACCTGTCCGACAAGTGGAATTCCAAGTAGAGATGATACCGGTATGCACCCGTAGCCCGAGCACTTTATCGACTTGCTCCAAGAGAATTGGAGGAACCTGTCTAAACAAGGCAGTAATTGTTAGAGAAGGGATTCATTCGACCATGTTCACCGGGAGCACCAGTGTTGTTTGTGAAGAAGAAGGATGGATCTTTTCGGATGTGTATCGATTATAGGGAATTGAATAAGCTGACGGTGAAGAACCGATATCCATTACCTAGAATAGATGACCTATTCGACCAACTCTAAAGAGCTAGTGTCTTTTCTAAGATCGACTCACGATCTGGTTATCACCAGCTTAGAGTTCGAGAGGAGGATATCCTTAAGACTACGTTTAGAACTCGTTATGGATACTATGAATTCCAAGTGATGTCGTTTGGTTTGACCAACGCACCAGCGGTTTTCATGGATCTCATGAACCAGTGTGTAAACCATACCGGATAAGTTTGTGATAGTATTCATAGACTCCATATATTGATATACTCTAATAGTAGTGAGGAGCACGAAGAGCATTTGAGGCTCATTTTAGGATTGTTAAGAGAGGAGAAGTTGTATGCCAAATTCTCTAAGTGTGAATTTTGGATTCCGTCCATGCAATTCTTAGGTCACGTGATAGATAGTCGAGGTGTTCATGTTGACCCAACTAAGATTAAGGCCATTAAGGAATGGGCAGCTCCTAAGAACCCATCGAAAATCCGACAGTTTCTAGGTTTAGCAGGCTATTATAGGAGATTGGGGATTTTCCAAGATAGCTAAGTCACCAAACTAACACGTAAGGATGTTAAGTATGAATGGGGAGAAAAGGAAGAAGAAGCATTCCAACTTCTCAAGGAGAAGTTGTGTAGTGTACCATCCTAGCTTTCCGGGGAGTGAAGACTTTGTCGTACTCGCGACGCCGCATAAAGGCTTAGGTGCTGTTTGACGCAACGAGAAGGTGATTGCATGCATCCCACAACTTAAGAAGCATGAGAAAAACTACACCAACCATGACCTTGAGTTAGGTGTTGTAGTGTTTGCTCTAGGACGGAGACATTACCGTATGGGTATTATTTTATCGACCATAAGAGCTTGAAGCATATCTTAGATCGTAAGGAGTTGAACATAAGACAACGTCGTTGGTTAGAATTGCTTAGTGATTATGACTGCCGATTCGTTATCATCCAGGTAAGGCTAATGTTGTGGCTGATGCACTTAGTCGTAAGGAGGACATTCCACCCCTACTCGTTAGATCCTTAGGTGTTGGATATTGGATTTCACATACACATCAAACCATAGCATAAAGTAGGCGTATAAGTGATTTAAGAGAGAGAGAAAGTGGGATATTCTAGAGAGAGAAACTCATGTGATGTTAGATTACCAAAGAACATCCAACCCTCTACCTTGCAAGGTAGAGGTTATTTATAGGTTACAAACTAAACGACTGACGCCGTGGATCGGATACAATGGGTAAAGACCCGCCCTTCCTCCAAGTGTAGCACTAAACTAAATAATTAACTAAATGACTAGTAAATAACGTAATGTCTATGAGCTAACTTATGCTAGATAATATTTGGGGTGACCGATATCACTAGGAATTTTCTAATTCCTAACAATCTTCCCCTAAGGGAGGTCACCCCATGTTTTACATTTAGATTCCTAGCATTCTAATTTAATCATGCCTTGAGCTCAGACTTTTCTTCTTTAAAGTACTCAAATTATATGATTCTGTGATGATTCCATCATTGTTCAACTAAGATGTATGTTTCGTGGAGGTTATGATCTGATCCACCATGATGACCCTTTTGAGCATAACTAGAGATCTTCAAAGAATATAGATCTCGTATCACCCATTGTTGTGTTAAGCGATATGATGTTGTGATATTTGGACCAACATGCTCACATTCGATCATGATTTCTTCTTATCAGAAATAAAGCTTTCGTTGATTCATGATATTGGCAAAGAAATAGAAAGTAAACATGGAGTTAGAATATCAGAGTCATTGATGCACCAATCATGATTTCTTTCGATATGAATGTGTTAGGTGAGCATGTGGCTATGGATTGACCGCTTATCGATCACCTGCAAACGCCGGGGTGTACCGCATAAGACAGTTAGCATAAAGCATTTAAAAAGTGTCTTTGATCACTTTTGATGAATTGAGGTACACGCCACGGTTCTCGCTGATCAAGCACAAGTACCGCTCGCGGATCGTATAATTCGAAGAATTTCCTTGATGTGGTTTCATTGCCTAGCTGTTCTCAAACCGAACGCCTCAAAGAAGACAACACGGAGTGAGTGAACCAAATAATTTAAGTCCACCGATTGATGAAAAGAGATTTGAAAAACAATCGTGTATTGCTCAATAGAAATTGTTTTTGCAATATAACGGAGGTTTTAATGAAAATCAATTATCAATCATAAAACACCTTTTGATTTGAAAATTAGTACACGGTCGAATGCTAATGAAAAGAGTTTTAAAGCACAAAGACCAGTTTTTCAAAGGTATCCGTCAATCCATAACCTGAACCGGGATTGATTCAAAAGATTGAATCGCCCCATTGTTTCGCTCAATTTGTCACATGGTTGATCTATATAATAGATCTCACATGCCACCTAAGGGAGCTTGTTAGATG
The DNA here is from genome assembly GCA_910596185.1 of Chrysanthemum makinoi. NCBI lineage: Eukaryota > Viridiplantae > Streptophyta > Magnoliopsida > Asterales > Asteraceae > Chrysanthemum > Chrysanthemum makinoi. The sequence goes on from OU343217.1 coordinate 270,001,556, forward strand.
TTGGCTCCGAATTTCCATCTTTACGGTGAATATGTAAACAAATCACTCAGATGTTCTGGCAATACCACAAGGATAATGCGTAGGACTCAAGATATAATCTTTCTTTCCACATTGTGTGAAACAGAGAGTCTTCATTGAAAGTGTCCTAATGAGATTTATTGATGATCTCGTGGCACTAGACTCAATTTGTGCATATTTGGATCCTATATCGGAGACTAGGAAGAGGGTCTCCTCCTTCAATATCAACAATCTCTAAGAGAAAGTCGATAGATAATGTCGGTTCCCCGTGAGAATGAAACAAGTCCTTTAAGAGGAACTTGAGTGGTTTGGAAAGTGAAGGCCACTGGTCCATGACGTCTTGTCTTCAAACCGATGTTACCATCAGAGTATGAATTGAACCTTTCTGCCTAAGGTTGAATAATTTGGAGGGCTATTTGTTTTCAACCTTTTCTCATTCAATTCTTTTTAATTCAACCCCTTCCTTAAGACTTCATAGCAAGAACCTTGTTGGGTTTATTCCAGTACTAGCTCAGTCTTAGTCCGCACTCTTCCCATATCTCATTTTCTCCTTTTATCATCATACCTAAGAACTCTACACTAACTAGTGGATAGTCCCCGGTAGATCCCTCCTGCTCGGATCATGGGAACATATTCCTAACCTTATCGTCCTTATATCACCATACATAATGTAAAGTTGGTCGGTTTTTTGGTATTGTTCATCTGCCATAGGAACCAATTGAAAACCATTTGAAAATCAATCCAGATACTTATGATATTTTATCAAAGCATTTTGTACCTGAATTGTTTTTGATATTTTTAGAAGAAGAACTCCCCCTCAACATGTGAATCAAGTATTTGAAATAGTTTTCCACACGGAGGCAAGAGAAAGAATTAACTTCTTTGATTACCATTTTCAAAAAATATCAACATCACTTCCCTAATCGAATCAAGTAGATAAAGCATTTTGGGGAAGGATGAGGTTTTCATGATTTTGCTCCCCCTCAATATGTGCCTCGAGATTTGAAAAGAGTTTTGCACATACTAGAGGGAAGTTCAATGAAGTACAGCCATGATCACCAAACATTTAGAAATCATTAAACACACAATCAAGGTACCTTATGTAATAGCATGAAAAATTTTGTACCTCAAGGTTTGAATTTGTTTTAAAATGCTCCCCCTTAATATATGCTTCGAGATTTGAAAATTGTTTAGCACATATTAGAGAGAAGTATGCACTTAAAATGGTCATCTTTTTAACATCTTTCATATTTATATCACATTTTCTCTCCCAATCAAAAATTTCAAATCCTTTGAGATTTTGGATCTCAAGTGATTTAAATATGTATGAGACAAAACATTTGTTGGAGAAAAATGTGTCCAATTTTATATGATCTATGAATGAACAACGAGGTTCCCTTTTTGACATAAAGGGAAACCACAGAACATACCCTACCACTATTACATGCATAATAGTTGTTCATAGTTTGTACATCACAGTTTACACATAAATAATACAAGACAAAATGACATCCTGAAAATTTCTTCATTCAAATTTTGAAGAAGCTTGTAATGACCGCCCGTCTTCCACCCACAAAGCTTTCAAGGTTGCGATAGATCATTCTGGTCTTCAATCTTCGCATTGCAAAGAATGAACTCATCACACCTCTTCACATCTTCATTAGACCGAATTTCGCTTTGTCCCCGGCTTCATTTTAATTATGATGTCTTTCACTCTGTAGTTTAGTTCTTCTTCGACCATTTTGAGTGTTCCATCACTGAATTTGTATAACTCACATAATCTCATTAACATCCTTGAACCATATCGCAGGAAAGATGACTCTGGGGTGTCAATCACTATATATTCGTGATGAAATTCATGTCCACTGGCTTCCCAATTTGGTCTTGTAAGATTGACTCGAGTCTGGTAGCTTTCTATTCCCAATTGAAAATCTCCAACTCTTAGTCGAATGACCAAGCCTATGATCCATTGATTGACAAAGAAATAGAGAGAGCCTTCTTCTCAGGAAGATGGTCAAGGTGTCCTTGAGGTTCGAAGATAGAGATCTTCAAAGTCATTAGGCATCGATGTTTGAAGTCGTTTTCTATGATGTGCTCTTTCAAGTCGACTCTTCAAGAACAATCTTCTTCGGTAGTCATACCCAGATAGGGAAGATCTCTATACCAATAACACTAAGAATACGCATCCGGATCGAACTGCTCAAGGCTCTTCTTGGCACTATGCCTTTCGATGTAGAATTCCTTCTTCTTGAACCACCAATGTGAGATCCCATATGAAGTTGCAGTGTCATATTGATTCTCTTTGTCTCGCCTGAATTGATCGGAACCATCCTGCTCGAGACCTTGATCGCTGTAGGTAGTCAGCCTTCATCTTTGAAATTGATAGAGGTGTCTTCTTTCGAGTGTGTCCACATAGATAGTCCGATCATGGTTAAAGAAGAATTAAATGAATAGATCATAAATCGGTTCACATGAGGGGAAGAGGGTTTTTCACATCAAACCTATTGATCTGTTCACCAACTTGATCATTCAACATTCTATAGCATTCCTCCATTTGATATTGAAGCTGATTAGCATCCGAGGAGTGGAAGACTTTGACTATTTCATGCGGACCTTCAGATCTTTAGGGGTGATGGATGTAATTTCCTTCTTCTCACAAAACCACTTTATAAAGCCTCCCCATATCTCACGTGAAGTGAAAAGAGAGTCTTGACCGGAGCTTCATAGTTGGTAATGATAGTTGAAGCCCAATTGTTTATTGGATTTGTCGACTCGACTCGAGAATAAACCATGAGGGCTCGAGGAGTTTGTGGTCTTTCTTCGAGAGAGCTGGCAACTTCGAGACGGTGTCCTTTGAAGGTGCAGCTCACGGATGGATTAGATGGTTCACCGACATATAAGTATCAAACCAATCATCTTCGATTGACTTGGGAATGAACACGGTGGATGCATCATCTTCATCGATTCGAATCCTTGCTATGACAGCATTCTTCATTAACAACATGATCTTCAGGGATAGAGGAGAATGTAGACATGAACCTTGAGTCAACCGTGGACCAAGCTGCAGATTTCTTTTGCGTTCCTTGATTTTCAGATGAACTGGGTTGATTGGCGGGCTTTGGTGGTGATGATGGTGGTTGTGGTGGAAGTGTGGATGTTGTTTTAGAAGATCCACCAACTCAGATGTTCCAACACCCCGCTTGGAGGTGGAGGAGGAGGAGGATCTTTATGACCTTTGTGCAATGTTTCCAACACTACGGTTCTCCTTTTCTTCTTAGCATTTCTTTCTCCAGCGTCTATCAAGAACTATACATGATTGTCGTACTTAATTGATTCTTCGAGAGCCTCGTAAAGCTTCTTATGGACCTCATGCTTATCTTCGCCAACTTCAAACATCTTATCTGAAAGTACAGCTCTCATATCAGCGATAGGAAGATCCTTGAATCGTCTAAGTAGGGGAGCCTCCATTGCCCATTCCACAGATCTTTAACTTAGCGCTTCAATGGCGTCGCCACCCCTTCATCAAAGTTGAGGTGCTCGAGCCTATAGACACGATCCACAAGGGAATCGACGGATTTAGGTAGTTGTCTTTCAAGAGCTTCAATTCTTTTCCTTTGCTTTGTCAAGCAGTTGATCCGAGGTAAGAATTTGAGGTGGTGAAACAGTGGGGTTACTACATCAAGAAGCTGTGACCACTGGTTCAAAGGATAGAGTCTTTGCATTCGGTGGTGAATGTGAGGTTACTTGATCCGGTTTGGGAGGTGGAAGTGCGATTGTGAGTAAAGGTGCTGGCATAGGTGGAATGGATGATGTATCTTGTTGAATTTTGACATTAAACATGGATTGTGCATCCTCATTGTCATTATCTTGCTTGGAATGCTTTCGAATCAATGGGTTTGTCATTTAAGAATTGATCGCCAAAAGTGAATTCTGTATCTAGGTTCTTAAATGATGATAGAGAACCGGTAGAAAGATTTGGTTCTTCCAAGGGCATGGTCTCATCGGATCTTGACTCCGGATTCTCTTGTGAGACATGATGTAACTTATCTTCAACATTTAATTCACACCCGGACACCACTTGTAGCGATTCACTTCAGTGCTACTCTGGATGCTTCTTTTCGGTTCAGATGGTTCTTGAACCGATGACGATTCAACACTTCTCTTCTTGGATCAACTTGAGTGGTAATTCTTGATGGTGAGGAAGAAAAGGTAAGGAGCGTGTGAGCAACTTGTTCATCTCCAACAATTCTTTTTCCCTTGTATTGTGTGATTCGTGTTGTTTGTTGAGGCACTTGATCGGGGCTCTCTTAGCACTACTCCACCTACTTGGTGCTTTCACATTCAAACTTTCTAGGCTTTCTTTGGATTCCTAGTTGCGAGCAACAGCATCATCTTCATCCGATTAACCTTGTATTATCCCTGAAGCCTCGGTATTTTCACGGTTCCTTTTCCACTTTCTTCCTTTTACTTTCGCTTCTTGGATGCGGTGTATCGAATGTTGTGACCGTTCACGTCTCTTTTAGGAAGAGAGGCATAGGATGCTTGTGAGAAATGAAGTGGACTTGGGAGCATTGGGTTGTGGAGGAGTGGGTGTGACATCAGGAGAGAGGCTGGTAGCTCTTTTCTTGTATTGTTTGAAGTAGTCCTTCTTCATGATATCTTCCGTGAGTAGAGTATCAGGAATTGGCAATCCAAATATTTCATTGTCCATACCTCTAGGAACATATTTCAGGTTTCCTAAAACAAATTCATCTTACGCTTTATGTAGAGTTGCTTCAATCCTAGGATTGAAGTTGTGAGTTTGTTGCAAGTACTGGATAACAAGCTTTGAAAATCGATCTTTGGGAATCACAAGCTTGGTTTGTTTCTTTCGGCCTTGAGCTTTGTTCTGGAAATTTGTTCTATCAGATATGAATGTGTGCATTGATAAGGAAAATTCTTCTGATGAGTGTGTAAATACTCATCATTTTTAGTCAAATCTGAACTGCAAAACGTCTAAAAAATGCTCAGAAATGCATCAAAATACTGAAAATATTCCAAAATTGCATTTTATATGTTTCGGATGCAAAATGTTCAAAATCAGATGAAAAATGAGCAAAGTTTGCATAATTGGCGTTTCCAAATCCCAAGTTTCAAAAATTGTCAGAAATAGTCCCCGAGCACATAATTTCAAAAGAAAAATCACCAAAGGTCCTTTTTAAATCATAAGTTGTCAAATTTAGTCCTTTGGTGAAAAATATAAAAAGTTTTGAGAAATTACAAAATTGGTCCTTCAAGTTTGAAAATTGGCAAAAATGGCCCCTGGAAATTGGAAAATGGCAAGTTTGGTCCTTGTACTTTTTGAGATTGTCATTTTCAGCCCTTGGAAACAACTTTGCAGGTTTGTCAGAACAGGTCCTTCCATTTTCAGAAATTACAAATGAAGCCCTTGTGTTATTAAACCTTTTATACACCCTTGGCCCTTGTCATTTATATTTTGGACCCTGACAACACCTTTGGACCCCTGCCAATTGAACCCCTTCCCTTTAATAATAAAACCCGGTCAAACCACTTTGACTTCCACTTTCCCCTCCCACTCACTCGGGTTGCACCTTTTCCACCATCATCACAAAAACGCACATGCCATACTTCTAACACTCCACCATCATCACCAACCCTACCCTCCACCTCACCCCACTCCAAGAATGCATTTAATGCCTTCTCCAATCTCTCACTCAAGCTCCAAATGTTAAAACCAAATTTGGCGCCAAAACCACTTAAATGGCCAAGATCAATTGTAGCAATCCAATGGTCCTTATAGCTGCTGGGAACTATTCAGAGAGGTGAGAGAAAAGATAGTTTGGGTATAAAAGAGAAGGAGGACAGAGAAGGAAAGGGCACTTAGTTAATTTCTTAAAAATGTATGTCGTTTTATGATTTCTTAGTCTAAAATAGATTTTTAGTTGTATTTTAAAGTTTCATTGTATTAAAGTAAACCATTTCAGTGCATTTCAACTTTACTTAAGTATAAATTTTAGTTCATGTTCAATTTCCATATTGTATGTCCACTGTTAAAATTTCCATTCTCAAAATCCTATGTCAAATCTCTTAGTCACTTGTTTTTAAGCTCAAACATGCTCAATCAAGCTTGTTAAAGCTTTCTCTAGCTCACATTGCGTTTTTAAACAATATTGGAATTTGGTCAATAAAAGTCAAAATGGAAAAAATGTTGCGAGTTGGAAATGGGTTGAAGCGACCATGGATTGGGTTAGTTCGAGACATTGGGTTGGTTTTGGATAGGTTAGTGGTACTTTGGTTCATTGTTTCAAGCCATAGTGGCTAGGACCCATTGTAAGTGCAAATTTCAAGTTCATAAGTATAAACTGTTTTTGTAATTTCAAGTAGTTAAAACCTTTTTCATTAGTGTTTTAGGACAAGTGAACTCAACTTAATCAGTAACATTAGCTAAATCAGTAGTTTGTCTAATTAAATTTGCTTATTAGTAGTTAAAGGGGTGTTTGGTTTATAGCTTAATCACTACTAAAGGTGTGTTCATGAGTAAAATCTGTTGGTTCATGTTTGTTTAGTCCATATATACTCATTCAAGTCTTAGTTTTGTGCCTGCAAGCTCAAGAAGTCAACATTTCACTAAACCTGTCTCAATTGCTTCACTGTTGTGATTTTGGATTAGCAACTTCTTGATTTATGTTTAGAATTGTTAGTCATAGCTGCGTAGGTGTATTTCATCCATTAACATCATAATCAGTTGAGAAATCAAGATCAAACCTCAAATTAGTCAACTTTTCAGGTTTTGTTAAAAGTCAAACTTGTCATTAGCCCGTTTTTGAATAAAACTTAGAATTTCATTGTGATCTTACTGTTAGGCTCTAGGATTTGTGCTTTTGGGAAATTAAAATTTAGCTGCTCAACAAAATTAGAAAAATACTGGTTCAGTTTTAATTAGCTTGTAAAGTGCTTATTTGTCAGCTTATTTTGGATACCCTTTCTGAAAAGTGCCCTTCATTTCATGTCTCACTAACCGAGTTTTTCTCAGTTCTGTCCAGGGTTGCACAGAGTTCATTAGAGCTTGTCCAAGCTTGGTTTTTGGTTTAAACATAGTCACCCAGGTCTAGTTTAGGTCTCCACAATTGGTTGTTGATTTCCAGCTTATTTGAGTGCTTATTCTTTGGCTCCAAAGTTGGCCTCAAAACTGTTTTTAAGCAATTAGCCAAATCATCTAAATCATGGTAGTTTGTAATTCAGATGTTATGGCTTGTTGTTTTTAGTTGCATTTGGGTTACTTTAGCATATTAGAACTTCTGTTCCAAGTTGGTAGCTTATTGTGGTGTTTGGCTTATTCAAAGTGATTATTCATAAGCACTTCCAATAGCAGTTGCATTTTTCTCCACACAACCTACTATTTTTCCATTTTTCCTAGTTTCCTAATATAATTTTAGAGTTTTCCTGAAATTTTCAGATTTTTCCAAGTCAGTTTAGTATTTTTCTTGATTTAATTCAGTTTTTAAGCCTTTTTAATTAGCATTTAATACAATTAATTAAGAAAAGCTTCAAAAAAATAATTTTTCATTTTTCTTAAGTTAAGTTAAATATAAAAAGATAAAAAAATATTTTTCTAGATTTTTCTTAGTTAAATTTGTATTTTTAAATAATTTAATTAGTTTTTAATAGTTTAAAATTCCTAGAAAATAGAAAAATAATCATAAAAATACAAAAATAGTTTTGAAAATTCTCTTTTGATATTTTAGATTTTTCTAAGTCTTAATTTTATTTTTCTAGCTTTATTTCATATTTTCTTGCATTTTAGGTAATTATTAAATAGTTAAAATTAGTTTTTAATTAATAATAATTAGAATAATAGTTGTAAAAATAATTTCCTTTTTCTATAAATTTTCTTTTATCATTAGGTTTGTAAAAATATCATTTTCATATTTTTAGGGTTAATATTGCTTTAGTTTCACATTTTATTTCATGCGTAGTAGTTTTAATTTCAGTTTCGTAAAAACATAAAAACAAAAACATCATTTTAAAAATAGTGATAGCGTTTATTTAATAGTTTTTATCTTTTTAAACTTCCTTTAATTTGCATTTAAGCCGTTGTAATTTGTTGGATTTTCTGTAGTTATAATCATTATCAGATCCTTTTTTCTGTTCAAATTTCTCGATCACTTTACGTTTGATAATCCATCGCATAGCTGTTGGGACATAACGCGACCGGGAAACCCTATTCTCCTCAGATCTTCATTGCATTCGTGTTGAAGCCGTTTTAAGTTTCTTACAATTGGCCATTCACAAGTGGTCGACTTGCGTGAGAAAAACGCCGGTTCGGCAAAGACGCATCAAATTTTGGCGCCACGCCGGAGTCATGGCTGATTATCTTCCGTTTAAGCAGATTAGTAATTTGAATACTCACTCTTTGTTTATATCATCCATCTCTATCTATATATATATCCATATTTTCTTATAAAAAATCCAAAAACCCAAAAACATCTAAAAACGTATAAAACACATAAATATTTTTCTTTTGTTTCTATATATGTATCAAATATAAAAAAAAAATAAAAATAAAAATACAAAAAGATTTGTCGTTTTCTTTAATAATAACAACTTAAAAGATTACCACCGCAAACCAAGGCAGTGTACTACCTAACTGGGGGTACGACCATAATAAGTTCCCGAACTAAAGATTTAAAACTTGCCTCTGTGTCCTTGTGATTGGTGTACCTTTTTCAAAGAAGCCATTCATCTTGTGATTATTGGTTAAGTTCACTGTTGTTTTGCCTCGATTTTGTGTTAATTGATTTTGTTGTGATATCTACTTGTCAGAACCATAAAACCCAACAAGATTCTTCTTACCCCATTTTCACCATCTTCATAATTCCCATTTCTCTCCTTAACTCTGAGATTCCTTAGAGTTAACTCTAGTGCATGCGATTCGTTCTAGATCATTGAGTCCTTTGCGTGATCTAGCAGAAATTCCTAGACGACGTTCTCGTAGGCGTCTTTGCCCAAATAGTCGAACCTGAGATTCGTACTATTTCAAGCAACAATATGGCAGACGAACGTACTATGGCGGAAATGCTCCAAGCACCCACCGAGGGTTATGGAGATGCCATCGTTTTACCATAATCAATTCTGATCACTTTGAATTGAAGACACATTTAATCCAACTTGTGTCTACGAATCAATTCCGCGGGTTTGATCGAGAAGACCCGTATGCACACATCCGTTGGTTTAACAAGTTGACCGCAACGATCAATTTCAAAGATGTACCACAAAAAGTGATCAAGTTGATGCTTTTTCCATTCTCTCTTGAGGGGACAGCCGAATTTGGTGGAAAAGAACCCCTCGATCCATCGAAACTTGGGAGGATCTTGTTCAAAAGTTTGTCAATTATTTCTTTCCTCCATCAAAGACGACTAATCTTAAAAATGAAATTTCTGGATTTCGTCAAAATTTCGATGAAAACTTTGGAGAGGCATGGGAGAGATTCAAAGATCTCCTCGGGAAATGCCCCCATCATGAATTCACGGAGCTTCAACAAGTCAATATCTTTTACAATGGGTTGAATGGTAACGATCAAGATTCCTTGAACGCAGCCGCCGGTGGCAATATCTTGAATCGTAAGCCTAAAGATGTGATTGAGATTTCGCGAGCAAAATCAAAAGTTCCTATTTCTAAACAAAGTCAATATTCGAACACTCTGCTTCTTCATCCAATAACTCTTACGAGTTAGCAACTCCGATAGCCGCTCTAACGGATGCCATCCGTTGTATGATTAAGGATGTTAAGGAGATCAAAAGCGAAATTCATAAGCCGAACCAGTCAAAGCCGTAAACAAGGTGTGTGAAACTTGTAGTGGTCCACACGCGTATTATGATTGTCAAGCAACCGATGCTTCTTTTACCAAGCTCCCGTCGTAGCCGGTAAACCACAATCAATACCGACCACAAGCTGATCATCACTACAGTGCACCTAGCGGTATGACACCACCTGGTTTTCCTCCTCACCAAAACCATGGCAATCAAAATCGCTTTGTTACGAATCAAGGACAAAATTTCAATAACTCTCAAAATTTCAATCAAAACCGGAACAATTTCAACCAACCATATCAAGCTCCTAATCATCAAAGTTATCAACAACCTTCTCAAGCTCCCCTGCCAAATGACTTCATGAAAATTACTGAGTCAAGCATACGTTCAATGCAAACTCGGATCAATAACATGAGAGTTGAGCTAAGAAAGGAAATTGATACCACATTGTCTCGGCAGACAAATGAGTTAAAAATATGAAGCGCATTTCATGAACATGAATATGAACAAAGCTTCATCATCTTCCGGAGGACTCCCAAGCAATACAATTCCCAATCCAAATGCCGAGTTGAAAGTCGTCACCACTCGTAGTGGTAAGACGCACAATGGACCTTCGACTCCAATGCCCCTTCTCTGTGGCAATGAGTCAAGTCACCAAGGAAACAACGGACAAGGTGCAATTCTCAAGCCCACAAGTACCGCACAATCCCACACCGGTAGTCCAGCTTTAAGTCCGAACCCGGTTCGAAGAAAAATTCGAGCGGAAAAAACACTTCCATCCCGACTCAAAAGTCTAGTAAGCTTCCTTACCCATCAAGAATGAATGATGAGAAGCTCAAAGACAAAAACAAAGAGCAAATGGAAAAAATTTTCCAAATCTTCAACGAGCTACACTTTGATATAAGCTTCGTTGATGCTCTCGTTCTAATGCCTAAATTTGCATCCACGCTTAAAGGCTTACTCACCAACAAAGATAAGCTATCGAGATGGCTAAAACCCTCTCAATGAGCAATGCCAGTGGTCCTCTCAAGAAGCTTCCCAAAAGCTTGAAGACCCTGGCGTGTTTTAATCCCGTGTGATTTCTTGGGATGGTTCAATGCTGCCTGGCCGATCTTGGCTAGCATTAACCTCATGCCACTCGGTGTGGAAGAAACGTCTCTTCCTAAACTTACATCCACTTGTATGACACTCGAGCTAGCGGACCGTACCATAACTCGGCCACTTGGGATAGCCGAGGATGTCGTGATGAAAGTGGGAAAGTTTCACTCTTGACTTTGTTGTAGTAGACTTCGATGAGATCCTAGAGTTCCCTCATCTTAGGAGAGCTTTCTTAGAACGAGTCGTGCTCTCGATTGATGTGTTTCTCGAAGAGTTGACCATTCGGGTTGACAACGAAGAGCTCACGTTGAATATCAACCAGAACTCCAAACCTCACGTCCAAACGGTGTTGCCACAATTGATCAAAAATCCGAAAGATTCAATGCAACACTCTCAAATTTCACGGTTAAGACGAGTCACCCAAAACGTCGCGAGTTAAAAGCTTTGAAAATCACCTGGTTCAAACAAATGGTTTGAAAGTCGTACCAAGGAAGTCAAGAGTGTTCTTGATGATGATGATCTAGAATCGGAGACTTCATCTAGTGGTGGAAGCTGCTAGCTCTAAGAGCACACCACTCCCCTCCGAATCATTTGTCATCGAGTTTGTTAACTCGTTGATGAAACCAAACTCTCTTCGTTTCATCTCAATTGGATGATGATGTTTGTGATCCAATGGGAGACATTCTTCCCATTGATGAATTGCTCAAAAAGAATCCATCATCTTCTAGTCTTATTATTCCCACTCTTCCATCCTCTCTCACTCGATGAGGAAGATGACAACTTTTAGAATGAAGTCGATGCATTTCTTAGTGATGAGTCAATTCCAACGGGAATTGACAATACTTTTTGATCGGAGGACATCCTTTTTCGGAAAATCTATTGAAGAACCATTTCCACCCTCCCTCGGACATCTTCTGACAATCACCATATAAGCTTCAAGTTTAAGCTTAAAATGTCGGGTGATTTGCTTCTCTCTGCTAAGGAATGGACTTGCATTCTCATGTACGTCTTTATTCCATTCTTCACAGATGGTGTGGTTGCTCTTTCCCTTTTCTCTTTAGGGAATGAGGACACCATCTTTGACCGGTTATCATCCTTATAGATTCTTCTATTAACAATACCGCTGTTTATCTCGCGTGGTGTGAACTTTCCATGTTCATATGTTTATTAACATTGTGAACGAAAGTCCGATCGAGATTGGTTTTCCACGCACTTTTCCCATGATTAAATAGGAAGTTGGTCAACTAAGCTGACTTCGGGAATCAAAACAATAGCATGCCATATGGGCTTTCACCCATATTTCTGACTTCTTTCTATCTTTCTACCACCCTAGCAGGGGGTTTGCCCCATGTTTTGTATATAAGTCTTGTTTCAAAAAAAAAAAAATCCTCTTTCTAAATAATGGCCGTAGTATTTCCGTTCTTAGTTTGCATAACCGCCGTACTTTGAATATTGAGGGGGGCAATAATTCATGTTTATACCACCTAATTGTGGGGGGGGTGGTTGGTTATCCGACTTGTCTAATAAACAAAAGGATTGGCTAATCAGGAGCAAACGGCTCTTGGTAAAGATATCTCAAATCCGTTGACGGCTTGTAATTTGCCCAAAATTGTATGGTATTCAGCTCACCATATCTTTAATTAGTGAAGAGTTGGCTAGCCTTAAGTTTATGGCAGTGTAAAGGCGTGGAAAAACCATAATTGGTAATCGACTCACCAAAGATAATATTTATAATTTATCTAAGAGTTGGCTAGTCCAGAGCAAACGGCTTCTGGTAAAGACAAATCAAATCCGTTGGAAAGGCGGTGGTTTTGCTCAAAATCACATGGTTATCGGTGTACCATGGTTCTTACTTGAACGAAAACATTTGGCTACTCCAGAAGTAATGGCTTTTGGTAAAGAGATTCAAATCCATTTAAGTTTTTCTCAAAAGATTGCTAGGGACTAGCAATAGTTTAGTGTGGGGTATTGATGAGTGTGTAAATACTCATCATTTTAGTCAAATACGAACGCAAAGCGTCTAAAAATGCTCAAAAATGCATCAAAATACTGAAAATATTCTAAAATTGCATTTTATATGTTTCAGATGCAAAATGTTCAAAATCGGATGAAAAATGAGCAAAGTTTGCATAATTGGCGTTTCATCCCCAAGTTTCAAAATTGTCGAAATAGTCCCGAGCACATAATTTCAAAAGAAAAATCACCAAAGGTCCTTTTAAATCATAAGTTGTCAAATTTAGTCCTTTGGTGAAAAATATAAAAGTTTTGAGAAATTACAAAATTGGTCCTTCAAGTTTGAAAATTGGCAAAATGGCCCCTGGAAATTGGAAAATGGCAAGTTTGGTCCTTGTACTTTTTGAGATTCTCATTTTCAGCCCTTGGAAACAACTTGGGTTTGGCGAACAGTCCTTCCATTTTGAAATTACAAATGAAGCCCGTGTTATTAAACCTTTTATACACTTGGACCTTGTCATTTATATTTTGGACCACGCCAACACCTTTGGACCCCTGCCAATTGAACCCCTTCCCTTTAATAATAAAACCTGGTCAAACCACTTTGACTTCCACTTTCCTCCCACTCAGGGGTTGCACTTTTTCCACCATCATCACAAACACCCATACATACTGCTAACACCACACCATCACATCCAACCCTACCTCCACCTCACCCCTCCAAGAATGCATTTAATGCCTTCTCCAATCTCTCACTCAAGCTCAATTGTTAAAACCAAATTTGGCGCCAAAACCACTTAAATGGCCAAGATCAATTGTAGCAATCCAATGGTCCTTATAGCTGCTGGGAACTATTCAGAGAGGTGAGAGAAAAGATAGTTTGGGTATAAAAGAGAAGGAGGACAGAGAAGGAAAGGGCACTTAGTTAATTTCTTAAAAATGTATGTCGTTTTATGATTTCTTAGTCTAAAATAGATTTTTAGTTGTATTTTAAAGTTTCATTGTATTAAAGTAAACCATTTCAGTGCATTTTTACTTAAGTATAAATTTTAGTTCATGTTCAATTTCCATATTGTATGTCCACTGTTAAAATTTCCATTCTCAAAATCCTATGTCAAATCTCTTAGTCACTTGTTTTTAAGCTCAAACATGCTCAATCAAGCTTGTTAAAGCTTTCTGCTTCATTAGGTTTTAAACAATATTGGAATTTGGTCAATAAAAGTCAAAATGGAAAAAATGTTGCGAGTTGGAAATGGGTGGAAGCGACCATGGATTTGGGTTAGTTGGAGACATTGGGTTGGTTTTGGATAGGTTAGTGGTACTTTGGTTCATTGTTTCAAGCCATAGTGGCTAGGACCCATTGTAAGTGCAAATTTCAAGTTCATAAGTATAAACTGTTTTTGTAATTTCAAGTAGTTAAAACCGCTTTCATTAGTGTGTTTTTGGACAAGTGAACTCAACTTAATCGATAACATTAGCTAAATCATAGTTTGTCTAATTAAATTTGCTTATTAGTAGTTAAAGGGGTGATTTATAGCTTAATCTTTAAAGGTGTGTTCATGAGTAAAATCTGTTGGTTCATGTTTGTTTAGTCCATATATACTCATTCAAGTCTTAGTTTTGTGCAGCAAGCTCAAGAAGTCAACATTTCACTAAACTGTCTCAATGCTTCCTTTGTGATTTTGGATTAGCAACTTCTTGATTTATGTTTAGAATTGTTAGTCATAGCTTGCAGTAGGTGTATTTCATCCATTAACATCATAATCGGTTGAAATCAAGATCAAACCTCAAATTAGTCAACTTTTCGTTTTGTTAAAAGTCAAACTTGTCGTAGCGTTTTTGAATAAAACTTAGAATTTCATTGTGATCTTCTTGTTAGGCTCTAGGATTTGTGCTTTTGGGAAATTAAAATTTAGCTGCTCAACAAAATTAGAAAAATACTGGTTCAGTTTTAATTAGCTTGTAAAGTGCTTATTTGTCAGCTTATTTTGGATACCCTTTCTGAAAAGTGCCCTGCTCATAAGTCTCAGCTCAAACTGAGTTTTTCTCAGTTCTGTCCAGGGTTGCACAGAGTTCATTAGAGCTTGTCCAAGCTTGGTTTTTGGTTTAAACATAGTCACCCAGGTCTAGTTTAGGTCTCCACAATTGGTTGTTGATTTCCAGGTTATTTGAGTGCTTATTCTTTGGCTCCAAAGTTGGCCTCAAAACTGTTTTTAAGCAATTAGCCAAATCATCTAAATCATGGTAGTTTGTAATTCAGATGTTATGGCTTGTTGTTTTTAGTTGCATTTGGGTTACTTTAGCATATTAGAACTTCTGTTCCAAGTTGGTAGCTTATTGTGGTGTTTGGCTTATTCAAAGTGATTATTCATAAGCTTCCAATAGCAGTGCATTTTCTCCACACAACCTATTGTTTTTCCATTTTTCCTAGTTTCCTAATATAATTTTAGAGTTTTCCTGAAATTTTCAGATTTTTCCAAGTCAGTTTAGTATTTTTATTGATTTAATTCAATTTTTAAGCCTTTTTAATTAGCATTTAATACAATTAATTAAGAAAAGCTTCAAAAAAATAATTTTTCATTTTTCTTAAGTTAAGATAAATATAAAAAGATAAAAAAATATTTTTCTAGATTTTTCTTAGTTAAATTTGTATTTTTAAATAATTTAATTAGTTTTTAATAGTTTAAAATTCCTAGAAAATAGAAAAATAATCATAAAAATACAAAAATAGTTTTGAAAATTATCTTTTGATATTTTAGATTTTTCTAAGTCTTAATTTTATTTTTCTAGCTTTATTTCATATTTTCTTGCATTTTAGGTAATTATTAAATAGTTAAAATTAGTTTTTAATTAATAATAATTAGAATAATAGTTGTAAAAATAATTTCCTTTTTCTATAAATTTTCTTTTATCATTAGGTTTGTAAAAATATCATTTTCATATTTTTAGGGTTAATATTGCTTTAGTTTCACATTTTTATTTGTACGTCGCGTAGTTTTTAATTTCAGTTTTATAAAAACATAAAAACAAAAACATCATTTTAAAAATATTGATAGCGTTTATTTAATAGTTTTTATCTTTTTAAACTTCCTTTAATTTGCATTTAAGCCGTTGTAATTTGTTGGCTTTTCTAGTATAATCATTATCGAATCCTTTTTTCGTTCAAATTTCTCGATCACTTTACGTTTGATAATCCATCGCATAGCTCGCTGGGACATAACGACCCGGGGAAACCCTATTCTCCTCAGATCTTCATTGCATTCGTGTTGAAGTTGTTTTCTTGATTGGCCATTCACAAGTGGTCAACTTTGCGTGAAAACTTGGCGGTTCATCACGCATCATCTTCCAATACGATCCGGAGTTCATAACCATATTGACAATTCCCCATAGGATTTGCAAGATGGGAATTCTCACTTTATCGAACCCGATGTTTTGCGGATAAGCACAAGTTGAGAATAGTTGTAATAGCTCTCCGGGTTGATACATGTGTCGATGATGATGATGTCGAAGCCCTTAAATCTTTGTTCGATAACCCAAACCAATTAGAAAGACAATTAGATCGTCGCCAGGTGGAGATTCGAACAAGGTTGGGGTTACATGGGGTGATTCCAAGAGCCTTGCTAAGAATGGTGAATCAATCGTGAACGTCCCTATCATCCAGCTTTGCAAGAGTATTGAGCCGTGATTTTGTTCCATTGAATGGTGTTCCAGAATTGTTGAATGTAAATGGTGGGAATGGAGCATTGCTTGGTAATGGCACAACCGAAGTCAAGTTTGTGTTACTTGAGGATATCAATGGATACTTTGAGTATAGGGTTTTGTTGTAGCTTTTGTAGGTCCACATAACAGTTACTCTTTCCAATATCATCCCATTGACTCCTGTGAAGGATTTTTTGTCACCCGACTCCAACGTCCTGAGAGAACTTTGGTTGATGCCGAAGGGATAACGTTCTTATCAGGGATTGAGCTTTGATGAGTGCTAAAACACACATCATTTTATATCTAAAAATATGCTAAATCGGACTAATAACCATGAAATATGTCAAATTATATTGCAAAAATGTTGTATATGTGTTATTATGTCTTGCAGGTACAAGGGTTTGAAAACAAAGCAGAAACGGTAATTTTCGGATGAGTTTCGATGATGTTTTCGCGTTTTTTGAAGTTCAAACGAAGTCGTAAAAATTATCCGAGCACATCATTGGAAATATCATGAAATATCGAGTCAAATGGTTATTTTATTTGGAGCATCGAGGAAGAGAAGAAAATTTGAAAGATTAAATGGAGCATGAACGAAGATTATTTTAAAGATAATGGTTAAAATATGGATCAAGTAAAAGAGGGGTAAAAAGAATTAAATGTAAAGACTTAACACAAAAGAGCTCTTGGTCTAGTGGTTGGGTGCATGTTTGCTAAGCAAGAGGTCAAGGGTTCAACTCTCACTAGTGGCATTTAATTTTTATTATTTATTACCTCGAGCCTAGTTCTTAAGCCACGAGGCCCAGCTGTCCAATAGTCTCGCAGCCCATATCAAGACCACGATCAGTCCAAGTCCTCCTTAAGCCCAATCTGTCCAAGACTCCAAGCCCAGTGCAATGAAAAGGAGAAGTAAACTTTGAAGGACAACTTGCAATATATGCTTCTGTTCTTGCGTTTGAAATACACGCACAACAATTAAATCAAAAAGAGAGCGTGAATTCCATCTGCTCCCACTCACTAGCACTCCACCAATTTCCTCATACCAATAAATTTTTGCCACGTGTCGCCTTGGTCGGGAAGGAGTACGAGGAAGGGTCTAGAATTAAATGATTGAGATTATAAATTGAGGACACATGATCCGACATTCACACATTAAATTTACACACACACTTTTTATTTTTATTTAGTCTTTAGCTTAATATTTTTAGTGCTTATTGTAGTAGCTTATTTTCAAGATCTTATTGTACCAAACCTTTTTAGCTTATTAATGATAATGAATTTTATGGAGTTTACTTAAGTGCTTATTTCCTTTTCATCTATTTCTTTCTTTTCTTTTTCTTTTTCTTATCTAATAATCTATTTTAGCTTATTAGCTTATTGTAGCTTATTAGATTAGCTTTTTAGTGATAAGCTCTCTTATAGCTTTTTCACTTTAAGCTTTTTACATATCTTTTTTTATCTTGAATAAGCTCTTCCTTATAGCTTATTTTTAGATATAAAAGACTAGCTTTTTGGGTAAGCTTTTCATATAGCTTATTCAATAAGCACTTTTTATTTTTAGTTTCTTTTCAAAAAAAAAAAAAATCTTTTATTTACTTAGATTTATTTTCTTTTACAACTTCTTTAAAAAAAAAAAAAAAAAAAAAAGTTTTAATCTTTTTATCTTATCTCTAGCTTATTTATTTTGATCTAGTCCTTAAATATACCCAACTCACGTTTAATCTTCGGATTTGAACCTCTTAGTTTTGGGTGGATATTGGATCTAATCTTTAAGTTTTTTTTCTTTGCTTATTTTGTTTAAAGTTTAGTGCTTTTTAGATCAATAAGCTTTTCCATAGCTTATTTGATCCATAATATTGCTTATTCTCTAACCTTTGATAAAGTTGTGATCTTGCTTAGTTTCTCATCATTTTCATCCTAAGGCGAGGAGCTTAAGGGTTTTATAAGCTTTCTTATTAACTAAAGTTTAAAGCTTTTTAGTCTTAATAAGCTATTTAGTTAATAAAGTCACAAACTTTATTAAATATTTGGTCTTATTAAAGCTTTTAAAGAAGTAAACTTTAGGGTTTGATAAGTTTATAAAATCGGGTGGTTTTATTCGTCTCGTATTGTAGATCGGGTTCTATTTTCCTTACTTTCTCTTTTAGCTTGTGAAAAAATGATATTTGTTGAGCTTATTATTATTATCTTTGTTGGTTTACTTATGACTATTAGTGAGTAGATTTTTATTATGCTTGTTAAGTGATTGGTGAATTGTGAAATTTAGTGTGGAATATTAGAGATTATTAATTGGTAGCCTTTGGTTTACTTGGTTTGATTTTTAGAAACTTTAACGGGCAAAAGCCGTAAAGGATTTTAACTATTTAACCAAGTAGATTTTATCTAGATAAAAAGTAGGATTTTCAATATAAACCAACGTTGTGAGAAAAATCTACTTTTTAAACGGATAATTAAAGGTTGTTAATTAATAATTTTCGGATAATCGATGATTTGAGTAGTTGGTTATTTTAACGGGCAAAAGCCGTTGGGATAATTAATTATTTAAAGTCTACTAATTTTTACCCCGAAAAATAATTGTTTTCAATATAAGCCAATGTTGTGAGGAAATAATTTGTTTCGACGGGTATTAATTACATTAGTGCTTTTAAAGAAAAATCCACACTTAATGAACTTTTCACCACACTTGACAAGCATAACTTTTTATCATATATTGTTAGTCGGTATTATTTGCTATTAGTTTAATTTTTATCTCACTTAAATAGTTGCTTTATTAATTAGTATAAAAAGTTTTAAAAATTAGTCTATAAAACCAAAACGATAATCAAGCATCATTTTAAACGAACAAACAAATACATAAAATTCAATTCATCTCTCGCCTAGGAATACGACATCCGGAAGGTTGATTATTACTTGTCCTCAAGTAGTGATTGATTCTTAATCGGGAATACAAATTTTAAAACTGCCATTCGCTGCAAAAATTAACGAATCAGTTTTTGGCGCCGTTGCAGGTTCCCGTTTTGCTTGAAGAATCCCTATGATCGTGAAGACCTCCGTGCTTGTTTTCAAACCCTCCAATACTCGGTCTCCGATCATGTATATGTTATATCTTGGGATAACCCTTTGTCATAATTAAAAATGATTTTTCACCTTTCACACTTAGAATTTTTAAAACATTCGCCTTTTTCAATTCTAAGTGTGGGGTTAACACCCGAAATTTTTAAACATTGAGGACAATGTTAAGTTTTAAGTGTGGGGTGGATTTCTATCGAAATATGACTTTTTCTGCTTTTGTATGGTCCCCATGCAACCCCGTTTTTAACCGTTTTATCCTTAAAAAAAAAAAAAAAAAAAAAAAAAAATTTGAAGCTTTTGCTAGTCTTTTTGATTGAAAAGTTTGCTAGTCTCTTAGACAAGAAGCTATAAAATTCGAATTCTAGCTCACAAGGCCAAGATTTTGCAAGTTTCCCTGAGTGACTTTAAATATGCATAACTTGATTTCATTAGACGAAGCATTTGCTAAATTAATATACGTTTTGACACCTTGTTGACTTTCGCTGGGTGAGGGTAGGAATAGAATTCTGACTTGACCGGGCGTGTTGAGCCCTAGGTTGTTCCCTTAACCATAGATAATTTAATTATCGGCTAAGCATCCGCGGATCTCATTATTTGGGATTTTAAATTTGCGGAGATCGAGAAATGATAGAGTTACTTATGAGTTTAGATGCTAAGCGTGAGTAGTTGGTTCTCTATAGAGCCCATCGAAGGTACTTATGGCTTTTTGTTCCCACAAAATTGTTTCACCCCATATCTGTGAATAAATAATTAGAGATGTTGAGTTTTTGGCGATAGTTAGTTCTTTATTCTTCTTTAGAGAATCCTTGCCCATGAGAGTTGGGTACACATCAAGGTACTGTCAGTGTTGCTGTGTAATAGACAACTGATTCCTGATAGTTTGCTGCTATTGTTTCTATTGTTATAAAAGCCGTAGGGTTTGGAGTTTGGCACAAAATTAACATGAAATAAAGCCCAAATGTATTAAAGTTGAAAAATCCAAAGCCATAAAAGTTTTCTATGTCCGACGGTACCCCCGTTGTCATGGACTTCTAAAAGGTTGAGGAAAATCCAAAGTCATAACAAGACTTCTGATAAAACGGTAATCCCGTTGAGTTAGTGGTTGAAAAGACCAAGGGCCTAAATTGCAAAAATGCAAATGTCCTGAAATAAGTGTTAAGCCAAACTTTGAATCCGGGAGATGTCTAAATAAAGCCTCTGTCTCTGGACTCGTAGATGAGTTGTCTCGGTCGCCATAAAAAGGATATTCTCCCTAAATCGTGTGAAATTAGGACCTTGATGTGGACCTCATTCTTGTATGCAATGATTTTTTAGGGAAGATGGATAACTAATTATCGATTTAGCTTCATATCTTTATCGGAATAAAAAAATTATCGAAACGAGAAACTTGAAGAAATTCATTTCTCACCAAAAATAAAATAAATAGAGGAAAAATAGGAAAATGGGAGCAAAAGGTAATTACACAAGTAACTTCCATGGGTAGTGTTAGCATCTAAAATCATATTTAACAATGATTTCGATTTTACGCTTAGTTTGGGGACTTGTGAAAAATCAGGGACGATGTATTCTATCCGTATGGTCACTTCACGCTGTGTTGTGTTTCCTACTCCGTGATCCTAACGTGTCGTTTGAAAAATGTTGGAGTTATTGATCGACATGAAAGTTCAACAAACCGTCACACAATAAGGAATGTGCTTAATGATATATCTATATATAAAATAAAATGGTTTAAAACGGGCGGGGCGTTTCAAAGATAAAGATTTTTTGTACCTCTTGATGAACATCTTCTTCTGTTCGTGTTTGATGAGGGATTATTAGTTAAGGGGTTTAAAAGATTTTCTTTCACTACGTGTGGTAATTAATATTGCATGTGGGACCAGCAATGGTTTTAGTGCGGGGTATTTTGATGAGTGCTAAAACACACATCATTTTATATCTAAAAATATGCTAAATCGGACTAATAACCATGAAATATGTCAAATTATATTGCAAAAATGTTGTATATGTGTTATTATGTCTTGCAGGTACAAGGGTTTGAAAACAAAGCAGAAACGGTAATTTTCGGATGAGTTTCGATGATGTTTTCGCGTTTTTTGAAGTTCAAACGAAGTCGTAAAAATTATCCGAGCACATCATTGGAAATATCATGAAATATCGAGTCAAATGGTTATTTTATTTGGAGCATCGAGGAAGAGAAGAAAATTTGAAAGATTAAATGGAGCATGAACGAAGATTATTTTAAAGATAATGGTTAAAATATGGATCAGTAAAGAGGGGTAAAAAGAATTAAATGTAAACCTTAACACAAAAGAGCTCTTGGTCTAGTGGTTGGGTGCATGTTTGCTAAGCAAGAGGTCAAGGGTTCAACTCTCACTAGTGGCATTTAATTTTTATTATTTATTACCTCGAGCCTAGTTCTTAAGCCACGAGGCCCAGCAGCTGTCCAATAGTCTCGCAGCCCATATCAAGACCACGATCAGTCCAAGTCCTCCTTAAGCCCAATCTGTCCAAGACTCCAAGCCCAGTGCAATGAAAAGGAGAAGTAAACTTTGAAGGACAAATTGCAATATATGCTTCTGTTCTTGCGTTTGAAATACACGCACAACAATTAAATCAAAAAGAGAGCGTGAATTCCATCTGCTCCCACTCACTAGCACTCCACCAATTTCCTCATACCAATAAATTTTTGCCACGTGTCGCCTTGGTCGGGAAGGAGTACGAGGAAGGGTCTAGAATTAAATGATTGAGCTTATAAATTGAGGACACATGATCCGACATTCACACATTAAATTTACACACACACTCTCTATTTTTATTAGTCTTTAGCTTAATATTTTTAATGCTTATTGTAGTAGATTATTTTCAAGATCTTATTGTACCAAACCTTTTTAGCTTATTAATGATAATGAATTTTATGGAGTTTACTTAAGTGCTTATTTCCTTTTCATCTATTTCTTTCTTTTCTTTTTTCTTTTTCTTATCTAATAATCTATTTTAGCTTATTAGCTTATTGTAGCTTATTAGATTAGCTTTTTAGTGATAAGCTCTCTTATAGCTTTTTTTCACTTTAAGCTTTTTACATATCTTTTTTTATCTTGAATAAGCTCTTCCTTATAGCTTATTTTTAGATATAAAAGACTAGCTTTTTGGGTAAGTTTTTCATATAGCTTATTCAATAAGCACTTTTTTTTTAGTTTCTTTTCAAAAACTCTTTTATTTACTTAGATTTATTTTCTTTTACAACTTCTTTAAAAAAAATAAAAAAAAAAAAAAAAAAAAAAAAGTTTTAATCTTTTTATCTTATCTCTAACTTATTTATTTTGATCTAGTCCTTAAATATACCCAACTCACGTTTAATCTTCGGATTTGAACCTCTTAGTTTTGGGTAGATATTGGATCTAATCTTTAAGTTTTTTTTCTTTGCTTATTTTGTTTAAAGTTTAGTGCTTTTTAGATCAATAAGCTTTTCCATAGCTTATTTGATCCATAATATTGCTTATTCTCTAACCTTTGATAAAGTTTGTGATCTTGCTTAGTTTCTCATCATTTTCATCCTAAGGCGAGGAGCTTAAGGGTTTTATAAGCTTTCTTATTAACTAAAGTTTAAAGCTTTTTAGTCTTAATAAGCTATTTAGTTAATAAAGTCACAAACTTTATTAAATATTTGGTCTTATTAAAGCTTTTAAAGAAGTAAACTTTAGGGTTTGATAAGTTTATAAAATCGGGTGGTTTTATTTGTCTCGTATTGTAGATCGGGTTCTATTTTCCTTACTTTCTCTTTTAGCTTGTGAAAAATGATGTTTGTTGAGCTTATTATTATTATCTTTGTTGGTTTACTTATGACTATTAGTGAGTAGATTTTTATTATGCTTGTTAAGTGATTGGTGAATTGTGAAATTTAGTGTGGAATATTAGAGATTATTAATTGGTAGCCTTTGGTTTACTTGGTTTGATTTTTAGAAACTTTAACGGGCAAAAGCCGTTAAGGATTTTAACTATTTAACCAAGTAGATTTTATCTAGATAAAAAGTAGGATTTTCAATATAAACCAACGTTGTGAGAAAAATCTACTTTTTAAACGGATAATTAAAGGTTGTTAATTAATAATTTTCGGATAATCGATGATTTGAGTAGTTGGTTATTTTAACGGGCAAAAGCCGTTGGGATAATTAATTATTTAAAGTCTACTAATTTTTACCCCGAAAAATAATTTTTTTCAATATAAGCCAATGTTGTGAGGAAATAATTTGTTTCGACGGGTATTAATTACATTAGTGCTTTTAAAGAAAAATCCACACTTAATGAACTTTTCACCACACTTGACAAGCATAACTTTTTATCATATATTGTTAGTCGGTATTATTTGCTATTAGTTTAATTTTTATCTCACTTAAATAGTTGCTTTATTAATTAGTATAAAAGTTTTAAAATTAGTCTATAAAACCAAAACGATAATCAAGCATCATTTTAAACGAACAAACAAATACATAAAATTCAATTCATCTCTCGCCTAGGAATACGACATCCGGAAGGTTGATTATTACTTGTCCTCAAGTAGTGATTGATTCTTAATCGGGAATACAAATTTTAAAACTGCCATTCGCTGCAAAAATTAACGAATCAAGCTTGCCATTGATGATCTGATTATACATACAATCAACAGTAATGTTTGGGAACGAGTTAGATAATAGATGATTAGTGAGACTACATTGAGTACACCCTTATGTTATGAACATACAACACTTAGAAGCACAGACAGGGTCCCCATAGGCATATAGAGATAGAGTGATAGACAAAAGTAAGACATAAAGGATAAAGACACCATTTGATGCAGTTTTCACGAGACTATTTGTTTAGGAATTAAAAAGGTTAAAACGCACTCTTGCAAAGAAATAATGTCGTGAGCCAAGATACAAGTGTAGAAGTGATATAGCAGATTGAATGAGACAAGATGTAACATTGAATAGCCACAAGGGAGTTCAAGAACAACTAGCCTAAACAAAATGTTATAGTAGGTCACAAAGAGTAAGTTGACAATACAAGTTGTTACAGAAAAACCTGAAACAAGATTGTGAGCATGAGATTATCCTAGCAAATAGCCTTTAAACCTTTTAATAACCCTAGGCTTTGAGAAGAAAAGAAAAACCCACCAAACCAGTCTCAAGTCACACATGGTCAAGCTGCCAAACTGGACTAATTCGCTACATGAAAGTGAACTATGTCGCTAACTTGTAAAGACAAGTCGCCATCACCAGTACCACATTCAAGTCGCTACCAGTATTGCTCTCTAAGTCGCTATATTGGCTAATTCGCTAACTTGTAAAGACAAGTCGCCATGAACAGTAACATAACCAAGTCGCTACAGATTTGTTTACTAAGTCGCTAACGTTGCTAATTCGCTAACTTGTAAAGACAAGTTGCTGATAATACTGATACAACTAAGACGCTACCCAAGTCGCTAGAAAGTAATTTACTAATTCGCCATAGCAGCTTAGTCGCTAAGTTTAGTACTAACTCGCTATGATGAACATATAAACTAACTCGCTACCAAGAATAGAGTTAAGTCGCCATCAAGAACAATTAATCGCAACAGTTAAACAACCCAGACCAACACACCTTAGTCACTATCTTGAGCAGACTTAACATCTCTAACTCGCTATGGTGAACAGATAAGCTAAAACGCTATCAAGAACAATCATTATCTCAACCAATGATCGACCCAAACCACCAATCATGGAAACACATTATCAAACACACAAGATCAGTTATACCAAACAATTAATACACTTGCAACATCATTATTACAACAATTCACGATTACATGATGATTCGAACCTAGGTGGGAATCAAATGTCACGATTCACAAGCTCGTAGGGATCTGGTTAAAAGAACGAGTTAGAAACTTAACACAAACGCGTATGTGAAGACAATTTATGAGAGATTAGAATCATACCACAGTTAAGTCGCTAAGATGAGTGATTTAGAGGAGAAGGGGGAAAAAAGAGAGAATAGAAAAAACTAAAATTATATTTAAGAATTATATATATAAAAAATGCTAAGTCGCTAGGGGTAAAGAGAGAAGAAAATCTCAAGAATTCTTATTTGTCACATTCAGTCCCTGTGGTTATGTGAGAGAATAGCAACTAACTCGCTATCCTAGAATCATAGTAAGTCGCTAAGATTTTCGAAAGCAAGTCTCTAACCTCAGATTTTCCTAACCAAGTTGCTAAGACTTTACAAAGAAAGTTGCTCTCATGTCACATTATGTAATACAGACTCATTAGTTATATGAACATATCAGATTGCAAACAAGCACCGATAGCATAATAAGATAAGCACACTAACATAATGGATAAACAATATCACCTCGCCTTTGAACACAGAAACATAACTAACACTGGCGCAGATACAATCAAGATAACTTGAAAAATTCTCCCCCTCAATCAATGTCACCAAAGACCATTGATTGAATTTACCACACCCGTTATAAAACAAGAATATATCATTTGTTCGAACTTCATCTATGAACCCGTGCCATTATTGAATGACATTTCTAGGACCGTAGATGTTATCGATAACAAAGAATGTATTCTTTATTAGTTGAATAAAATTATAAAGAAGATTTTATTTTATTTTATTTATTTATTTTTTATTTTTTTTTTAATTTTGAGAAAACTTGATGTGTACACAGATATAAAAGAGTGAGTCCTGATTCAAAATGAATAGGAGTCAAATTACGATGTACATCAATTCTGGCAAGCTATAGCTCCTGAATGAGCTATGTTCATTTCTGATGGGAACCAAGTCATGAAGTTCCTGATTGAGTTGAGCATTGTACCTGAAAGACTGAGAGCAGTACTAGAAGCACATGTAGAATTGCAGCAGGATGGGTTAGTGACATGAATAATTTCACTATTTATTGTAACATTGGTTAAAGCAGCACTATCAATATTAGAGATTTTTTTAGGCTCAATATACTTGAAGAGTTTTCCTGTGGGCATCCACTTAAGGCAAGATTTAGGAATGTAAGTCCGTTTGGATTCAGAGAACTTAAATAATCTGCCAGTGGGAATCCATTTGAAGCAGTTACTCGTAGATTTGTATGTGTGCACTTCCCTGTTTTGGCTATTGTTCCTTTTGTGTTTCGATGGTTTCTTAGGGGATTGATCAGCCAAATGATGTTTCTTATGAGGACTAGTTGTACTTCTAGCATTTCTAAACTTTGAGCTTTGAACATTTCCCTGGAGTTTGATATTCATCATATCATAATGAAGCAATGAAGTGACTGGTTTTGACAAAACAATATTCTCATCAATTTGGGAGGCAAGCCTAGATTTTGATGATTTAACTCTTTCAGTTCTAAAGGCATTAGGCTGCTTAACTGCTGTACGTTTATAGTGGTTCTGACCAGTTGACTTCCCCAAATTTGATGGTTTTGCAAACTTAGTGTTCATCCTATTTCCAGTAGATTTCCTAAGCTCATTTTTAAGGCAACAATGTTGAAGCACTTATCTTGAATTTGGGCTTTAAGGTCATCAATGTCCTTCAATAATTTGTTAGATTGATTGATCAACTTGGAATTGGTCTCCTCTAAGTTCTTTCTTAATGATTCATTTTCTCTTAGCAGGTTGGACACACAAAGAGCAAGTTCAGCATTTCTAGATTCAAGTGTATCACACATTTCATGACATTCATACATTTGCACATCTGAGAGTAGTGATTTCAGATTGCATATGGTTGAGTCTTTGTCCTGAATCTGGGTTTTTAATTGATTAATTTCAAAAAATTATCGAAATTCTGGAAATTCCTGATTGATGCATGTTTTATTTGCATAAAGGCGTTCATCTTTTTGTTGCATTTCTATTTCCAAAGAAATACATTGTTTTTCAAGAATTGAGTATTTATTTGAAAGTTCATCATATACCCTTTTTTCAATCATATCATCAGCTTTAACAGTTTTAGATTCAGGCTCAACCACGATCGATTTCACAGTATAAAGATCAGAGTTAGAATCAGGTTTCTTAACATATGAATTACTATGATTAGTTAAGTGTACCTCATCACATGAAACCTTTTCTGACACTGAGTCATTGGGATCAGTATAGTTGTCTCCATTCATTTTAATTTCAACTGAACTTCTGCATTCAGTATCATTCATTGGTTTACCTGATTCATTGCATGACCTATTAAAGTCTTCCCATAGCATCACTTGACACCCCTTCATTTCATACAGCTTCTCATTCTCATTAGCAACATCCTTAATGTATATTTCCACATTACCCATAAGTAGAATAAAGGTGTTTCTGAACTCATGGATTTCCATTCCAGTGTGTTTTTTGAATGAGTTTCCAGTCAAGTCATCATCAAAATCTGAGGAATATTCCCCCTTGATAAGCGGCTGAAATTGATTAAAGATTACTTGAATAGCTGCATTAGATTTATCAGTTGAGAACTGTTCATTGGTGAGTTGACACCACAGTTGTTCTAAGTTGAGTAACACAGTTCTAGTCAAAGTGGGAAAATCCTGACGAAGGATAGCACTGCTTGTTCGATCCATAGTAGTAGATAAGAGTAGTTTGATATGTTGATGAAGTAGTTGATAGGGCTCAATGTTGTATTCCATTTGCTTAGCATCATTGTTCATTAGATGTGGTTTGTTGAGGTTTGACTCAGATGGTGAGGAGTTAAAATCACCCTTTGATGAATCAACCAATGTTGGACATTCAGAACTGCAACCAGTTTCATTGTTCTGTGAGGTATCATAGAGTTCAAGTACTTTGGTGATTAAAGGATCAGTGATGTAAGAAATTCTATTTTGACGAGTATCTTCTGCATGAACGACCTCAGTAACAGTGGAGATGATTGTAGGAGCGTTGGTAGACATGATGACAAGTTAAACGGGATTTTATAACTCTATGATTAAACCGGGAAATAAATTCTTTCACGGGATTTTACTAAATCAAGAGAAAAACCGTAAACAATCACCCAAGTCGCTAGAAGATAATGCACCAAGTCGCTAACACCTAATTCGCTACACCCCCAAGTCGCTAAAGTCCCAAGTCGCTAGACAAATGCAAGTCGCTAAGTAGTAACTCGCTAAGCCTCAAGTCGCTAGCAAAATTTTGGCAGCAATTCGCTACTCAAGTCGCTAAAACATCAAGTCGCTAAAGAGCAACTCGCTACAGACCAAGTCGCTACCACCAAGTCGCTACCCGTAGTGGAGAGTCCACTACTTGTACTGTTAATCGCTAGGTCTAAGTCGCTAGCTCCAAAACTGTAACTCGCTACAAAATTGTGAAGCAAGTCGCTACGAAGAAAGAGATCCGTATGTCAAGTCGCTAGCAAGAAAAACCACATAAACATCACATTTCAATCCAAAAACAGCCCAACCAAGATGATTCAAGCTTACCAAATGAAAACCTAAACACTTGTGATGATTCTAAACATAAAAGTACTAACAAAATCCAAGCTTTAACACAAGAAATCAACCAAA
The DNA here is from genome assembly GCA_910596185.1 of Chrysanthemum makinoi. Classification (NCBI taxonomy): domain Eukaryota; kingdom Viridiplantae; phylum Streptophyta; class Magnoliopsida; order Asterales; family Asteraceae; genus Chrysanthemum; species Chrysanthemum makinoi. The sequence goes on from OU343217.1 coordinate 270,030,698, forward strand.
TGATGCACAAACCACTAAACTTTTTCAAACTCAAAAACCACCTAAAAACCACTAGAAATCCAAAGATGTGCAAGATATGATCTAACCATGGCTCTTGATACCAATTGTTGGATATTGGATTTCACATACACATCAAACCATAGCATAAAGTAGGCGTATAAGTGATTTAAGAGAGAGAGAAAGTGGGATATTCTAGAGAGAGAAACTCATGTGATGTTAGATTACCAAAGAACATCCAACCCTCTACCTTGCAAGGTAGAGGGTATTTATAGGTTACAAACTAAATGACCTCCTGATGGCCTGTGGATCAGGGATACAATGGGTAAAGACCCGTCCTTCCTCCACGGTGTAGCACTAAACTAAATAATTAACTAAATGACTAGTAAATAACGTAATGTCTATGAGCTAACTTATGCTAGATAATATTTGGGGTGACCGATACTTCACTAAGGAATTTTCTAATTCCTAACATTAGGAATGACCATTGTTTCGCCCTTACCGTCTCGAATTTTAGCCACCCAAGCAGAGGCATTGACGGAAGAGAACCGTCCTTATGAGAATCTTCATGGAATGGTAGAGAGTGAAAACGGCTTCTTGAAGCGTTCCGACGGAACATTATGCTTCAAAGACAGGAGCTGGATACCATTTCTTGGTGGAATCCGTGAGTTGATTATGCACGAGTCGCATAAATCAAAATACTCTATTCATCCCAGAGCCGATAAGATGTATCAGGACCTTAAGAAACTTTATTGGTGGCCTAATATGAAAGCCGATATAGCTAAGTATGTCAGTTGGTGCCTGACTTGTTCTAAAGTTAAGGCCGAACATCAGAAACCCTCAGGACTTTTAGTTCAACCCGAACTCCCGGAAGGGAAATGGGAGTGAATAACCATGGACTTTATCACTAAATTACCGAGAACAGTTAGCGGCAATGACGCTATCTGGGTAATAGTTGATCGGTTAAATAAATCTGCTCACTTCTTAGCTATTAGTGAAACCGATAGTCTTGATAAGCTTGCTCGATTGTATCTTAAGGAGGTATTATCGCGTCATGGAGTACCGATATCTATCATTTCCGATAGGGATAGTCGTTTTACATCCCACTTTTGGAGATCGTTACAGACAACATTAGGAACGAATTTGGATATGAGTACTGCTTACCATCCGCAGACCGATGGTCAGAGCGGGAGAACCATTCAGACTTTAGAGGACATGCTTAGAGCATGTGTTATTGATTTCGGCAAAGGCTGGGAGAGACACCTCCCTTTGGCCGAATTCTCTTACAACAATAGTTATCACTCTAGCATTAAGGCCTACCCATTTGAGGCACTGTATTGCCGAAAATGTCGTTCACCTGTTTGTTGGGCTGAAGTTGGCGAGAGTCAACTTACAGGTCCCGAATTTGTCCTAGAAACCACTGAGAAGATAGTACAGATTCGTAATCGGTTGCAAACCGCTCGTGATAGACAAAAGAGTTATGCCGATAAGAGACATAGACCTTTGGAATTTCAGGTTGGAGATCGTGTTATGTTGAAAGTTTCTCCTTGGAAAGGAGTGATTAATTTTGGAAAACGTGGAAAACTCAATCCCCGATATATTGGTCCCTTTCCAATCCTGGAAAGAATCGGACCGATAGCATACCGCCTGGAGCTACCATCGGAATTGAGCAGTGTACACAATTTCTTTCATGTTAGTAATCTTAAAAAATGTCTTTCGGAGGAAAACATAGTTGTGCCTTTAAGAGATATTCGTATTGATGAGAAATTGAATTTTGTTGAGGAACCGATTGAGATTATGGATCGTGAGATTAAAAGGATAAAGAATAGCAGTATTCCGATTATTAAGGTTCGTTGGAACTCCCGGCATGGACCGGAGTTCACTTGGGAACGTGAGGACGTTTTTCGTAGGAAGTATCCTAAACTTTTCGTGACATCAAGCAACTCGGAGTGAAACCCGGGACGGGTTTCTTCTGAGGCTGGGAGGCTGTGACAACTGGCAATTTAGGGAGTCTATTTTAGGTAACCGCATTACGTTAAACTAAACCGAGCTTTTGCCTTTACCACAATTTTTATAAACCATGACTTGATTTTATATCGTCTATTGGTTTTTACAGATTATTTCATTATTAAATGAGTTATCGTATGAGTTTTAACTCTGTTTGGTAGGCACCATTCGATTCGGCACTAGAAAAGCCTAAAACGAGAATTATTGTAACTTTTAGACCGTAACTCGAAAATTGACAAATAAATAGTCAAAACTCGTGGAAAAACGTAAATAACGATGTTAGAAAGTCGAATGAACGTCGTGGGACACTCGGGGGACAATATATGAGCTCGGGAATGGGTAAACGGGATAGTTACAAAAAATTACAACTCTGACCCCCCTCTTTCTCCCCTAGCCGACGCCCCCTCCCCCATATTTATTTATTTTTGAGTCCCTAGTGTCCTAGTATATATACCCTCACCTCACCACACTTTCACCCTTTCATTCTCTCTCTAAAACACACACACCACCCTCTTTCTCTCTCTACACCATCTCTCTAAAAACCCTAACCCTAAACCACCTTGGCCGCCGCCACTGTTCCGGCCACCACGGCCCACCACCGGCGCGTCACCATACACCACCACCACCATCTTGAAGCTCTCTTTCTCCTCTTTCCAACCATATATTACACGCTCCATTTGGACCTCCATAACACCTTCAAATCTTCGAATCAAGATTCGTACTTTTAGGGTTTCAAGTGGGTTTTGCAATTGGTGCTTGAATAAGGTAAATGGAACAAGATTTGAGCTTGTTTGAGCTATTAGAAGCCACGAATTGAAATCTATGGTTTCGACCTAATGATGAGATTGGGGCTTTTGGGTGGAACATGAAATTAAGTCTAATTAGTGTCTAAATAAAAAAGTAATTAGTGTTTGGTAAGTGTGTGGTGTATCAATTTAATGGGTTTATGCATTTTAGGTTTAGTTGCATATTTTTGGTTAAGATAGATGATGGGTTTTGTGTTTGGTTATTGATTGGAGCTTGAATGATTGGATTTGGATGTTGTGGAATGAGTTTGGGTGATGTTTGATTGATGTGGAATGGTGTACGAGCCACAAAGGGCACGTACGTGGCCCTTGGCTTGCGTACGTGACCCACTTGGGCCATGGGTCCGGGTCGGGTCGATTTGGTAGCTTGTTGGTTGATGTAGTTGAGGTTTGGATGAGACGCGTGGAGCCGAAAAGCTTCTAGAGCTTGTTTGGTTCACGTGGTCTTAACCGCGACCGTGTCATGACCATTAGGGTCATAACATTGGTTTCGAGTATATTTGGTTGATTGATTGGTTGGCGAGATTGTTTTGAGTTGGTTTGGGATTGAATTGCGCTATTATGACTTTTAAGTTTGGACTTGATATATATATTGTTGACTTTGAGGTACGTCGGCGTTACTTTGACTTTTTAGTCAATAGTTGACTCCGACAAAGCCGTAACATGGACTTTAGTTTAATTTGGACTATTGATTGATTAAAACCGAGAAGTTATGACTCGTGCTTGTGGACTCGAAACGAATAACTATATGAGATTAATATTGGAATTTGACGAAATATATATATAAACATGAAAATGCTAATACATTGTGAAATATAAATAATAAATGGGCTTTTGTACCAAAAATATCGATAACAAGACTTATCTTGTTATATACTATTTTTAAACGGAAACTAACGACTAAATTGGAAATGTTTTGTAATAAATAAGTAATTAATAATTCGAATACACGTTTATCAATAAATGTCAATTGTTGACATTTAATACTAGTTAAGTATTTATTTACTTACGTTGTGTGCATGGGTTACGGATAACCTAGCATTAATAGTGTTGATCCACGTGGGTAGCGGACTTATTTGGTTGACGAATCTAATAAGAGCCCGCTAGGTACGTTGGGTAACCTTATTAATGGGTGAATTATCCTTATGACTCTTTAGGATACGATTGATTTATGGGATAATAAACGACACGAATAAATAAATGAGTTTATCGAGTTGACGAATTCGATAAGGTCTACTATTTATTCCGAAACTTATTGGACTATGGAGCTTATCGCTTAGACGTCTCATTGTGTCGGATTGAGTCACATATTGTGTTGAATTGAGTCACATATTGTGTTGAATGGAGTTGCATATTGTGATTGCGAAGCATAACATATTGGTTGTTTGAGTGCATTCATAGCATCATATTGAGTCGATACACCCACATGAGGAATACCAAACACTAGGATTAAATAGTGAAACGAGAAGTTTTTGGAAATAAAGAAATGGAATACATTGGGGTAGATAACATTGATTTTGAGGAATATATGTATTAAAGTTGGTCTACATTAATAGGTTGTGCCGAGTCGATAGTTGCTGTGCCGTGATTTCCGTATTCTTCTGCTAGTGTTTATTTGTGCGTTGATTGCTTAAGGTGAGTTTCATAGCCCCACTTTTATCTTCGTTTTTAACTATATTGTGGTGAGAATCATGCTACTGTTTTTGGACCGTTAAAACTATTTGGATTTGCTTACATGCTTGACTGTTTAGATAAGATGTGCGGTAGTTGTTGCCTTACACTAGGTTGAACCGTTGCCTAGCTAAGAATAGACTGTACATCGACCTAGTCCGGGGTTGGCAACTGTTCTAGAGGTTGCCACGACAGTGCTGGACTAGAGCCGCGTGGGCCCGAGTAATCCCTGAATGTGGAATATGATTGGAGATCCGGGTAGGATCAATATGTGAAACGGTATTTATCTATCTTAGGTCTTGCATAGCAAATCAACTCTTACAGGTCCACTATGATTTTGTTGAACTTAAACCTATGAACTCACCAGCGTAAGCTGACATTTTAGCATGATTTCTCAGGTATTTGAGAGGTGTTTGGATTACTTGATCGGTGGAAGCTTGGCAAGAAGGCGGGGTTCAAGGATCATTTCTGACTCTGATAAACTATGGGGACCTATTTGATTAAACCATGTTTTGGGCCTAATATTTATACTTTTGGATTAAATGTTTTGAATAACTAAATTTGGGATTGGTTTTGAATGTTAAATGACTATCTTTTTGCTATACTTGTGTGCGATACCAATCCAATAGTAACGCCCCAAAAACTTGATTAAGTCTTCCGCTGTACCGAGATTTGGGGGTGTTACAATAAAGATGCTAGGAAGAGATGTATGACGAGAAGGTAAGGTTGAGGGAGATTCTTTTTAGTTTTTTTATAATTTTTTTGAAAGCAAATAATTATCTCGGGGTATAGGAGTGGGGGGTGGTACTTCTACCAATTTTTTACTACTTTTAATTAAACTAATTAACTACTTGAAAATGAAAAAGTGAAGATACATTATGCTAATGTAAGTGTGCTCTTATGATGATTAAAAATGTGTTAACTTAGATATTCCTACTCCCTAGTTATCTCTTATTGGTCGGTTGAATTGTCACGTCCTCATCTTAATTGGTGTGTTGTATTCCGTTTGGTCATAGGGTGGTGCTAAATTACACAATTCTATGAATCGTAACTCTCCTCTAGACTATCTGGGATCGCCAAGTACCGTAGTATCTCCCCCGAATACTCTATTATCCTAAAGCTACAACTCAGGCAATAAACACAACGATGGCCTAGGTGCACTCCTAAGCTTTTTGCTATTTAGAACGTTCAAGCTCGCAACAATTAGAGAAAAAGCCAGTTTTCCTTACTCTAGCGTCTACCAATCAAGACAAGAGACAACATAACAATAATTAACAACTAGATTTCATAGATCTAAGCAAACACAATGATAATTTAGCAACTCATGATAAATAAGCAAGCATACACACAAAAAATAAAACATGGGGTAGACATAAAGATAATATGGATTAACATATGTAGACTTACAAATGCGACGGCGTCACCTTTTGCTGGTGACTCCGTCAGGTCGCCGTCATTAGGGTTTCGTTTGGGCCAGGTCATCATTGGCACGACGTCAACTTATGAGTGTGACGCCGTCTGTCTTCAATAACGACGTCGTCTGGTATTTGTTCCTTGGCCGTCTGACATAAAACAAAGGGTGAAGCACTCCAGAATTAACACGTGACGTCGTTAGGCTTTAGAACCATAAAATCACCTGAGCCGTCGCTTAGTCTTTTATAAAAATCTTCAACAAGTGACGGCGTCGCCCTTTGAGATGGGACGCCGTCAGGCTTTAAGAACAATTTGAGTCTTGACTTTGTGGTTTTCTTCATGTTTTTGCTTCTTATCGTCCAAATATGCTTGATTCCAGCATTTTGCTTCTAAAAGACCTAAAATGTGAAATGAACAATTTTAAGTAGTAACGGATATAAAATGTGCCAATTTAGGGCTTAAATGACCCTCTAAAAATATATGTTTTAAATCTTTATCAAATATCCCTACACTTAGAATTTGCCTGTCCTCAAGCTAATGTGCTTTTGGCCAATCAATTTATAAGTTAGGGGGTATGAAGCATTGGTTTAAAACAATTTACAATAAATACAAGCACTACAATAGTCATAACAAGCACGGAAATTATACACTAGCACCTCATAATTCACTACAAGAAAAGTGGCTTTTTAGGACCCCCATAAGCGTCATAAAATGGTACTTTTTAGGACCTTTCATTTAATAGGACTGATTCGCTCCCGAACGGTCAAGTTTTCTCACTCAAGCCGACCACTTGTGAATGGCCGACCGTAAGAAACTTAAAACGGTTCAGAAACGAATGCAATGAAGATCAGGGGAGTATAGGGTTTCCCCGGGTCGTTATGTCCCAGCGAGCTATGCAATGGATCACCAAACGAATAGTGATCGAGAGATTTGAACGGAAAAAGGGATTTGAATTATTATAACTACAGAAAAAGCCAACAAATTACAGAGGCTTAAATGCAAATTAAAGAGAATTAAAAAGATAAAAAATATTAAATAAACGCTATCACTATTTGCAAAATGATGTTTTTGATTTTATGTTTTTATAAAAACTGAATTAAAAACTACGTCACGTACAAATGAAAATGTGAAACTTACACAATATTAATCCTAAAAATATGAAAATGATATTTTTACAAACCTAATGATAAAAGAGAATTTTTAGAAAAAGAAAATTATTTTTGCAACTATTATTCTAATTATTATTAATTAAAAACTATTTTTAACTATTTAATATTAGCCTAAAATTCAAGAAAATATGAACTAAAGCTAGAAAAATAAAATTAAGACTTAGAAAAATCTAAAATATCAAAAGAGAATTTTCAAAACTATTTTTTTATTTTTCTGAATATTTTTGTATTTTCTATGAATTAAAAACTATTTAAAACTAATTAAATTATTAAAAAATACAAATTTAACTAAGAAAAATCTAGAAAAATATTTTTTTGTCTTTTTATATTTATCTTAACTTAAGAAAAATTAAAAATTATTTTTTTGAAACTTTTCTTAATTATTTGCAATAAAAGCTAATTAAAAAGACTTAAAAACTAAATTAAATGGAGAAAAATACCAAACAGGCTTGGAAAAATCTGAAAAATTCAAGATAAGCTTAAAATAATATATAGAATCTAGGAAAAATGGAAAAACAGATGGTTGTTTGTAGGAAAATGAAACTGCTATAGCAAGTGCTTACAAATAAGCACTTGAATAAGCCAAATGAGAACCAATAAGCACCAACTGTTTGCAGAAGCTCTAATATACTATAAGAACCAAAATGCAACTTAAAACAACAAACCTAAACCTCTATTTAGCTGAATACACAGATTTGACTTATTTGAGTTAAGTACTTAAAACAGGTTTAGGGTACCAGGTTTGGACTAGAAAATAAGCACTCAAGATAAGTTGAAACTACAAACCAACTAAAGGAACCTAAAGTAGACCTGGGTGGCTACTTACAAACCAAAGATCAGACTTTAACAAGCTCTTATGAGCTCTGTGCAAGCTTGCACAAAACTGAGAAAAACTCAGTATAAGCTGAGTTGTGAGCAGGGCAACTAAGACCTTATTCACAAGCTTTTTTGAAGCTTCTAAAAAAATAACAAAAATCCACAAAAATGCTGATAAGTTAAAAGACCAGTTGAAGTTTTTAAAGCCACAAGTTTTACTGATTTTGACCCAGAAATGAATCCACTAAAAATCAACTCAGTTGGCCAAAAACTGACTTTTACAAGTTTTTCTTGACTTTTGACAATTATGAAAAGTTGACTTTAATGAGTTTTGAAGCCAATTTTTGGACAGATATTGATGTTAATTGATGAAAGGGAAATACTGAAAACTATATCTATGTAATTGGAACACAAAACAAGCTTTTGAAATTGCAAAATCACAACAGACAAGACTATAAGACAGATTAAAGGGAGTTTTGACTTAAAAAGTGTGCAGTTGCAATTAACTGACTCTAATGAGTCAAATAGAGCTACACAAACATAGAACAACAAGATCCTACCACTGAGCAAGCCTCTAATACAGATTTGCTCCAATATCCAAACACTCCTTTATTAACTGTTTTGAACTTTAAATTACACTAACTACTGAACTAATCATGTAACAATGACCAAACTGAGTTCACATGACCTAAATACAACTATATAAATAAGTTTACACTAATGATGACCACAGATACACAGACAATCATAAAATGCAAAATGGATTGAAATTGAAAAATGACATATAAACTCACATAGGTTCAGCTGTTATGCAGGCTAAAACCAAACCTCAAGACCACTATACTAAACCATTTCCAACCCAAATCCAAGTCCTGCATCAACCATATCCAATTTCTTCACCACTTTGACCCAGTTTGACTTTTGTTGACCATAAACCAACTTTGCTTGAAAATGAAATGTAAGCTTACTCAAAGCTTATAAAGAGCTTAAACAAACTTAGTAAAGCTTAAAATAAGACACTAACAACTTGGACAATAGAATTTGAAACTGAAAATTGTAACAGTAAACTTGAAAATATGAACTTGTATGAAACCTTGATATTGAAGATTAAAAGTAAATTAGAATGATAAGGTGACTTGAGTTTAATACATTTAAAGCTTAAAATTACATTTTAGAACACTAATTAAGATAACTAAAAAAAAACGACATACAAAGAAATATAAAAACTAACTACTTTTTTTTCTTCTCTCTTCATCCTCTTTTTATACTCCAACTCTGCTTCTTGTCTCTCTCTGAGCTAATCCCACACATAATCAGGGCCATTGGATTGATTGAATTCATCTTGGCCACTCATTTGGTTTTTGGCGGGAAAAAGTTTTATACCAGTTGGAGGAGATTGAGTGTTTGGGGAGGGGATGCAATTAATGTATCTTGGATTGTTATGTTTGGAGTGATAAGGTGGGTGGAAAAATGAGCTGGAGGAGGGGGGGTTGAGTGGGTGGTTTTGCAGGCATAGGGGTGATGATGGGGGAGAGGTAGAGGGTAACCCGTGAGCGGTTTTCTTTCTTTTTAAACTGTGGGTTTGGGTTGGATGGGTAACGGGTTTTATTATTGGACCGGGTTGGGTTATTGAATGGACTGGGTAGGGGATTGGGTAAAATTTTGGATTGGGCTTGTGATTGTGGTTAGTTTAATACAAGGGTCCGGTTTGTATTTGGGATATAAATAACACAAGGACCAAAGGTGTAAAATTTGAAATTCCAGGGATCAATTTTGTAATTTTCTCAAACTTTTTATATTTTTCACCAAAGGACTAATTTTGACAAGTTATGATTTTAAAAGGACCTTTGGTGATTTTTCTTTTGAAATTAAGTACTCAGGGACTGTTTCTGACAATTTTAGAAACTTGGGGGACTGAAACTGCCAATTATGCAAACTTTGCTCATTTTTCATCTGATTTTAAACATTTTGCATCTGAAACATATAAAATGCAATTTTGAGATATTTTCAGTATTTTGATGCATTTCTGAGCATTTTTAAACGTTTTGCAGTTCAGATTTAACTAAAAATGATGAGTATTTACACACTCATCAATCCCCCACACTAAACTATTGCTAGTCCCTAGCAATCTTTTGAGAAAAACTTAATGGATTTGAATCTCTTTACCAAAAGCCATTACTTCTGGAGTAGCCAAATGTTTCAGTTCAAGTAAGAACCATGGTACACTGATAACCATGTGATTTTGAGCAAACCACCAGCTTCCAACGGATTTGATTTGTCTTTACCAGAAGCCGTTTGCTCTGGACTAGCCAACTCTTAGATAAATTATCAGAATTATCTTTGGTGAGCTGATTACCAATTATGGTTTTTCCACTGCCTTTACCACAAGCCATAAACTTGCGGGCTAGCCAACTCTTCACTTTTTAGGATATGGTGAGTGAATACCATACAATTTTGGGCAAATTGCAAGCCGTCAACGGATTTGAGATATCTTTACCAAGAGCCGTTTGCTCCTGGATTAGCCAATCCTTTTGTTTATTAGACATGGCGGACTGATAACCAATTGAGTAAGTGCAAAACACTTACTCCAAAAAAAAAATTGGCCAAAAACGGGGGAATTAGGTGGTATAATTACATGATAAAATTCGTGAGAATTCCCCACCACACTTAGAAATGAATATTGCCCTCAATATTCAAAGTACCGGCGGTTATGCCGAAACTGAGAACGTAAAAGGGAAATACTACGGCCATTATTTAGAAAGATTTTTTTTTTTTTTTTCGAAACTTGCATATATACACAACATGTGGGGCAACCCCCCACACTAGGGTGGTAGAAAGTAGAAAGAAGTCAGAAATATGGGTGAAAACCCATATGGCATGCTACTGTTTTTGATTCCCGAGTCGCTAGCTTGACTCGACCCCGTATTCATTTGTTCATGGGGAAAGTAACGTGGAAAACCAATCTCGATCGGACTTTCGTTCACAATGTTAATAAACATATGAACATCAGAAAGTTTCACACCGACGAGATATAACCGCGGTATTGTTAATAGTAGAAACTATAAGGGATGATACCGGGGTCAAAGATGGTGTCCTCATTCCCGAAAGAGAAAAGGGAAAGAGCAACCACACCATCTGTGAAGAATGGAATAAAGACGTACATGAGAATGCAAGTCCATTCCTCAACAGAAAGAAGCAAATCACCATTTTTAACATTTTTAAGCTTAAACTTGAAGCTTAGATGGTGATTGTCAATAAGATGTCCGGGAGGGAGGGTGGGAAACGGTTCTTCAATCAACAGATTTTCCAGAAAAAGGATGTCTCCCTCCGGATCAAAGTAAGTATTATCAATTCCTGTTGGAATTGACTCATCACTAAGAAATGCATCGACTTCATTCCAAAAGTTGTCATCTTCCTCATCAGGAGTGAGAGAAGGGATGGAAGAGTCGGGAATAAGACTAGAAGATGATGGATTATTTTTGAGCAATTCATCAATGGGAAGAATGTCTCCCATTGGATCAAAAACATCATCTTCCAATTCAGATGAAACTGAGGAGAGTTTGGTTTCATCCACAGAGTTAACAATCTCGATACGACAAACTGATTCCGGAGGTGGGACAAGTGGTGTGCTCTTAGAGCTAGCAATTTCCACCACTTCCGATGAAGTCTCCGATTCTAGATCATCATCATCATCAAGAACACTCTTGACTTCCCTGGTACAGCTTTCAAACCATTTGTTTGAACCAGGGTTGATTTTCAAAGCTTTTAACTCCGCACGTTTTTGGTGACTCGTCTTAACCGTGAAATTTGAGAGTGTTGCATTGAATCTTTCAGATCTTTGATCAATTGTGGCAACACTCTGTTTGGACAGAGGTTTGGAGTTCTGGTTGATATTCAATGTGAGCTCTTCGTTGTCAACCCGAATGGTCAACTCTTCAGCAAACACATCAATCAGAGCACGACTCGTTCTCAAGAAAGCTCTCCCTAAGATGAGGGGAACTCTAGGATCTGCATCGAAGTCTACTACAACAAAGTCAGTAGGAAAGTGAAACTTTCCCACTTTCATCACGACATCCTCGGCTATCCCAAGTGGACGAGTTATGGTACGGTCCGCTAGCTCGAGTGTCATACAAGTGGATGAAAGTTTAGGAAGAGACAGTTTCTTCCATACTGAGAGTGGCATGAGGTTAATGCTAGCCCCAAGATCGGCCAAGGCGGAGCATTGAACCATCCCCAAGAAATCACACGGGATTAGAAATCTGCCAGGGTCTTCAAGCTTTTTGGGAAGCTTCTTGAGAAGGACCGCTGAGCATTGCTCATTGAGAGGGGTTTTAGCCATCTCAGATAGCTTATCTTTGTTGGTTAGTAAGCCTTTAAGCGTGGATGCAAATTTAGGCATTAGAACGAGAGCATCAACGAAGCTTATATCAAAGTGTAGCTCATTGAAGATTTGGAAAAAATTTTCCATTTGCTCTTTGTTTTTGTCTTTGAGCTTCTCATCATTCATTCTTGATGGGTAAGGAAGCTGACTAGACTTTTGAGCCGGGATGGAAGTGTTTTGTGGCTCAGAATTTGTCTTCGGAACTTCGGGTTCCGGACTTAAAGCTTGGACTACCGAAGGTGGGACGTGTGCGGTACTTCGTGGGCTTGAGAATTGCACCTTGTCCGTTGTTTCCTTGGTAACTTGACTCAATGCTACAGGAGGAGGGGGCATTGAAGTCGAAGGTCCATTGTGCGTCTTACCACTACGAGTGGTGACGGCTTTCAACTCGGCATTTGGATTGGGAATTGTATTGCTTGGGAGTCCTCCAGAAGATGATGAAGCTTTGTTCATATTCATGTTCATGAAACTGCTCATCATATTCTTTAACTCATTTGTCTGCCGAGACAATGTGGTATCAATTTCCTTTCTTAGCTCAACTCTCATGTTATTGATTTGAGTCTGCATTGAACGTATGTTTGACTCAGTAATTTTCATGAAGTCATTTGGCATGGGAGCTTGAGGAGGTTGTTGATAACTTTGATGATTAGGAGCTTGATATGGTTGGTTGAAATTGTTCCGGTTTTGATTGAAATTTTGAGAGTTATTGAAATTTTGTCCTTGATTCGGAACAAAGCGATTTTGATTGCCATGGTTTTGCACAGGAGGAAAACCAGGTGGTGTCATACCGCTAGGTGCACGGTAGTGAGGATCAGCCTGTGGTCGGTATTGATTGTGGTTTACCGAAGCTACGGGAGCTTGGTAAAAGGAAGCATCGGTTGCTTGACAATCATAATACGCATGTGGACCACTACAAGTTTCACACACCTTGTTTACGGCTTTGATTGGTTCTGGCTTATGAATTTCGCTTTTGATTTCCTTAACATCCTTAATCATACAACGGATGGCGTCCGTTAGAGCGGCTATCGGAGCTGCTAACTCAGAAGAGTTATTGGATGAAGAAGTAGGAGTGTTCGGAATATTGACTTTGTTGCGAGAAATAGGAACTTTTGATTTTTGCTCGCAAATCTCAATCACATCTTTAGGCTTACGATTCAAGATATTGCCACCTGCGGCTGCATTCAAGGAATCTTGATCGTTACCATTCAACCCATTGTAAAAGATATTGACTTGTTGAAGCTCCGTGAATTCATGATGGGGGCATTTCCTGAGGAGATCTTTGAATCTCTCCCATGCCTCTCCAAAGTTTTCATCGAAATTTTGACGAAATCCAGAAATTGCATTTTTAAGATTAGTCGTCTTTGATGGAGGAAAGAAATAATTGACAAACTTTTGAACAAGATCCTCCCAAGTTTCGATGGATCGAGGGGGTTCTTTTTCCAGCCAAATTCGGGCTGTCCCCTCAAGAGAGAATGGAAAAAGCATCAACTTGATTACTTTTTGTGGCACATCTTTGAAATTGATCGTTGCGGTCAACTTGTTAAACCAACGGATGTGTGCATACGGGTCTTCTCGATCAAACCCGCGGAATTGATTCGTAGACACAAGTTGGATTAAATGTGTCTTCAATTCAAAGTGATCAATTGATTATGGTAAAACGATGGCATCTCCATAACCCTCGGTGGGTGCTTGGAGCATTTCCGCCATAGTGCGTTCATCTGCCATATTGTTGTTTGAAATAGTACGAATCTCGGGTTCGACTATTTGGGCAGCACGTCTACGAGAACGTCGTCTAGGAATTTCTGCTAGATCACGCAAAGGACTCAATGATCTAGAAGAACGAGTGCGCATGCACTAGAGTTAACTCTAAAAGATCTCAGAGTTAAGGAAAGGAATTATGAAATTGGTGAAAATGGGGTAAGAAGAATCTTTTTGGGTTTTATGTTTCTGACAAGTATAACAACAAAATCAATTAAAACAAAATCGAGGCAAAACAACAGTGAACTTAAACCAATAATCACAAGATGAATGGCTTCTTTGAAAAAGGTACACCAATCACAAGGACACAAAGGCAAGTTTTAATCTTTGGTTCGGGAACTTATTATGGTCGTACCCCCAGTTAGGTAGTACACTGCCTTGGTTTGCGGTGGTAATCTTTTATGTTGTTATTTATTAAAGAAAACGACAAATCGTTTTGTATTTTTATTTTTGATACGTATATAGAATCAAAAGGAAAATATTTTTGTGTTTTATACATTTTTGGATGTTTTTGGGTTTTTTTTATTTTTTATAAGAAAATATGGATATATATATAGATGATAGATGGATGGTATGAACAAAGAGTGAGTATTCAAACTACTAATCTGCTAAACGGAAGATAATCAGCACAGCTCCCCGGCAGTGGCGCCAAAAATTTGATTCGCTCCCGAACGGTCAAGTTTTCTCACTCAAGCCGACCACTTGTGAATGGCCGACCGTAAGAAACTTAAAACGGTTCAGAAACGAATGCAATGAAGATCAGGGGAGTATAGGGTTTCCCCGGGTCGTTATGTCCCAGCGAGCTATGCAATGGATCACCAAACGAATAGTGATCGAGAGATTTGAACGGAAAAAGGGATTTGAATTATTATAACTACAGAAAAAGCCAACAAATTACAGAGGCTTAAATGCAAATTAAAGAGAATTAAAAAGATAAAAAAATATTAAATAAACGCTATCACTATTTGCAAAATGATATTTTTGATTTTATGTTTTTACAAAACTGGAATTAAAAACTACGTCACGTACAAATGAAAATGTGAAACTTACACAATATTAATCCTAAAAATATGAAAATGATATTTTTACAAACCTAATGATAAAAGAGAATTTTAGAAAAAGAAAATTCTTTTTGCAACTATTATTCTAATTATTATTAATTAAAAACTATTTTTAACTATTTAATATTAGCCTAAAATTCAAGAAAATATGAACTAAAGCTAGAAAAATAAAATTAAGACTTAGAAAAATCTAAAATATCAAAATAGAATTTTAAAAACTAATTTTGTATTTTTCTGAATATTTTTGTATTTTCTATGAATTAAAAACTATTTAAAACTAATTAAATTATTAAAAAATACAAATTTAACTAAGAAAAATCTAGAAAAATATTTTTTTGTCTTTTTATATTTATCTTAACTTAAGAAAAATGAAAAATTATTTTTTTGAAACTTTTCTTAATTATTTGCAATAAAAGCTAATTAAAAAGACTTAAAAACTAAATTAAATGGAGAAAAATACCAAACAGGCTTGGAAAAATCTGAAAAATTCAAGATAAGCTTAAAATAATATATAGAATCTAGGAAAATGGAAAACAGATGGTTGTTTGTAGGAAAATGCAACTGCTATAGCAAGTGCTTACAAATAAGCACTTGAATAAGCCAAATGAGAACCAATAAGCACCAACTGTTTGCAGAAGCTCTAATATACTATAAGAACCAAAATGCAACTTAAAACAACAAACCTAAACCTCTATTTAGCTGAATACACAGATTTGACTTATTTGAGTTAAGTACTTATAACAGGTTTAGGGTACCAAGTTTGGACTAGAAAATAAGCACTCAAGATAAGTTGAAACTACAAACCAACTAAAGGAACCTAAAGTAGACCTGGGTGGCTACTTACAAACCAAAGATCAGACTTTAACAAGCTCTTATGAGCTCTGTGCAAGCTTGCACAAAACTGAGAAAAACTCAGATAAGTGAGTTGTGAGCAGGCAACTAAGACCTTATTCACAAGCTTTTTTGAAGCTTCTAAAAAAATAACAAAAATCCACAAAAATGCTGATAAGTTAAAAGACCAGTTGAAGTTTTTAAAGCCACAAGTTTTACTGATTTTGACCCAGAAATGAATCCACTAAAAATCAACTCAGTTGGCCAAAAACTGACTTTTACAAGTTTTTCTTGACTTTTGACAATTATGAAAAGTTGACTTTAATGAGTTTTGAAGCCAATTTTTGGACAGATATTGATGTTAATTGATGAAAGGGAAATACTGAAAACTATATCTATGTAATTGGAACACAAAACAAGCTTTTGAAATTGCAAAATCACAACAGACAAGACTCTAAGACAGATTAAAGGGAGTTTTGACTTAAAGAGTGTGCAGTTGCAATTAACTGACTCTAATGAGTCAAATAGAGCTACACAAACATAGAACAACAAGATCCTACCACTGAGCAAGCCTCTAATACAGATTTGCTCCAATATCCAAACACTCCTTTATTAACTGTTTTGAACTTTAAATTACACTAACTACTGAACTAATCATGTAACAATGACCAAACTGAGTTCACATGACCTAAATACAACTATATAAATAAGTTTACACTAATGATGACCACAGATACACAGACAATCATAAAATGCAAAATGGATTGAAATTGAAAAATGACATATAAACTCACATAGGTTCAGCTGTTATGCAGGCTAAAACCAAACCTCAAGACCACTATACTAAACCATTTCCAACCCAAATCCAAGTCCTGCATCAACCATATCCAATTTCTTCACCACTTTGACCCAGTTTGACTTTTGTTGACCATAAACCAACTTTGCTTGAAAATGAAATGTAAGCTTACTCAAAGCTTATAAAGAGCTTAAACAAACTTAGTAAAGCTTAAAATAAGACACTAACAACTTGGACAATAGAATTTGAAACTGAAAATTGTAACAGTAAACTTGAAAATATGAACTTGTATGAAACCTTGATATTGAAGATTAAAAGTAAATTAGAATGATAAGGTGACTTGAGTTTAATACATTTAAAGCTTAAAATTACATTTTAGAACACTAATTAAGATAACTAAAAAAAACGACATACAAAGAAATATAAAAACTAACTACTTTTTTTTCTTCTCTCTTCATCCTCTTTTTATACTCCAACTCTGCTTCTTGTCTCTCTCTGAGCTAATCCCACACATAATCAGGGCCATTGGATTGATTGAATTCATCTTGGCCACTCATTTGGTTTTTGGCGGGAAAAAGTTTTATACCAGTTGGAGGAGATTGAGTGTTTGGGGAGGGAATGCAATTAATGTATCTTGGATTGTTATGTTTGGAGTGATAAGGTGGGTGGAAAAATGAGCTGGAGGAGGGGGTTGAGTGGGTGGTTTTGCAGGCATAGGGGTGATGATGGGGGAGAGGTAGAGGGTAACCCGTGAGCGGTTTCTTTCTTTTAAACTGTGGTTTGGGTTGGATGGGTAACGGGTTTTATTATTGGACCGGGTTGGGTTATTGAATGGATGGGTAGGGATTGGGTAAAATTTTGGATTGGGCTTGTGATTGTGGTTAGTTTAATACAAGGGTCCGGTTTGTATTTGGGATATAAATAACACAAGGACCAAAGGTGTAAAATTTGAAATTCCAGGGATCAATTTTGTAATTTTCTCAAACTTTTTATATTTTTCACCAAAGGACTAATTTTGACAAGTTATGATTTTAAAAGGACCTTTGGTGATTTTTCTTTTGAAATTAAGTACTCAGGGACTGTTTCTGACAATTTTAGAAACTTGGGGGACTGAAACTGCCAATTATGCAAACTTTGCTCATTTTTCATCTGATTTTAAACATTTTGCATCGGAAACATATAAAATGCAATTTTGAGATATTTTCAGTATTTTGATGCATTTCTGAGCATTTTTAAACGTTTTGCAGTTCAGATTTAACTAAAAATGATGAGTATTTACACACTCATCAAGGACCAAGGATGAAAGCGTTTCATGTAAGGCGGTTGTAATAGGTCCAAAGCGTCCTAACCCTTATGAAACTAATTTTATGGTCGTATTATATGTCTATGAACAACACAAATAGCGTCCTAATAAAACCATATTAGGACACTTTTACAATGTTTTAACATGTGATTACCTACTTTTAATCTTTTGAGACACATAAAAATGTCCTTAAAAGTATTGTTAGGACGCTTATGATGTAACATCATAGCTATTTTAGCAACCAAGAAAAGGGTACTAATAACTCAAATAAGATTATGATACCAATTTTATGTCGCATTTTAGGTCTATAAACAACACAAATAACGTCCTAATAAAAACATATTAGGACACTTTTCCAATGTTCTAACATGTGGTAACCTACTTTTAATCTTTTGATACACATACAAGCGTCCTTTAATGTTAATTCTTAGGACGGTTATCATATACCATTATAGTTACTTTAACACCAAGAAAAGGGTCCTAATATCCCAAATACGATTATGAAACCAAATTTATGGTCGCATAATATGTCTATGAACAACCAAATAACGTCCTAATAACAACATATTAGGACACTTTTACAATGTTGTAAAACGTTATTACCTAATTTTAATCTTTTGATACACATACAAGCGTACTTAAAAGATAATTGTTAGGACGCTTATCATATAACATTATAGCTATTTTAGCACCAAGAAAAGGGTTCTAATATCTCAAAGAAGATTATGAAACCAATTTTTTGGTCGTATAAAATGTCTATTAACAATCTAAATAACGTCCTAATAACAACATATTAGGACACTTTTACAATGTTAAGTTAATTGTTAGGACGGTTAATAAGTTTAATAGGACAATTTCAAAGTCCGGACAAGTCATATGATAGGACGCTATTTTCACCATGCACACTCTATTATTACGATATGAATAAAACATCAACTAAATATTAAATGAATAAAACGAAATTGTATTTCAAATTAGCAATTGTCATAACAAAATCACTAAACATAAATAAGGTAGACAGAATCTAACATAAAGTCTGTTAACATTAAAGAATACATTAACGCAACAAGAAGCTTAGTCCGTGGTCATCATGCATCATCTCTCTCAATCCTCACGGACCACCTACAAATAAACACCCATGTATAAGCATTAAGATCCATGTTAGTAAAATTATTGGTATCACAAGATTAACAAAGACATACAGAGATAAAGGGACAAGGCCATGCTATGGTTGCACCAACACAGTCTTCAATTGTGGCAAATAACCCATAGGGTCTCACCAACACTTCATCTCTTTTTGTTGGTACTTGAACGTTTACCTCACACCATCCTCGTCCAATCTCGTACCACCAACTATATCATTTGGGTTCAAGCTCCTCACCCATCCTTTTGCTACAGTCTCGGTTGAGTTTAGAATGCTTTTAAGGACAACTTCATCCCCGACCTAGATTTCAGTTTTTGTTGGGATATGAAAGTGCTGAAGATATCAAAGTACTGAAGATATGAAAGTACTGTAAGGTGCAAAGTACTGGAAGAAGTCAAAGACTCAAAGTACTGTTAAAGACAAAGTCAAAGTACTACAATATGAAGTCAAAGTACTGCAAGAACAAAAGAACTGTTATATTTGTTTATGGAAAGTATTGTATTCTATGTTTAGATTACTTGTCGTACAAGGCTATCAATTGTAAACCGACTAGGATATCCTTGAGTCTACAAAAGGACTCCTAGATTGGCATTAGAGGAACGATTTCAGAAAAAGAGTTTTAGAGTTTACGAATTAGTGTTTTAGAGAAAAGTTCGATTATCTTAGAGCAGATTTAGAGTTTATAATAAAAGGTTATTCTTCTTAGCTTTGTTAAGTAAATTCCGCGTACTTAATAAAGATTGCTCAGTGTTTCTTTGTTAATAACTTAGGATTTATCCGAGGTTATTAAACCTTAACAAGCTAGTTAAGATAGTTTGATTAAAGTATATCGATCCAACAGTTTTCAACAAACATTTATCAATTTATAGTCAAGACACATATATTAGGTTAAACAGATGTAATACTGCAGGTATGGAGGCTGGGGTATACAAAGGAGGTCAAAAATTGATCAGTGTAATACTGCAGGTGTGGAGGCTGGTGTATACTAAATAAGTTACAAATAAGCTACAATAAGCTAAATAAGCTGTAACTACATGAGTTGTAACTAGATTAAGCTAAAAACTACCAGATAAACTAAAGGAATAAGCTATAGACCAGAATAATCACTTGATCAAATATCACAGGCCAAACAGGCCAAACCCAACAACCTTGCAGCCCTTGTGGGTCCCACTAGGGTTGACAGGGATCCAAAGTGAGACTTGATATGAAAAGGTGACTTATTGAGGTTTCTAAAAAGCTAGGACTAAAGGTTTGGGTCCCACAGATAAGCACTTGATGAGGGCTTGAACTTGGGTGGTCAACACTGATCACTCAGTGTATGGGTGGAATTGGACAAACAAAAAGCTATCTGCAGACCTATCTAATAAGGTCAAAAGTTTGAAATAAGCCCTGAACTTTATGGATGAGCTTATTGGCTTTCAAAAAAACCAATAAGCTCACTGTGTGGCCCACTAATGAAGAAGCTAAGGCACATGGAAAGTTGGGGTTTTGAGCTGATGCCCTCGTGCAGGGCAATGGTTAGCCCTGCAGGCCACTTTGAACTATCACCTAAGCCAGAGAAAAAATCATTAAAATAAGCTAACTGTGGGATTCAAAAGCTTAGATGGGGAATTTCAACATGTAAAAATCTCAAGACTTGAATCTCAACACAAAATTCACAAAAATTCTCCCAAGATCTGAGTTTCTGACTAACATACCATTTTGACTTTTTGATTTTGAACTTAAACTTTGACTTTAATGAAACTTGTTTGATCCGTATGCACTAATTATGATTATTTAAGCTATGATAACACTAATTTAAGATACATGAACAAGATTTAGACCAAGTGGGTGAGATTTGATCCACACATGTCCCAACAGTGGACTGTGAGAGTGAAGGTAATTTGATTTTGACTTTCTCTAGTTCAAACATTGGTTCATAACCAAAGGTTGTATTGTTAAATTGAGCTTGACATTGAAAACCTTGGTGAGGACCTCCACAGTACTCACAAGAGTATGTCTCCGTCTCATGGTACGGGGGTTGGTTAAGGAAATCGGTTGTCTCATTGTAAGGATTTTGGTTGTAAACAAACTCGGTTCCCGAACTTCCATTGCTACAACCGGGATAATTCCCACCATATTCGGGTCCTCCGCACCATATTGCCCTCCCTGTATCAATCTGTTGTCCCTTTTGCGATTGAGATTCTGAAGATGTTAGCCCACTGGAGACATTCGGAGCACTCATTCGTTTTTTTGCTAAATTTTTATATCTAGTCATGGACTGTGGAGCAATGTATTTTCGATTCTGTTTCATGCAAGTAGAATTGTTAGAAAACAAACATAAAGAAAATATAGTAGCCAGATTTAGTATTCGTACCTTTTTATTTGTTTGTGTAGCCGCTTCTTCTGGGTTATCTTACTCAGCATTAAGATGGAAGTCTGAACCAGACATATAATCTGCATCTTTCTCACCGGTATCCGTTGGTTTCTTTTTCTTTTTCTTTGTTTTGTCACTCTCTACTAGACTTGTCAAAGACTTAGCAAGATTTTTCACTCCCAAAGCTTGTAATCTCTGTTGGTTTTCTTGAATCCTTGTCCTTCTGGACATTTCATAATCATTCGTATTTCTCGTGGTGATTTGGCGTTGCATCCTGTTATTTTCCATAACTGGTGCACAAAACAAATAAAATTATTATGAGATTGCAAAGAACAATAGTCATTTGAGAACAACAAAACTGAAATCAAATCACTATCTGTTACATGTTACAGAATGAAATACATTATCTACAAACAAAAAATAGACGCAAATCCTTCAGTTACATGTCACAGAATGAAATACATTAGCTAGAAACTGATATCAAATCACTATCACTATCACTACCCAAATCCTTTGACCCAACTTTACACAGGTATACCAACATTCATTTAAATTAAACAGAGCAACTTAAATACAACTTGTGCCACATAACAAATAAGCAGCACTTATGATCACATATGAGACTCATCACAAGAGGTCAACCAAACACATACCCGAACCCACCATTTCCCACACTAACAATGTATAACAATAACAATGTATAACAATGATAATACCAATAATAATAACAATAACAATAACAATAACAATAATAATAATAATAATAATAATAATAATAATAATAACAACAAGAGAGGTTTGCATTACCTGTTGAGTCAGATCTTCATTCAAAAGTGAAAACCCACGATCCTTGTTTTGCTGCCCACATACAACCCTAAACCAAAATTGAGATTTTAACCGTCTGTGAAAAACGATTTCCATTAATAAAATCGAATCAAATACTTGATTTCCGAAAAGATATGCTTGATTTTCGCAGCGCCAAAAGTTATTTATGAATCTGAATTTTTCCCCAAAAATTTTAAGCGGGTTGTGAACGTGGGTTTGTATGTGAAACTAAATTTTAAGCGGGTTGTAAGTTTTCCCCTATAATTAGATTTATAATTAAATTAACTAATAGTAGTATATAGTATATGAAATGTATTATATATTATTGTATATATATAATATATAAGTATTTTATTGTATGTGAAACTAAAAATGAAGTAGATTTGGCATTCGTTTTTCCGACTTCCCGGGTCAAACAACAATATCAATGTGATGTAGTAATCAGTCTCTGTTGTATCTTACTGCCCGAAATGGAGCGGCTCCAGATAGTTCATTTGTTTTACGCGGGCGTTATTTAAAATGTTGCTATTTTCTTACAGACGGGATTTATCCTACGTGGTCTATGTTTGTTAAAGCGTATCCGCATCTAGTTGACCCGAAAGATAAAGTGAGATGTAGGACAGTAAACCACACTAGAGTCATATATGCCATTGGCGCATCAATGAGACGGACATGCATGGAACCCTATGAATAATGAAATGGCTCGGGTTTGAAACTGGGAGTCAGATATCATATCATAATCAGAGTGTCATATCAAAAGGTTCATATCCAATGTTGCAAAAATCGCGAATCAGTAGTCAGGCGGTCGACCACCTTGTAGCTTGTAATCGGTCTGGGCGGGATGAATCGGTGATAGGGTATAATTTGATGTATAATTACCCGGTCGTTGCTCGGGTTATCAAATAAGGGCCCGTTTGGTTGGTGGGTGTTGCTTTGGATTCGGGATTGATTTGGTAAAACCGTAAAGTTTATGAAATAATAACTTTGAAAAAGCTAATATGAATAACTCGCAATGGATGCGGTCGTTCATTTATATCGTCAAGAGTTTTTACGTAAGTCGACTTCCCATGACGTCACATTCCGGGGATGCTTTGTAGCCTATATTCTACACATATTGAACGGAGGAATTGTTCTAGGCATTTGTGAGGCCAATATACGCGAGGTGATCAAAAAGTGCCGACTATTATGATTGAATGTATTGCTTCGCATGAAGTCAGAGATAGGACAGTAATCCAACACGAGCCCAGAAACATAACATATCATATCATATAACAGATAATCCACTAACTGTAGATAACAGATATAGGATGCATCCATACTCCCCTGCAGATAACATAGTGGCCAAACATATACTTGAGTTCATAACAAAATTTTGTATAAATTAGTTTATCTAGCTTTGAAGTAATAATTACTTTTGCAAGCTTATGTAAAAATTACTTTTGCAATTTTGACTTTTAATTTCTAATTTTTAGATATAAATTAGTTTATCTAGCTTTGAAGTAATAATTAGGCAATTAATTAAGAAATAGCTTAAAAATAAATTGTAAAAGTATTTCTAATTTTAAGATCCAAATCCACATCATTCCACCATCCAAAATTGCCAACAAGAATCACCACCATCATCAAGACCAGGTAATACCTCATAAATGAAACCCTAATCGTTTTTGCTAAATTTTTATGAAACAACATATGTGGTTAATTGAATTAGGCTCCCTTTCTTTTTGTTGAAATTATATGTGGTTTTCTGTGGTTAATTGAATTAGGTTTAAGATGGATACGAGTTGGATGTCTTTACCTAGATTTACCATTGAATATAAAAAAGGTCTTGACGACTTTCTTGATCATATATTCTATAATGAGGGTAAAAATGGACAGATTTCATGTCCATGTATTGATTGTGGTAATCAGATATGGGTAGATCGGACGGAGGCTACAACACATCTGTTATGTGTCGGGTTTATGAAAGGTTATACAATTCCACCTTTCAGTTCCAAATCAAGTGATGCTCCAATGTTGGATGCTGAAGATGACATGCAAGGGTTGGTGAATGATGCCTTCCATCGGTTTGGTGATGACACACTAACCGATGACATGGGAACACAAACTGAAAGTATGAGTATGCCAAACCTAAAGGCGAAAAAATTTTATAAAGTTTTGGGAGAGGCAAAGAAACCACTATATCCTGGGTGTAAGTTATCAGTTCTTTCTTTTATCATTAGACTATTTCATGGTAAGTGTGTTGGGAAATGTAGTGATAATGGTTTCAGCAAGATGCTAGATACAATGAGGGAAGCCTTCCCCGATGCTTCTATACCAAAGTCATTGTATGAACTAAGGAAGATAATTCGAGAGTTGGGACTTAGTTATGATAAAATTGATGCATGTCCTAATGATTGTATGTTGTACTGGAAAGAAAACATTAATAAAACAGAATGTGATATATGCCATACGTCAAGGTATAAAGCAAGTGAAGATGATTGTGCAGATGAGTCAACCACAGCTGATACACGTAAGAAGATTGGAGCAAAGGTGTTGCATCATTTTCCGCTCTTACCATGATTGAAAATGTTATTTATGTCATCTAAAACAGCTGCCTCCATGAGATGGCATGAAGAGAGTCGCACGAAAGATGGTTACTTGAGACATCCTGCAAATTTCCCGGCATGGAAAGCATTTGATTTTAAGTATGATAAGTTTGCCAAAGAATCTCGTAATATCAGGCTTGGTTTAGCGAGTGATGGGTTTAACCCTTTTGGAACAATGAGTGTTTCTCATAGTACATGGCCTGTTGTTTTGACGCCATATAATCTACCTCCTTGGATGTGCATGCAGAAACCTTATTTCTTTCTAACGTTACTTATACCTGGCCCATCTGCTCCTGGGAATAATATAGATGTCTATATGGAACCGTTAGTTGCTGAGCTAAAGGATTTGTGGGATCGTAAAGGAGTAGACACTTATGATGCATCAACAAAAAGTAACTTTCGGATGCGTGCTTGTTTGTTATGGACGATCAGTGACTTTCCTGCTTATGCAAATTTATCCGGATGGAGCACCAAAGGTAAACTTGCATGTCCTAACTGCCCTAAACATACAAAATCAACACGCTTGAGTCATGGCAAAAAACAATGTTTTATGGGACATCGTCGATATTTGCCTACTGATCATGCTTTTAGAAGAGATACAAACTCTTTTGATGGCACAGAAGAACTAGACAGGCAACCCCGTGGCTTAAGAGGACAAGAAGTAGTTGATGAGTTAGATGGTTTTGAAGTTAAATTTGGAAAACTTGTGAGAGCAACCCAAATTTACCTTTTAATTGGAAGAAGAAAAGTATTTTTTTTGAGTTACCGTACTGGAAAGATAACTTGCTACACCATAATCTAGATGTAATGCATATTGAGAAGAATGTTTGTGACAGTGTCCTTGGAACGCTAATGAATCTAGATGGGAAGACCAAGGATCATATAAAAGCACGCCTAGATTTACAAGAAATGGGCATTAGACCTGAACTTCATCCTATAGTTCAAGATAACAACAAAGTTTATTTGCCACCTGCTTGTTTCTCAATGGATAAAAAGAGAAAGATATTTTTTGTCGTGTGCTTAAGAAGGTGAAAGTTCCAGATGGTTATGCAACTAATATATCAAGATGCATAGAGTTAAAACCTCCAAAACTATTTGGACTTAAAAGTCATGATTGCCATATTTTGATGCAGCAGTTGCTTCCCATTGCCTTGCGAAATGTGTTGCCTAAGCACGTGCGCTATACTGTGATGAAGCTATGTCGTTACTATAAACAATTATGCGCAAAGGTTCTTAATCCAAATGATTTGGTTCAAATGGAAACCGAGATTGGAAAAATACTTTGTGATTTAGAAAGGATTTTTCCGCCATCATTCTTTGATGTCATGGTTCATCTTTCGGTTCATCTTGCTTCAGAGGCCAGATTAGGAGGGACAGTTCATTACCGTTGGTTCATCTTGATCCCATGCTCCTGATTTGTTGCTAATGCACTGAAGCAACGTGTGAACCAAGAATCTCCACTTAGGGCAAAAATGCTTTTTCAACCATATGTCTGTCCTGGTACCTTGATACCCAATAGCTCTCAGCCCCGTGAGTATTTCCTCAGTGCTAGTGTGAAATACCCCATCAGTATCATCCAAGTGAAGCTTTCTCCTAATCAGCTCCTCTGTTACTACATACTCTGTTCCGTCAATCATGGCAGCAATCTCTGTTTCACTTTGTGTGGAAGCAGATGCCCAAAATTGTTTGACCAACGATTCATAAATTGCATTAGGAGAATGCGTTAGGGCATAGTGAATCTTTGATCTTTTTAAGAACTCTACCATAGGTACATACAGCTCATCACCTTTTGCATTTCCCAGAAACGCAACTTTGTTGTGATCCTTCTTGAATTGAAGAGCCATTTGATGAATTGATATTTTAGGGTTATGTTTCTCGTAACAGTGAGGGTTTTTGGGTGTAGGAGAAGAGGGAAGGGTTTTGTTTGAAGTGAAAAATGAGAGTGATGGTTTGGTAGAGGTTTGTGCAAAAATAGTCAAAAGTATTGGCACTGTATTGTTTGACTACGCTTACGTGTACATCTACTTTGACCATAGACAATTTAACTCTTCAGTAGAAACAGATACTCAATCTGCTGAAGTTATACAATTCAATAGAAACCAACCCAAGACTAGGATATCTTCGGTAAGATTCTAGAATTACTGTGCCAACTAACTCGCATTAACTTACATTAAACCTCGAACCCGTCTATAAAATCATCCCAATGCATACTTCTCTCACATACTTTTGCCCCAAATTACCATCACAAACCCTAGATTCATCATACACCCAATCAACCAAAATTAACCATGAATACTTCACCAGAGGTTGTAAATCCAACCTCTTCTCCATCATCCTCATCATCCATTGATTTCCTCCAGTTTTGGTCATATCCACCTGACCCTCGCCCTTTGACATCCCCATTTCTCTCTT
Organism: Chrysanthemum makinoi; assembly: GCA_910596185.1. Classification (NCBI taxonomy): domain Eukaryota; kingdom Viridiplantae; phylum Streptophyta; class Magnoliopsida; order Asterales; family Asteraceae; genus Chrysanthemum; species Chrysanthemum makinoi. The sequence continues at coordinate 270,058,029 of OU343217.1, forward strand.
CTTCTGAAGATGATGGTGTAGTGGATCCAAGTGAGTCTCCTGATGACTCAGAGGATCCCACTACTGAGATACCTTCATACTCCCAACCTCCAGCACCTCAACCTCAACAAAGGCCTCGTGCCGAAAGGGAGGTGGTGCTTGCTCTACCTGCGCCATGTTTTGGTGCATCTTCACACATCGTATAGAGGAAGAGCATAAGGAAGGTGAATGGATTGCTTTTTGGTGAATTCAGCAGATGAAGCATAAAGGACACTTTATTTTTCTTCATCATCATTATTTTCATCAATCCATCCTTCCCATTTTGATCCTTAGCTTCCTCGTCCTAGTGGTCATGCATATCCAGCCATCGAGATAGAAGAAATGGGTGGTTATGCAAGTTTTCACAAATGCATATCCAGCATCTAGTGTGAAAGATGTGAGCGATCATGCATATCCAACAGCCTGTTAGATGTTGGAATAGATGATATGAACTAGATTAGGATTATGTATAGCTCTGTTCTTGTAGTTGCATTTGAAGTTGATTGAATTTTGTAAGTCTGTAAGTCAGTAAACTGTTTCTTGAATGAATGAATGAAGAATTTGACTTCAATTTCTTCTCTATGTACTCTTACTTCAGTAGAATCAACTTGTTTACTTCAGCACTTTAGTTTCAGTAGAAACAAGCTTCAAAGCTTACTTGACCATTTATAAAAGAATCACACTTGATGAATCTTGGACTTGAACATGGAATAGACAAACTGCACTTGAAATAGATAAACTGCAACACAAACACAAATACACACAAAAACAGAACAGAGACAAACAAACTAAAGAATTATTAGCAAGTTGTGAAACCTGTCGTATCCCTTGTGGATACCTTCTTCTTTAGAGATATTGAACTCTTGGAAGTGTTGTCTCAGCATGGACTTCCTCATTCTCCTAGACTCTTCATTGCCACCTAACCTTGCTTTAATAGCCATCCATATGTCATTTGCATCATCTATGTGGTGAAAATCACCCAAGTGATCTTCAGGAATAGCTTGAAGAAGGATGGTTCTCACTTTGTGCTCTCTTTGCACAGCTAAAATCTCTTCAGCAGTTTTGGGAGGAGCAATGGTAAACTTACCATCAAGATCTGGGATAGTCTTCTTCAGATTGTTTCCTTTCTTTACAATTTCCCAAAGATTCCAATCAATATTGGAGATCCAGTTCTGCATTTTCATAGTCCACAGATCATACTCTTCCTTTTTCAGATAAGGAAACTTCCCATTACTGTTGGAAAGACTAAGTTGCTGCATAGAGGTGGTGTTTTTTATGTTGTTGTTGGTGACTTCTGATTCATCATCAGTTCCAGGCATGGTGAATGTGTTTTGGTTGTATGGGGGTGAGGAAAAATATGGTTCTCAGTATCGTAGAGACTTTCCCGAGGCTCTGATACCACTTGTTGAATACACACAGACCTTGACAGATCTTGAGCAGATTCCTTCGGCAGAATCTCTTCTTCAGCAGATTCTCTTCTTCAGCAGATTCTGCTTCTACTTCAGCAGAATCCTTCGGCAGTATTGACAGCAAAATACCTACTTCGCATAATTCCCAACAGATAAGGACAATACAAAGACAGATAACCCATACATAACTTCCAAAAGATATGATTGAGACATATAACAATACAAAGACAGATAACAAGTGTCCTATTATGGTGTATCAAGTGTCATACTAACTAATGTTTAAATAAAACTTTTGTAAATAAGCGTTCTAAAAAACTGATGTTTTATGACTCAAATAAAGGAGTGTTCTATTATGGCGTAGGATAATAAAACCACAACAAATAAGCGTACTATAAAGGTTAATGTTAAAAGACACAGTTGTCAAGGGTCCTGTTAATTTTTTTTCAAATAAAACTTTTGCAATTAAGCGTTCTATAAAACTGAATAAGCGTTATAAAAAGCGGATGTTTTACGACTCTAAAAAGATGTGCCATATTGTGGTGTATCATAAACAAACCATTATGAATAAGCGTTCTATAAAGGTTAACGTTATAAGACGCTATTGTTAAGGGTCCTATTCACTTTTCTTATAAAAAAAATGTTTGCGAATAAGTGTTCCATAAAACCGATGTTTTATGACTCAAATATCAAGTGTCTTATGATGGTGTATCAATCTATGGGACCCAAGTGTCAACTGTCATATTAAGTTATGTTTTAATAATACGTTTTCGAATAAGCGTTTTAAATAATTAATGTTTTATGACTTATATATCAAGTGTCCTATTATGGTGTATTGTAATAAAACCATAATTAATATGCATCCTTTAAGGGTCCTATTAAGTTTTGTTATAATAAAACTTTTGCAAATAATCGTTTTAAAAAATGATGTTATAAAACCATTGTACATAAGCGTCCTATAAAGGTTAACGTTATAATACCCACGTGTCAAAGGTCCTATTAAATTTTGCTATAATAAAACTTTTTGTGAATAAGCGTTTTAACTAACGGATGTCTTATGACTCAAAACTCAAGTGTCCTATTATGGTTTATTATAATACAACCATAATGAATAAACGTCTTATAAAGGTAATTTATTAGGATCCATATTTTAAGTGTCATTTTAAGTTATATGATAATAGGACCCCAAATCATCGACCATCCTATTATATACCTTTTTAGGACATCGCCTAAGTAGCAAATATTTAAAAAGGACCCTAAACGCTCATATGTCCTATTAAACAGTTTTTTAGGACTCCATTATCATACCGTCCCACACAAAGGGTCCTAAAAAGCCACTTTTGTTGTAGTGATTGGGGTTTGGATTCTCTCATCTCTCGGGTTTATATGAAATATAATATGTAAGGAAATGGAAAATAAACACTCATTACCTGGCATAGTACATAGATTACCATTGGCTTGAGAATAGATCAAACATCTACCGCTTTGGCGTAAGCACATAAGAATAACTATCTAAGAGGTATTTACAAAGGGTTGTAATGTTAGGCTTAGAGTAGGGAAGTAAAAGGTTTTGTTAGATAGGGGATATTTAGTGGTAGCCAATCAAAAATCTTATGTTAGAAGCATGTAAGTGTGGCGTTGCTAAGCCAAGACTTGACTCACTAACACTAAACAACTTGAAACAAAACATAACTTTAAACTTAAAAATATAAACATAAAGATAGATGTAGGATGGTAGCCCGTATGTTTTTCTCATTTTTTCATTTTTTTTTCAACAACTCTTTTTTTCTCTTTTTGATTTTTTTTATACCTTTTTACTCTACGACAACATCAAAATAAAGGGATTTATAGGAGCATCCCTACACTTGAGTTTTTATATCACTAACACTAATTGACCCGATTTGAAATGATCAAAACACTTGGAGTACTTAATTACGTAGACAAAGGGAATTTGAATTTATCGTTCTTTACCGTTACTCTATAAAATATTACTTCAACCCATGAGTCCCAATCGTCAAAAAACTGTATAAAAATGATATGACTCGACTTAGCAACCATGCAAGTAACTAGATAATTGAAATAAGGGTTTAACAATGATAACAATAATGCACTAAAGATGAGTGCATACAAGGTAGGCTAAGGCGATTTGGGTGTAACATTTGGGGGTGGATTGTAAACAATGCTCTTCATTGATATTCCGAAAACCGAAACATTACGAAAACCGCAAAAAGAATAGGCTCTGAGGGGTTAACTAGGGGTATCGTGTACTACAGATGAGTACATTGCCAGGGTGTGGGGAAAATTACTCAACCGATATGGATGAAGTAATTATATTACGGGTTTCAAACAAGGGTTATCCTAATGCCTCTTATCATTTATTTAATCCTAACTACATGAATGTAGTCTCACTTGCGATCTTGGAATGCATCATAAAACAAGTTCTAGAATCTATTATACTACCGGTACACTCACTAAGCATTAAAGATGAATACTTTTATTCCTAAAGATCTAGGGGCGAACCTCACATTTTTGGGGTGGAATTTGAGTGGTATACGGTTTTTGTACTATTCATATAATTCCTATCCATGAGACGCTTTATTAAGACTAAAGTTGAACTAGTAAATGCCATAAAAAATTTTAAATTTGGTTCTAAAATTGCCCTAACAAATATTTCTCATAGTTTATTACACAATTTACCAAAGACAAGATAAAAATCAAATGAGTGCATAGTTTCTAAGTTCTCGTTTTATTCTTTCTCTCTACACTTAAACTGAACATTGTCCCCAATATTCCCCGAAAGTATCAAAGTTATGATAAAGGAAGGTAAATAAAAGAGAAAGAAACTAGCACTCCCCTAATTAGCTCGATAGGATATGTATGAAGTTGTAGTTAAATCCTCCTCCAAGAAGAATGAGCAAGTAATAAGTGATGCTTCCATCATGTACTTCATCTTCTTGTCTAATATAACCTGAACATTTATAAGAAAACGAAAGGAAACCTCGCGTAAAATCGGCGGTAAAACTATATATGAAACCAAACTAAACTAGAAAGCGAATAAGATATAATGCTTGTGGAATGGATGTTTGCATTTTTTCTAAAAAATTAAGCATTGGGAATTTTCAAAAATCATAAGTTACACATAAAACGAAACTGATAATCTGTTTCTATATTGCTTGACGTCGTCAGGTGTTAATCCTGACACCGTCAGGTTATCTTGACAAAAAGGGTCTGGTGCATTTTTCTGAAAAAATTCTAGAAAATTTACCTCATTAAAACCTGAAAACAAATTCCTGCAAAATATCCATTATGACTCGATACATGCATTTGACTCTAACAAACACACAAATATATACGATTCCAATTATTGTTAATCTCATGTTCATGCTTGTTCTTAAAATATATGTGATCTTCCCTAAACTTATCTTTTTATAAAATACCTTTATATGAAATTAAAACGAGGTTAAAAAAAATAAAGCATTTTCACAAAATGAACATGAGAATTAAACAATAATGAAAAAGATATATAAACACACAAACAAAATTGAAAAAAATAAACAAGCAAACAATTAAACATGGGTTGATCCTAAGAAGCGCTTGTTTTTGTTCGAGTCACGAGCTTGACTCTATCCTTATTTAACGGATTAAGGGGAAGTTTTCCCTACACTTAAGTTTAAGTGCGGGTGATAGTAGCGATACACACCCTTAGGGTAGAAATTTGCCACGTGAGGAGAAGGTGATGGGTGATACTTATGCTCAAAGGGGTGTACTTCTTTCATTGTAACCTTACCTAATTCTATTGCTGTAACTGGTGAATCAAGTCTTTCTCCTAGAAAGGGATCATCTTCTATCAACTTCAAGGGATTCTTAGTTAAGGAACCATCTTGAGCTAATAAACCCGGTTTAAACCCGTAATATTTCTTGTTATCAACCATGAATGGTGATGGAAGTGTGCAAGGTCATGGGGTTACTCCGATATTAGCTTCCACTTTACATGGCTTAGAGTCTACTACCTTTATCCTAAAACTACCCGGACTATTTGTTTTGATGGGTGGATTGGGGCCTAATTAAATTCCTAGATTCACATCTATGTATGGAAAGTTGGGTAATGGTTTTGGTTGAGGCTCCGGTTCATAAAAACTAGGAACTTCCATAGGGCTAAGTGAAAGGTCATCACTACAAGTATTCAAACCTATTCCCTCTAGTTGTGTTTGGTCCAAAGGTTCTACATCAGTTGGGGTTCCTATAGTCTCTTCTACGTCTTCCGGGTAAGTTATAGGTGGTGTGTATTCCTCACATGATTGTAGGGCTTGTGGGCTTGGAGTTTTCACCTCATTCTCCATTATATCTAGATCACCTATATGTTCATCATGTGTTTTAGTATGATCTAACCCAAATACACTACTAAGTATCTCAAATACTTCTTTAGCTATTTCAAATTCTTGGTCCGATTCATAAGAATCATTCTCAAAAACTTGATTACTATGTTCTATTTGCCTAAAGGATTCCTCATGCGTGTCATATGTTTTGAAATCTATCCCATGCATGAAACTAGGTAGTTCAACTCTAACCATCTCAAAATCTTGTTCAGATTTAGGTTCCATATTCTTAAAATATCGGTCTTTTTGTTCATGGTGCCTAAGGTTGATAAATCCTCCTTATCTGTTTCCTCAAGTTGTGATGTAGACAAGCCTATGATTTCATTCAGCTTATTGGTTATGCTTAGGAAGCTTTTCTTAAAAAATTTCCAAAATGTCTCACTAAAAGGAGTTGATCCTAACAATGATTGTTGAATAGAAGCCACACATGCACAAAATTCATCAAAGCCATCTAACTTTACAACTATTTTCTCTTGGATATCTCTGAGATCACTCATAAATTCATTAGAACAATAAAAAGCAATTCTATCTGTAAAATACAATTGTTCCTCATTTGTTAATAATTCAAATGCAACTTCACTTGCCATAACGACAAATGAAAAGGGTTTTAAAAACAAATGGCACCAAGAAAAAGATAGACTACAAGAAAGGTAATAAAAAGAAAATAAAATTTCACTTGATAGGAATCTAGTGAGTAGACTTAAACAAAATAGAAATCAAACCTAAGCAATAACTATTGTCCGGCAGCGGCGCCAAAAACTTGATAGCGGGTTCGGGGTCGAAAGACTTCCTTTCCTACAAGCAAGTTTTACAACCCACTAGGCAGTGTACCTAATCGTTGTAGTGTAGTATGGGGTAAACCCAAGGGGTTGATTGTTCTCTAGGGGAATAGAGATGCTAGGAAGATATGTATGACGAGAAGGTAACGTTGAGAGAAATTCTTTTTAGTCTTTTTATAATTTTTTGAAAGCAAATAAATGTCTCGGGGTATAGGAGTGGGGGGTGGTACTTCTAACGATTTTTAACTACTTTTAATTAAACTAATTAACTACTTGAACAATGAAAAAGTAAAGATAGGTTACGCTAATGTAGGTGTGCTCAAGATGATTAAAAATGTGTTTACTTAGATGTTCTTATTCCTTAGTTATCTCTTATTGGTCGGCTGAATTGTCACATCCTCATCTTAATTGGTGCGTTGTATTCTGTTTGGTCATAGGGCGGTACTAAATTCCCCAATTCTATGAATCGTAACTCTCCTCTAGACTATCTGGGATCGCCAAGTATCGTAGTATCTCCCCCGAATACTCTATTATCCTAAAGCTACAACCCACGCAATAAACACAACGATGGCCTAAGTGCACTCCTAAGCTTTTCGCTATTTAGGACGTTCAAGCTCGCAACAATTAAAGAAAAAGCTAATTTTCCTTACTCTAGCGTCTACCAATCAAGACAAGAGACAAACTAAAAATAATTAACAGCTAGGTTTCATAGATCTAAGCAAAAACAATGATAACTTAACTACTCATGGTAAATAAGCAAGCATACACACAAACAATTAAACATGGGGTAGACATAATGATAATATGGATTAACAAACTTATCTTATGATGTAAAAAAGGGAATGGAACCCCAAAATACTGTCCAATTCAGACTACAATCGAATTAGGGTTTGCTCTCCAAAGTTCTAACTCTCTAAATGCAGAAAAATCAAATTCTATATATAGATTTACAAATGCGACGGCGTCACCTTTTGCTGTGACGCCGTCAGGTCGCCGTCATTAGGGTTTCGTTTGGGTCAAGTAATCGTTGGGACGACGTCAGCTTATGAGTGTGATGCCATTTGTCTTCAATAGGGACGTCGTTTGGGATTTGTTCCTTGGTCGTCTGGTGTAAAACAAAGGGTGACGCCCTCCAGAATTAACACGTGATGTCGTCAGGCTTTAGAACCAAAAAATCACCTGAGCCGTCGCTTGGTATTTTATCAAAATCTTCAACAAGTGACGGCGTCGCCCTTTGAGATGGGACGCCGTCAGGCTTTAAGAACAGCTTGAGTCTTGACTTTGTCATTTTCTTCATGTTTTCGCTCTTTTTCGTCCAAATATGCTTGATTCCAGCATTTTGCTTCCAAAAGACCTAAAATGTGAAAAGGAACTATTTTAAGTAGTAACAGATGTAAAATGTGTCGATTTAGGGCTTAAATGACCCCCTAAAAATATATTTTTAAATCCTTATCAAGGGTGTTACTCTTCGTGAATCAGTAGCCTCAATGGGTCGAATGAGGTATGGAACTTTCATTTGGTATGGTATGACTAGTATCCAAATCTTAATATATTACCAATTCATTTACTTAGTGAAAATAAAGAGGATACTATAGTTTGGAAGAAGAGTCAAACATATGAGTTTGTTGTAAAGATTGTGTGGGAAACAATTCCTCCCAGAGGCCATGAGGCTGCTTGGTTTCATATGGTATTGTTTTCATTTTGCATTCCTCAACATGCATTTTATCAATGGCTTATCGTGTCTCGTAAACGTAAGACACAAGAAAAGTTAAGGCAATAGGATGTTGGTGATACGTCAAGTTAAACCTGCTTTGTTGTCCTTTGTGTAAGACGATAAAGGATTTACATGAGCATTTGTTCTTTGAGTGCCCTTATTCTTTAAAGGTTTGAATGCTATGCTTTCAAGATTGGAAAACATCATGACACGGCTGAATTTTATCTACACATTCTTTTGTTAGTGTGGTGTCTCATCACGTGTTTGCGGCATCATGTTATTTTGTTTGGCAAGATAGAAATAGGCGACTATACTCTAAAGACACAAGGAAGGAGGATAAAGTTTGTGACGTTGTTTTTGAAATCATTATGTTAAAACTTGTTTCGTTATGTTTCAAAAGAACTACGAATGTGATGAAGACTTAAAGATCCCTATTGACATCATGTAGCAGCTTGGGTTTAGATCACTTGGTGGATTTATTACTGTAATATATTTAGTTTTAGTCGAAGTGGTCTAGCTTAAGTTTATATTCTTTGGTTGTTTGTTTCGAGTATGTTTAAAACATTGATGTTTTCTTTTGCAAATGGTCTAGAGTGGTTCATAACCACTCTCTCATGTAATTAACACTTATTATTCATTTATTGTATTCACCGGGTATAGAGAGCCTTTACCAAAAATAAAAACTCTGAGGCATGTTTTCATTTTGATATTTATATTCTTGTTAATATTAATTTTAGCCGTACTTAATTTATAAACTAGTGTATGCGCGGGGTTAAACTTATAAAGATGAATAAAATGAGTCGTTATTTAATGTAGATAGTAAAAAAAAACTTTTCCAGACATCCTTACTTAATATCATAAAGATGAATAGCATGAGTATTATTTTTCGGCAAAGGGTTTTTTACACCAGGTAAATATTATTACTCCAAAAAAATTTCAGTACATAGGTTGTGAGTGAATCCCACATCTCAGCCCATTATAGGCAAAAAAATAAACGCGCCATTTGTTCTTCAATCCAAAACGTATGGGTTGTCATCATAATCTTCTTTCTAGCACTCGTGTAGGCTCTTCCTTCCAGTTCCACCTCTACTCTTTATTGGATGGCACAAAACTTATTGTTTCATCAAAACCTCCTCCACTTCATTGTCACTATCCTCATTAGCCACATCACTTACCTTGTTCTTTCCAGTATTCGAACAAACCACATTAGACAAGGTATGAGATGGCTGCTCATTGGTCAAGTGAACCTCATTCACAGGTGTAGTATCCTTAGGCGTGTTCGCCATGATTTGAAAAGGCTTCACATTAATTAGCCTTATGTCCCTCTTCCACCACAGTTTCCGCCCCCATGGAACTATCCCCATTTGCACTTAGAAAATCATCATAATCCACTGACCTAAGAGCATCAAACGGGTTCGAACTACATGCCTCTTGACTAGTTATTTCAGGATTCTTCTTTTACCACTTGTGCTAGTACCATTCTTTATTGAAACATGTTTATATACTTGTTTAGTTGACCTAAACTGAACTTTAGGACTCTTATGAATGCCATGCACTACTCTTTTAGAAGTATGTTGAAAACCATCATTATTCTTGCTATTTTTCTTCTTTGATTCATCAACATTACTCTTCAGACATGTCTCATCAACATGACCAAAGACCATACACACTCCATACCTAGGAGGTTCCCATTCGTATTCCACCCTAACTGTATGAAGCTCATCAACCGCACCTTTCAAATTCGAGATAACAATAACCATGTTTTCCTTAAGCTCCCAATCAGCTCTAACATCAATTAACGCATGCGCATAATTCAAACGCCCCTATGATTGCATGCATAGAGCACTTGGTGTAAGAATCAAGCATAATCGGATTACCAAGTCTAGTCCTCATAGCACTTAATTCGTCCTCAGTAAAGGCCACAATTGTAATATCATGTATTTTAACCCAAATCGGAACGAGCACAAGTCTTCTTTCAACAAACTTGCATTAGGCGTCCACTTCTTCAATATAATAGGAATGGATTGAATAAACCATAGTGCATTCTCCAACACTCCGTTCATAGCCTCAACCGAAGAAAACTTGAAAAAAAGCCTTTCGAGTTCATCATAGCACGAATAATACCATATTTCTCCCATGCATTCTGCACGTAATGTTCAACAACCGGAAATGCAACTCTCTTGCCCACAAAGTAACCATACAAGCTTAATTCAAAGGGTGAACAAACTTCCAAAATAGAGGAAAAAGGTATTTAAACATTAGCCAAGTAGTTAGAAGGTTTGCCCGAATCAAAAGATCTAAATTAACCTTACGATTAACTGATTCATTATTAACCACACTAGCAAACGATATAAGGGTTGTTTGTACAGCCGCCTCTACTACGACATTAGTTCCATTTCCTTATCCAAAACAGACCGACTAGTATCGATTTGGAGTTTATCTCTTTCATGGCAGCATCGAAGCTATCACAAGCTACACGTGTGATCTTGTCAATACTAAAAACACCTTGCTTTAATGATTTCCCATCATCTCTCACTAACACTAGCTCTCACTCTAGTATTAGGCTTTCAATATCACTAATATTTTCAGTCATTGAGGACTTTACACCACCTGTGTTCAAGTTACCATCACTTTCATTGTTCGAGACATTGTGTAGGATATTGGTTTTCACATACACATCAAACCATAGCACAAAGTAGGCGTATAAGTGGAATTCTAGAGAGAGAAAGTTAGAGGTTTAGGGAACTTTAGTGAGAGAAAGAAAATTCTTATTATGAGCTCCAACTCTCTACCTTGGGAGGTAGAGAGTATTTATAGTCTTACATAAAACGCCACACAACGGGCTGTGGATCAGGCATACAGTGGGTAAAGACCCGTCCGTCCTCCACGGTGTTACTTAACAAAATACTACTTAACTAAATATAACTATGACTACGAGCATTCTAACGATTACATATACTTGAGGTGACCGACTCTTTAATACCGGGAATTTCTAATTCCTAACAATCTCCCCCTAAGGGAGGTCACCTCAACCATATACTAAAATGACATTGAATACAATCAGATATTACATTAACAATTGATCTTGCATTCTTGATGTAGTACTTTGCTCAAAAGCTCGTAGTCATTGATTCCACTCATTGCATGTTTGGTTAATCCAAGTGGAGGTCTTTTACTGATCCACGTGATAATAATGTTGGGCCAGCTTTTGAGATCATCAGCTAATAGAAAATCTCGGATACATCCATTGTGGTGTTGGTATTATGTGATGTTGTGACTTTAGGACCGACATGCTCACATTCGGATCATGATATCTTCTCATCAGAGTAGCGGAAGCTTTAGTTGATTCATGATATTGGCATCAGCGTAGCAGAAGCATGGAGTTAGAATATCAGAGTCATTGATGCACCAATCATGATTTCTTTTGAGATGAATGTGTTAGGTGAGCATGCGGCTATGGATTGACCGCTTCATTCGATCAGTAGCAAACGTCGGGGTGTACCTGCATAAGACAGTTAGCAATAAAGCATATGAAAGTGTCTTTGATCACTTTCGATGAATTGAGGTACACGGCCCACGGTTCCCGTTGATCAGTACATAGTACTCGTGATCGGTATAATTCGAAGAATTTCCTTGACAGGGTTTCGCAGCTGCTCTAGCTGTTCTCAAACCGAACGTCTCAAAGAAGACAACACGGAGTGAGTGAACCAATTTACGTCCATCGATTGATGAAAAGATAATTGAAAAACAATCGTGTATTGCTCAATAGAAATTGTTTTTGCAATATAACGAAGGTTTTAATGAAAATCAATTATCAATCATAAAACACCTTTTGATTTGAAAAATTAGTACACGGTCGACGCGCTAATGAAAAGAGTTTTAAAGCACAAAGACCGGTTTTTCAAAGGTATCCGTCAATCCATAACTGAACCAGGATTGATTCAAAAGATTGAATCGCCCCATTGTTTCTGTTCAGTTGTCACATGGTTGATCTATAATAGATCTCACATGCCACCTACCAGGAGCTTGTTAGATGTTGGCTCGAGAAGGCTTTCCATCTTCATTGTGAGTATGTTTGCATATCACTTTCGGATGTTCCGGCAATACCACAAGGATAATGCGTAGGACTCAAGATATAATCTCTCCACATTGTGTGAAACAGAGAGTCTTCATTGAAAGTGTCCTAATGAGATTTATTGATGATCTCGTGGCACTAGACTCAATTTGTGCATATTTGGATCCTATATCGGAGACTAGGAAGAGGGTCTCCTCCTTCAATATCAACAATCTCTAAGAGAAAGTTGATAGATAATGTCGGTTCCCGTGAGAATGAAACAAGTCCTTTTAAGAGGAACTTGAGTGGTTTGGAAAGTTGAAGTGCAGTCGTCACTTTGGGTCCATGACGTCTTGTCTTCAATACCGATGTTACCATCAGTAGCATATGAATTGAACCGGTTTCGCCTAAGGTTGAATAATTGGAGGGCTATTTGTTTTCACCCTTTTCTCATTCAATTCTTTTTCATTCTTCAACCCCTTCTGCTTACGAGACTTCATAGCTAGAACCTTGTTGGGTTTATTCCATTACTAGCTCAGTCTCAGTCCGCACTCTTCCCATATCTCATTTTTCTCCTTTTATCATCATACCTAAGAACTCTACACTAACTAGTGGATAGTCCCTGGGTAGATCCCTCCGGTTCGGGCGGATCATGGGAACACATACCTAACCTTATCGTCCTTATATCACCATACATAATGTAAAGTTGGTCGGTCTTTTTGGTATTGTTCATCCGCCATAGGAACCAATTGAAAACCATTTGAAAATCAATCCAGATACTTATGATATTTTATCAAAGCATTTTGTACCTGAATTGTTTTGATATTTTTAGAAGAAGAACTCCCCTCAACATGTGAATCAAGTATTTGAAATAGTTTTCCACACGGAGGCAAGAGAAAGAATTAACTTCTTTGATTACCATTTAAAAAATATCAACATCACTTCCCTAATCGAATCAAGTAGATAAAGCATTTTGGGAAGGATGAGGTTTTCATGATTTTGCTCCCCTCAATATGTGCCTCGAGATTTGAAAAGAGTTTTGCACATACTAGAGGGAACCTCGCACCTTGAGATAAGTTATCACGTTTCAAATCATAGGTTTAAGATAGATGCTCCCCTCAACATGTGCATGGAAAATTTGAAATCGTTTGTCATATGTGGGAAGGAGAGCTTGTACATCCTTATAAAACCATTTACCGAATTATCGGTTTAAATCCAATTTAAATCACACATTCTCCCCGATCACAATTATCAAATCATTTGAGATTTGTGATCTCTTATAGATTTAAATTGATTTTGAAAGCTTTTAAGGAGAATTGTGACTTGATTATGAAAGCGTTTTAACCGATAATGATCGGATTTTAAGACTTTAAACTCCATTGATAAAACATGCTTGAATATCTTTTGAAAACAATTGAATGCCAAATAACTTTTTAATTTAATTGAAATCATTCTCCCCTCAATCAATGACATAGGTTGTTGATTGAGAGATTGATATTTTGACAAATAAGTCAGATGATTATCAAAAATAGAGACTGAGTTATTTTTCAAAGCAGTTAGTTTTCAGCAGATAAATGTTTAAAGAATCAGAGCATGGAATTTTGAAAACATGATAAAGTATGGCTCTGTTCTTTCTTTGAAAAAGCGGGTTACTGCCTAAAATGACAATAAACCATTGTTTCTCCTTCTCCCAAAAATAATTTTTTTGATTTTTTTTTTTTTTTTTTTTTTTAATTCGAACAACATCTAAAGTCCCGTGTCATTCTTTGAATGACAGCACAAAGACCGTAGATATTATCGAACCGAGAAAACGCATGACAAAATGACAATATTTTTGAAGATTTTTGAATTTTTCAGATTTTTATGGATTTAGAAGGTTTTATAATTTTGTATTTTGATTTTCGAATAGATATATACAAGAGATAGATGAAGATAGACCTTTACTCCTCGTCTTCCTCCGGAAGACGTTTGAGTGTTTCTGGTTGAAGACTTTTCAAGCCAAGACGTGGAAGAATAAACTCAAAACGTTCTCTTGGAAGAGCTTTGGTGAAGATGTCGCTAACGATATTCGACCTCACAAAATAGAGTTCCACCACACCTCTTTCCACTTGTTCCTTAATGAAATGATGTCGAATGTCGATATGCTTTGCTCTTGAGTGTTGAACGTTGTTGCAAGAGAGAGCAATAGCACTTTTATTATCACAGATCTGAGGGATTTTGTTAAATACAAAGCCATAGTCAGATAATTGAGATCTCATCCATAAGACTTGAGCACAACAAGATGACATGGCTATGTATTCAGCCTCTGTAGAGGAAATAGAAGTACTCATTTGCTTCTTTGAAGACCACCTCACAAGCTTATCACCCAAAAACTGAGCACCTCCAGATGTACTTCGACGAGTATCTTGACACCTGCATGATCAGATCTGCATAGGTCGTTAGTGACATACCAATGTCTTTCGGGTACCAAAGTCCCATATTGATGGTTCCTTGGAGATACCGAAAACCCGTTTAACCGCTTCAAGGTGCTTTTTAGTAGGCTTAGCCTGATATCTAGCACACATGCAAACAAGAACAAGATGTCGGTCTACTAGCCGTGAGGTACATCAGGGACCCAATCATACTACGATATTTTGTTTGGTCAATCATGATCCCTGAGTGGTCCTCATCTAGTTTGGTTCGATCAATCATGGGAGTGTCAACAGGTCACTTGAATCAAATCCAAATTTCTTTAAGATCTCAGTTGCATATTTAGATTGATTTATGAAAATGCCTCCGGACTTTGTGAAATTTGTAATCCCAAGAAAAATGACATTTGTCCCATCATTGACATTTGAAATTTTGAACTCATTTCATTAGAAAAGCGATCACATTCCATTGGGTCTGTCGAGGCAAAAATAATATCATCAACATAAATTTGAACATGAATTAAATGTTTGCACGACTTCTGGTGAACAATGTAGGATCAACTGCTCCTTTGCTGAATCCGGTTGATAGAAGAAACTTTGACAGGGTATCATACCATGCCCTTGGAGCTTGCTTTAAACCGTAAAGGGCCTTCTTCAAACGATAAACGTGAGTAGGATGCTCTTGATTTACAAATCCTTCAGGTTGGTGACGAGACGACTTCTTTAAGATCTCCGTTAATGCCGTCTTTACATCCATTTGATAGACTACCATGTTCTTACTTGCAGCATTAGCCAAAAAGATTCTAATTGCCTCGATTCGAGCCACGGGAGCAAAAGATTCTTCAAAGTCTATACCCTCCTCTTGACGGTATCCTTTAGCAACTAATCGAGCCTTGTTCTTCAACACATCACCATGCTCATCAAGTTTCACTTTGAAGATCCATTTTAGAGCAATAATCATAGCACAATCTGGAGCGGTACTAATTCCCATACATCTAGTCGATCGAACTCATGAATTTCATCTTGCATAGCATTGAACCAGCTATCTTCATTCATGGCGGTTTTAACATCTTTTGGTTCGATCTTAGAGAGTTGAAGAAGCACCCATAAGGCATCGGTTGCAAGTTGTTTCCGTGTGGATACTGGACGAGAGGATTTCCAATGATGTTGTCTAATGGATGATCGTGAGTCCATTTTCTGAGGTGTTCATGTGGTAGTTGTTGAGGACTGAAGTAGCAGAGTTGATGTCTCCCGACGAAGATGGTTCTGATGAAGATTCAGGAGCAAATATGTTTTCAAACGGAGCATCTTCGGGAGTAGCAAAGGGATTAACTTCATCATTGATGCGAGAAACAGTTCCATGATGTACATTTGAAGAATGATGATTTGTTGATGAGATGAAGGATCAGAGGTGCTTCTTGACTTAAAGATATTGAGACCGAGGGATTGACTTCATTCACTGGAATATGAGCAGCCTCTGTTGTAGGGATCAACACCTCATTAGTACTTGGATCATAAAGTTCATCAAACATAGGATCAAACAATTTCTTTAAATCATCTTCGGATGGAGGTACATATGGAGTTTCTTGAGAAGAGTTTGGAACAAGGGATGAACCAATTGGACTGATTTGAAGTGCGGGTCCGAACTGAATTGTTCAGAGCCGTTTGACCGGTCACTCATCAAACGTAACGTGAATTGTTTCCATGATGTTTCTTTTGTTGTAGATTCGGTATCCCTTTTTGTTTGGTGCATACCCTACAAATACTCCAATGTCTTCTTTAGCTCTAAGTTTGCCTAAGTCTTGACCCTCATTAGTTGGATAGCACAATGCTCCAAACACACGAAGGAAAGAGAGATTAGGTTTTCTGTTGTGGACAAGTTCATATGGTGTCTTTCCATGAACAGTGTGAATCGGGGAACGATTTTGTGTGTAGCATGCAGTGGCAATAGCTTCAGCCCAGAGAAACATTGGAACTTTTGAGTAAATCGGCATTGTTCTAGCGGCTTCTACAAGAGTTCGATTTCGCCTTTCAACTACACCGTTCGGTTGAGGAGTTCGTGGAACACTTCTTTGATGGCTGATTCCAATGCTTTCATAGAATTCACTAAGTTGTTTGTTAACAAACTCAGTTCCATTGTCGTCGGATAATTCTCGACGGTTTTGTTAAGTCGAACTCGCACTGTTTGATGAGTTTGAGGATGATATCAAGAGTTTCATCCTTTGTCCTTAAGAACTTGACCCAGGTGAATCTAGAGTAATCATCAACTATAACTAACACATATTTCTTCCCAAAGATATTCTCCACTCTCATTGGTCCACATAAATCCATATGAATTGTATGAAGAACTTCGTGAGAGTTAGTAGGTTTGGATTTATGGGCATACTTCTTGCTTTTTCCCAATTGACATCCTGAACAAAGATGATCCTTTTCATACTTTAGTCGAGGTAAACCTACAACTAAGTCCTTTCTGGAGAGATCATTGATGGTGCCGAAGTTCAAGTGATTGAGACGTCGATGCCATAACCATGACTTTGTTTTGAAGCCTTTGACAGCAAGCAAATTGGAGAAGACTTCATCATATCTTCTATAGAGATGGTGTAAAGATTTGAACCACGAGTTCCTCTTAAAAGTTCCTTACCATCAAGTTCTCTAACAAAACAAGTATGTTTTCTCAAGGCTACTTCTAGATCAGAATCACAGAATTGACCGACAGAGAACAGATTATGACCAAGACCTTCCACATAGTATACTCTAGAGATAACACTATCACCAACAACATAATCACCATAACCCATAATTGCACCGAAATGATCATTACCGAATCTAACTGTCCGATGAATTTGCTCACGAAGTTCATGAGCAGCGACGGTCTCCAATCATATGCTTGGAACAAACGAGTCCGAGGTACCACAGAACGATTTGAACGATCTGCAGTTGAACACAGACAAGAATGGATAACTGTATAATTGGGATCCCCATGCAAGAATGGGTTCCACTTGGTTAGTAATAGTGATTGGAACACCCACATCGAAAATAGAAACATCCATATCAGAAGTAGAAGCAATGGAATCATTGGGAATAGATGCAATGCTTGTGTCTGTATTTGACCTATTCAAAGTATGTTCACTTCTTAAGGGAATAGTTCTACCAAGAGGCATCCATTTTCTAGTGGGCATAATCTTAGCGTTTGAGAAAAACTGATTATTATTCTTATGGCCAAAAGGTATCCAATAATAACCTATCTTTATAAAAGTTCTTCCTGTGGGTTTCCACTGTTTTCTAACAATCTTTCGTTTTTGCCTTTTTGCCTTATTAGCATTAACAATTTTAACAGGGCATTTGACATCATTAGACAAAGCATTCACACCACATTCATGATTAGCAAAATTCAAGCAAACATCATTACAAGGTTTGCAAATAGTATCGAATTGAATTAATTACGCCTAAGGCTAATTCTAGAATCAACACGATTCGTTTTATTCAACTCAAGCTTAAAGTTCCTAGGTTGGTCTTCTACTCTCTTCCAATGCACATTCTTAGCTTGAGAGGTCCTATCATTCCTTGTATTGTCTTGAGACTTTGACACCGCTTGCTTTAATGTCACTGATTACTTCTGTAGAGGGAATGGGAACATTAGTTGGTTGATCTAATTTTTGCATTCTTGAACTTGATGTGCAAGGATCTCAAGTACTAGAAGGCACATTAGTGTATACTTTCTTAAGACTGTGATTTGAGCTTTTTGCGGGCACACTAAAGTTCACTTTCTTAGCACTAACATATCCGGAATCTGAACTACTTGAAGGCACATTAGTGTTTCCTTTCTTAAGACCGGGCATAGAACGGATTTCCTGCTTGGCACTAGGCATAGAACAAGGCTCACAGCTTGCCTTTTTCACCTAAGGGTTTTGGACATGTTGCAATTACACATTCTAGCAACTCTTGAGATCGTTTGGCCCGGAGGCAAGCAAACCTAATTTCACTATCAAGAGGTTTGTTAATGAAATCCTCTTCAACAATCTCACGGAGACATTCTAGACTATCCTTAAGGTGAGCACAATAGTCATGAAAAGCATGTTCATTATTCCTAAGATGAGGAGGAATATATTTAACAGTCACAGTGTATTTGCAGTCTAAGGGTGACTTTGAGACAACATTCTTATTGAAAACAAGTGGCGTTTCCCATTTCACGACTTCTCAGATTCTCAATTTCCTTTTGTAAAGACGTTATTTTTCGTTGTTTTGGTCACGGGTGACTTTCATTGAATCATATAACTCTTTAAAATGTCGTTTAACTTTTTCATTTTCTTCTAGAAAACTCTCGTTTTCCTTTTGTAAGGCATCAACTAAGTTTTGAAGATGAAAAGTTTGAGAATTCTGAGAATCTAAAGGAGGAGGCATTTGGGAGCCTGTCATATTGTTCGTTTGACCCTTTAATTGAGAGATTTGGGCTTTCAACTTTCGGATCGTGTTGCACTGAGCTTGAATCTGTTCATCACGTTTGTTAATTTGAAAAGCTGCATCAAACTCTGGAGCATCTGAGGATGTCTTGATATTTGAAGTTTTGACATTTTCTTTAAGATGTTGATATTTTAGTTGTAAATTAAAATGCTCAACTTCTAGTTTAGAAAAATGTTTAACCAAATTGTCGTGATCATCCAGTTCAATTTTCTCGTTTAGTTAGAATTAGTCTTTTCAAGCTCAATGACACGATCATGGGAGACTTTCAGTGCAACCGATAATTCATGAAATTTGGAAGCATTAATGGAACAATTTGTAGAGTGAAAACACATCTGAGCAATACATTCATAAATCAGGTTCTCATTTAGTGTATGCAAGTTCTTCCTCTCAATCTCATTATATTTTAGTGCTCGCTCATAGTCACTAACTTCAACTATCATTGCATCAAATTCCTTTTCCATTCCCTTAATATCAGTTTCTATCCCCTTTTAAGACTCTCAAAGTGATCTTTTAGAAGTTTAAAGAAAGGCATGACCTCGGTTAAATAACATTCTTTCATTTGCTCAAAACCCCTTTCTCCTTCCGTAATACCGGTGGGTGTGATCCTTTTCTTGCAAGTTTTCTCAAAATCAACAAATAGTTGAAGTATAACATATTGGCTAATTAAGGTCTTGCTTTTAGTGGCAATTGTTCTAGGAACAAGATGCATTGGTGTATTAGGAGGATACACAGTCGCTCTAGGCATTTTCCAAAGAGGAGGGTTTGTTTCAACAATATTTTCAACTTTCCGCTTATCTAAATCCATTTTCAGAAAACTTGTTCGAGAGTCAACAATGTCTGAGGTTTAAACATGTTCAAGGAAATCCAGTTTTCCTTCTTGTAATCATGGGGAGTGATCTTTATTTTCTTCTCTCTACATTTAGGATCATCTAATTTCTTGTTCATCTTTTCCCTAGTGACTTCATCGGATTTCTTATCTTCCTCAGTGCACTCAACGCAACTAGGTTTCTGTCTAGGTTTAAGGATTTCATTGCCATCATAAAGAACCTTATGAGCATTTCTAGCCCTTTTAATGACCTTTGGATTTGGTTCCTCAACAAGGGGAATGCTATGCTTATCGCTTAGGACCCTATGCTTAGTGATCATGTGAGCAGTCTGAATGGTGTTCCTTTGTATGTACAACTTGTTTTCAAGTTTGTTTTTCAAAGTTTTCAGATTAGAAAAATCTTTCAAGAGTTTTGATTCCTTTGCATTAAATTCTTGCTTAAGCATTTTCACATTTTCTTGAAGTTCTTGTTTTGCTTAGCTGTTTTAGAAAGCTTTTCTTGCAAGGAATTTAACTCTTGTTTTAATACTTCTTCTCGAAAATTACTTTTTCTAATAATGTATGCACTTGGTCATCCATTTCCTGCTCACGAGTGGTCAACTCAAATTTAGCACGTTGTTCATAAATAGCAACACGTTCTTTATAGGCATTTAGTTCAGACATTACTAGACTCATCAGGGCACATGCAGTGTATTCATCAAAAATATAGTCATTGTTGATGCAGGGAGATGCATCACTTGATACAACTTCACTTTCACTTTGTTTCACATATTGATCATATGGGACAACATTGATATTACCCATATTTTCAATATTTGATACAAAAGTTTCAGATGATAGTACTTTGTCATGCATCTTTTGCACATCAGCATCATCGTATAGTTTTAGTACCTCCGAGATGAGTGTGTCTTTGGATGGGCCACGTGGTGAAGAGGAGACCTTGGGAGAAATGCTAGCCATAAAGATTGTGTGTGCAGTAGGTCCATCATCCACATCGGAGTCGTATGCATCACAATCAGCGACTTGAAAGGCATTCTGATGATTGTGACCTATCTCCTGAATATAGCTTGCTCATCCACATCTACATCATAGGTCTTGGCATTGCCCTCAGCTAGAAACAACAATTCCTCTTCATCCAAAGCAGCACCATTATCCCGAGCTTGCACAAGCAGCATCTTATCTCAAGTAATCAGGCATTCTGTGGACGCTTTGGAGATGTGCATTCCTTGCAATGTGTCCCTCACCACCACAATTATAACATTTGATCAGCTTAGCTTGACCTTGATTACCATTCCTTCCTCGATTCGGATTACCAACATAACCTCTACCAGCTCCACCTCTTCCCTGATCATACTGTCTTTCCTGAGCTGGTTGCACCACGATCCTCCCATCTTTAACAGTAGCTTGATTGTGTGGGTTAGATGCTGTTCGGAGGTTGTTATTGGTTTGTGGGAGAGAATTCATGTTTTGACTAATCAGAAGAGCTAGTTGATTAATGAAATTACCCACGTGTGCATCAGCATCAGCTTGTTTGAACATAGGATCGGGAATTAGTTTGTGATTACCATTTCCCATGGGTATGACTTGTGAGGCTTTGGTTGTGATTCCGATGTTTGAATAGAAGGCGGTTGAGTCATTAGACGAGCTTGTCTCTCCCCGGTTGGTTTTGAACTGATTAAGAACCAATTTTTCAAACATAGCATGTCTCTCATTCGGAAGGAGGAAGGCATAGAGTTGCTCATAGTTTGTATTCTTCAATCCTTTAGTGAGCTTCACAGAGGTGACAAACTTGTGCCATTCGGGATTCATGTTGTTCACAAATTTTGAGTTCATCTGAATGTTAGGCATAGTCATTCTGATGTTCCTCATGTCATTCACCAACTTATGAAATCTCACATAGTACTCATAGACACTCTCATCTGGTTTCATCTTGAAGTGTTCAAATTCGTCATAGAGTTGTGATTCTCTGTCTTCCATAGTTAATTCGAACACGAGAGAAGCATCTTGACATTATCCCATACTGCCTTTGCCGGTTTTGTTGTGATTGATCAGCTTGTAGATGTCTTTAGGAAGACCTTGAAGAACAATGTTAGAAGCCGATATCGCATCGAATCTCTTTTACTCCTTATCGTCAAGCTCATCATACATCTTTGGTCTGTCCATTCCGTAAATCGAAGTTCCATCTTCAGCAGTATCAAGTACATCTCTAGTCGTCTCAACTCGATACGGTCCTTCATCAATGGATTTGAGAATGTTGACACCATTTTCCTTTCCAAGGCAGTACAATCTGATTCGTTGAGCCCAAGAATCGTAGTCATTCATGCAAGCATGGGTGGACGAGTATCTGAACAAGTGCTTGAACATCCTCTCCAACAGTGGAGATGATAGTAGGAACGTTGGTAGACATGTTAACAGATTATACGGGATTTTATAACTCTATGATTAAACCGATAAATAGATTCTTTCACGGGATTTTACTAAATCAAGAGAAAACCGTAAACAATCACCCAAGTCGCTAGAAGATAATGCACCAAATTAAGCTAACACCTAATTCGCTACACCACCAAGTCGCTAACGTCCCAAGTCGCTAGACAAATGCAAGTCACTAAGTAGTAACTCGCTAAGCCTCAAGTCGCTAGCAAAATTTTGGCAGCAATTCGCTACTCAAGTCGCTAAAACTTCAAGTCGCTAAAGAGCAACTCGCTACAGACCAAGTCGCTACCACCAAGTAAGCTACCGTAGTGGAGAGTCCACTACTTGTACTTAATGTCGCTAGGTCTAAGTCGCTAGCTCTAACACTGTAACTCGCTACAAAATTGTGAAGCAAGTCGCTACGAAGAAAGAGATCCGTATATCAAGTCGCTAGCAAGAAAAACCACATAAACATCACTTTTCAATCCAAAACAACCCAACCAAGATGATTCAAGCTTACCAAATGAAAACCTAAACACTTGTGATGATTCTAAACATAAAAGTACTAACAAAATCAAGCTTTAACACAAGAAATCAACCAAATGATGCACAAACCACTAAACTTTTTCAAACTCAAAAACCACCTAAAACCACTAGAAATCCAAAGATGTGCAAGATATGATCTAACCATGGCTCTTGATACCAATTGTAGGATATTGGATTTCACATACACATCAAACCATAACACAAAGTAGGCGTATAAGTGGAATTCTAGAGAGAGAAAGTTAGAGGTTTAGGGAACTTTAGTGAGAGAAAGAAAATTCTTATTATGAGCTCCAACTCTCTACCTTGGGAGGTAGAGAGTATTTATAGTCTTACATAAACGCCACACAACGGGCTGTGGATCGGGCATACAGTGGG
Organism: Chrysanthemum makinoi; assembly: GCA_910596185.1. Lineage (NCBI taxonomy): Eukaryota > Viridiplantae > Streptophyta > Magnoliopsida > Asterales > Asteraceae > Chrysanthemum > Chrysanthemum makinoi. The sequence goes on from OU343217.1 coordinate 270,081,404, forward strand.
TAAAGACCCGTCCGTCCTCCACGGTGTTACTTAACAAAATACTACTTAACTAAATATAACTATGACTACGAGCATTCTAACGATTACATATACTTGAGGTGACCGACTCTTTAATACCGGGAATTTCTAATTCCTAACACATTGATCACAGATCGTCCAGCCATGGTTTCCAAAGGACGAAACTCACTGTTTATATCGTTCTTCTCCAAAATCTGGTCAGAGCTTTAAATGCTCAAACTACCATCACCATTCTTCCCATTAATCGCAACTGAATAGCCAGCATTCAATTCCCCACTCGACTTAAAAACCCACTTTTCATCCTTCTACATGCAACCAACCCTAGATAAACAACCACAAACAAACAACAGAATAACCTACGTCACCCAAGAGCTTCAAACACAACAAGGCAACACAACTGATGTAAACCCTAAAAGTGTTAAAAATAAAACGCAACCCTAAGAGGAATATTAACCCTAGTCAATCAAGTGACTGATGGAAAACGATATGATAAACGAATTAGATAAGGTGTAAAATCTTTGAAACACACACATAAGATTAATAATCGATTGACAAGAAACCCTAAAATCGGCTAACTTTAATCAGCCAAAGATTATTCTGACGATTAACAATTGGCTACCAGAACTTACGAAGGATTTAGAATTACTAACAATTAATCAGGTAGTCAAGGAACACTCAAACACAATCGAATGAGGAAGAAAAAAATGAAATTTTTTAGTTAGTTAGAGTTTTCCCCCTCCAAAATTCAGAGGGGAGAGTTTCTTTGATGGCAATTTTTAATAACATGAGTATTACGTATATGTACGATCTCGTGTATTATTTACGTGTCTCTATAACTCATGCTTTCAGTTTGAAATTTATAAATTAATATTTATAAATAACAACATATATGTTATGTTTTTGTAAGTAAAGTACAGGATGCATAAGGTCTAGATGTTATTTATTAAATTTATAAAGTTATTAAAAAAACATGAAACCTAATAGGTTTACGTAAGTTCATATAATTGATTTAAAATTTAATAGCTAAAGTTTTATTACTTATATCATACTATTTTTTGTTTTTTTTACAAAATCGACACATATGTTTCTATATATATTTTTTTGCTGGGTAAACTTTATATAAGTTTTGACTTTTTATTGTTCAATAAGATGACTTCATGACTTTATTTTTTCTACATAACAAAATTGAGTTCTGGTATTAATCAAATTAAAACCTCTTGAAAAATTAATTTCACATTTTGTACGCTCTTACAAAGATGAAATTATCACTCAGAAGCCTTTTCATGTTATGGGCTTAATTTTGTACCTCAAGTTTGTATGTATTTGGAGCGTATACGGGATTTTCTGGCTTGTGAAGGCATAGTAGTTGGCTCATATGTAGGGGTGTTCACAGATCGGGTAATATCCACAGTAACCGAAAACCGAAACTGAACCGAACCGAAAATAACTGAATCGAATTTGTGACCGAACCGAATTGGTCAAAACCGAACCGAACCGAACTAAATATTTGGTTATCGGGTTGGATATGGTTTTGGCAATGAAAACCGAAAACCGAACATAAAACCGAATTCATATAAAATATATGTTTTTATGTATATATATGAAAAAAAATCACTAAAACTCGTTTTTAGTATAAATATAACATGATTTAAGCTTGAAAAAATATTTTGTGCTAAAAATATATATAATTAAATAAAAATAATTAAAATTATATAATTCGGGTTATTCGGTTCGGTTTTCGGTTATAGGGGTTCGGTTTCGGTTATTGTTAGGTTTTTTCGGTTCGGTTGAATCAAATTGAATTCGGTTCGGTTCGTTTTCGGATTATACCCAAAAAATTTAACAGAAGCTAAGAACCGAATAAACCGAATAACCCGATAACCGAACCGATGAACACCCCTACTCATATGTTAGGGTGATTTATATTATGGGCCTACCCATGTTATCTCGAAACTCAAATGAAGTTTAGAAACCCAATCGGACTATATAGCCTAAATACACCGAGTGTTTTTTCCTTTCATTCGCAACCATCCGATCGCCATCCACATTACTTTTTTCTATCTTGTGCATTAGGGGTACAAAATAATAAGAGAAAAAATACAAAAAGAAAAAGTACTTAAAGACCAAAAAAAAAAAAAAAAAAAAAAATATATAAGTACTTAGAGTCATTTTTTGTAAGTTCTTGAGTACATTTTATGTACTTTTTTCTTTTCATCTTGTGCCCCTAATAAGACACAACATAGTAAAACCCTTACTACAAAAGCTATCGTGCTTTTATTACCAATTGAGTTAATAAGTTATGATTGGTAATACACATCAAGGAGATTGTTGATTACTTTGCATAATATGTTTTTAGAGATATGTTATAGGAACTACTATGGGTCAACGGTATAAACCGCAAAGCATATAGCACAACACCGTGATGCACACTGAACAATTCTCCAATACGTCTAATGATTGAAACCCCCCTTACAGATGGTCTATATAAACTGCACAATGTTTTTATTTAAAAAGGGATACACTATTAATACCCCCTTAGTAGGTCACATCACAGGGAATATTCTCTTTGTCCCTCACTTTTTGATGCAACAGCGAGTTTTGTCGATTTCTGTTCGTATTTCTGCGACAGTTTTAAACGTTTGACTTATTAAACTTTATATTTACTGTTCCACATTTTCAGGTTTATAGCTTTTTGATATAAACAAAATTATAAAAATAAAAAAAAATAAAAGAAAAACAAAAAAAATAAGGGGTACATCTAAAATTATAGCCGCCGTATGAATAACCCCAACCTTTAAAAAATGTCTTTTATTGATAAGACTGTGAAAGTACAGTTTGCATAATTAGCATGTTTAATAGTACAGTATGTGCCACTTGAAAGGAAAACCTTAATGATATATTACGAATTCAAACTACTACCTCCGTCTCATATTGACTGTCATGTTTGACTTTTTTAAGTATTTCTTTGTCAACTTTGACCTTAAATATTTTTGTTTGTATTATATAATACTTGATGAAAGTTATATCAATGAAAATACATTTAAACCCTCATTCTATTCATATATTTTGCATCGAGTATTATATAACACAAATATAAATATTTAAGGTCAAATTTGAAAGAAAAAGACTTTGAAAAGTCAAACTAAATTATAAGCTTTCGTTTTCTTGATCATGTAAGGATAAAGACATTAACGGTGACTTTCGTTTCAATCTCTGCGCCCCTGATTTATTTATCAAGTACGTGACATCATTAAAAGAGTTTTTTGTTTAATCACTGTATTTTTAAAATTTATTTAACAAAATGTTTACTTTCAAATTTATATAAAATAATCTGGTATTTTTAAATGTTTCATTGTTCATTCCATCATAAACGCAATGACACAAGTTTTTAAAATATTAGATTAACATATTATCATCAAATATATATATTGAAAGGATTTCGTTAAGTCCATAGCTGTACATGCTTTTGTTAAATGTACAGTTCCAACTTTTGAAGAAAAATATTCAAAAGTTTGTCCATAGTTTAGCTTTTGTAAAAGATAAAATATTACATTAACATATTATCATCAAATAGATATGTTGGAAGGATTTTGTTAAGTCTATACTTGTATATGCTTTTGTTAAAGGTTTGTCATTTTTGTTGGAATTGTACATTTAACAAAATCCTCTAAATATGATCCTCTTAAAAAGGCAAGTTGACTAAGCACTCAAAAATACCATATTATCAAAATCCTCTAAATATGATCAAAAGGTTTGTCATTTTTGTGTACAAAATAGTTGCTGCTATAGTATTCTTAAAATTTAATATTAAAAAACATGTGTCATTGTGTTTGTGTGGTAGGATGGACAATGAAACACTCAAGAATACCATAGTATCTTAAATTAATTTAAAAATACTTATTTTGTTAAATAAAATATAAAAATATTATCTTTAACCGAAAAACTCTCATTAAAAGGATCAAGGTTAAGACATTACACAAAAGAACATTTATTTAACTCCAAAAGTCTTATGTTTATTTTTTTTAAAGAATATATATAACACATACTTAAGACCGTTTTTGTTGGTTCTTGTCTTTTTCTTTAACCTCCAAATTTAGGTTACCAGCTTTCTTTGCCAAGGGGCATATTTTATTTACACTCCAGTATTTATAAATTTTGCCATTAGACAACACAAGTTGTGAAACGTACTGCCTATATATCATTTGTATAAGTTTTTTATGCACATTTTACAATGGTTTTTATGCATACTTTGGATACATATGTAATTTTGCATTTTCGAGAGGATATATATGCAAAAGCCCCTAATACTTATTGTTAGAGCATGAAGTATCGTGACAAGGGAGGCTCGCCACTCTTAGGTGGCAGCCTCGCCACCGCTCGCCACCACACCAACACACCTCGCCATCTCTCGCCGGAAGCTGCCTCGCCGGGGAAGTGACGAAGAAAAAGACAAGCACTTTATTTCCTTTTTTGATTTTAAATTGTGTTTTGTGTTTGAATGAGTGTGTGTATTTTTAGTGGGTGGGGCCCAAGTGAAGAGGTTGAAGTTAGTTGTGTGAATGGGGGTATTTTTAAATGGGTGTGTTGAAGTGACGTGACACATTTGGAACTTAAATGAAGAGGTGTGGCTTAGCCACGATACTCTATGCTCTTAGATAAACCAGCTTTTTGAGATGGATGACTATTAGAACACACCATTATAATTAATCTAGAAATTAACGTTCATATATCGCGCGTGATGAAAGTTTTTGCTGTATGTTTATATAATTATATATGCGTGGATTAAAAAAAAAATTGAGTGCTTAAAGATATTCAACTCTTTCGGAAATAAAATTTTCAGATTATATTTAACCTAATTTTCGCAGAATAATTTTTGCAAATCCAGCTTACTTCTAAACGCTTAGAATGTCAATCGAAAATTACATGCACGCATGCATGAGGCATCCAAAAACAATATCGAGAAATCACAATTCAAGCACCCTACTGAGATGAACAGCTACATTGTTTTCTGGGCACAGGGTTTCTCCGACAAGAAAGCGTTTAACTACATAGGATGTATGTGAACTCCCACATCTTAGCCGTTTACATAGGCAAAAACAAATGCACCTTATGTGCTTCAAACCATGTCTATCATAAGAATGACAACCATATTTATGAACGTACTATAAAAACGACAACTAACGACCAGTTACATTGTTAGTTTACGTTACACATACTGTCATCGACACAACTTGAACATAGCTGATCAAGAAGGTTACAAGTATGTAGTCACTCTTAGCTTTCTGTTTCACTATACATCAAAATATATTGGTAAAACACATAAAGACATGACTGATTTTTAACACTTAAATTGTACATGACTTCTATAACACTTCTACACTTTCAGTAAAACTTTTATTGTGTGTCACCAGCGATGATTTTTTCTTTTAGCGGATATTTCTTATTCGTAATGTTTTAAAAAGCTCTTAATATTAAAATAATTAAAATATTAAAAACTATACTCTATAAGGCAAAACGGATCTTACGGTTAGAAACAAGAACTCCCTAGTCTGTGGCTTCTTATTCTTTTTAAAGGCAATAATGTATATAAATTTCAGTGTTCTGATGTCATTCTCTAGTATTTTCAATCCCAGAGGCCAACTTAATGTTTTATTTTTCACTCACACCGCAGCAGAAGCGAGTCGCCAGAACTAGATTATAACTTATTGGCGAACGTTGACTAGATCTAGAGAAAGTCATTTTACAGTAGTGATGGTGATGCTATTATTCAAATAAGAATACGACGCCAGCTCTTTTTCTAGCAACACGCTAGCTTTTTATTATATTTTCTTTGCCGTCCAAAGAAAAAAAATGCACTGCTCCTAATGTTTCGACTTGGATTTGATAGGTTACCCTTTATCATTTAAAAGTACTTGATAAAAAAAAATTACTTGAAAATCTGGACTTTTTTCTCTTTCTTTGAACAGCAGACTTATTTCTCATTATTACTCTTAAGGGACACATACATATTCACTACACTGAGATTTTCATTGAGGGTTTTTTTAAAACATGGTGTCCAAAATTTTGGCCTACTAGTTCATAGTGTTTAATTCAGTTATTGTAAATATAATAAATACAATATCACTGTAAATTAAAGGAATAGAATAATTCAAACAATGTCGGATTCAATTAGCGTTAATATTGCGCTTCACCCTGAAATTAAATAAACAAATTCGACTATAGTCTGAGTCGGTTTATGTAGTTTCAATGTCTCAAATTGGATCCGATTCACAAGTAAGCTAATAGTGCGACAATAGTCACAAAGAAGCAATCCCATCAAACTGAAAACAATTTCTTAAAATGAAAACACGTACAATTGGTATTGAGGTTAATAAAACCACCCCGAAATAATCCACCAGAAAAATATGAAGGAATACAATTTGGAAACAATGAAATCGTAGGCTCAAAAATTATTTGCATATTTAGAGCAATATAATTTGTAGAAAACACAACATTTTCTTGTTCATTGCAAATTAGACACACAAAAATTAATATTAATCAAAGAGCAATTTGAATTTTTAAAAAATCAAACACGGTTAGGGGTGTTGGTAGGAGGTGTTACAGCTGACGCGACCTTCCCACCTCGCTCTGATCGGGAGTTTTCCGCAAACTTGATACTTGCTTGATGCATCCCTTTCTTCTTCTCTTCCTCAGTCCATTCTGCTTCATAATAATGCTCTTCAGTACCTTTGATGATGTGTGTACTTGGAGGGAAAAACATGCTTCCCCATTGCGGGAAGTGAACCAAAGTAACCGGAAGTGTAGCACAAATGATCATGATACCCATGTACGTCAACCCGTCAGGGGTTGAAAGGGATGCATTCGCAAAGAATATCAATTGGGTTAGTCCTGAACCAAAATTCCCACCAGCCCCCGTCATTCCAGATATGATACCAAGTGATCGTCGGGAAATGAAGGGAATGATACCGAATGTGGCACCACATGCGGCTTGTGCTCCAATTGAGAAGAGCATCATAAAGGTAATGGCTAAAGTTAGCGAGTTCACTAGGCCGAGGAAGACACAACAAACACCACCCGCGGTTTGGAGGAGCCACAGGTTCCATAATCGACCTCGCATCCCAAACCTTTTTGCCATGTAATCGGATGTGAACCCTCCAAAGGGACGAGCTAGAAGGTTCGCCATTCCAAAGCATGCCGCAATTATCCCGGCAAGGTGAAGCTTTAGGTCAAATCTAAGATCAAAGACAATACAAATGAATTAGCCTTAATTACAGTACTCTTTTTCGGCATTTTTTCCGTACTAGTGAATATGTGTTCGTGATGTTTGGTAAAACAGATATCGAGACATGGTTCAATGTAAACATAATTGTAAATTCCTACGCACACGATAGACAATTATTTTGTATATATTTTGATGGTTAATTTGAACAACTTGATTACTATTTAAGTTTGCCAACTAGAACTGAGTTATATACTTTTCTAAGTATCTGAATGAGTCCCTAATACGTCGTTCTCTAGAAGAAGCCCACTAATTTCATACTCTATTATATTGTCCTATACATATCCTTTGGAGATTTAATAGTTAGAAATTTAAAACTTTGTCACACAATTAGAAAAAAATAATGTGATAGTGCCACGACTAGCTAACCGTGAACCACGTGAAGTAAACAAGGAGTTAATAAGAAATTATAAAGAAACACGTAAATTATACCTATCATAAAAGTATTCCGCAATGACGTTGTCGATTGTTAACTCCACACCCATGGAGTAACCATAAAGAAGCACGAAGATCCATGTCCGATAGTTTGTGACAGCATACCATAATACCTATAAACCAAGTAACAAATTAGCCATAAAATGACAATATTCTGGAGAAAATGGAAAATTTATCTATTATAGAAGATTATTTCCAACAGTTATACCTTGCTGAATTTATCTTTTGCAACATCACCCTTCTTCTGAAGGGCACCAAGGTTGCCATCAGGTAAATCTTGACCTAGAGTTAAAACTAATATCCCCATGATCACATTAAACCACCCCGGTATGAAAAATGCAATCCTCCATGCGACGAATGGTGATGCACCTGCCTTCTTGATGATCTCAAACAACACAGGCATCAAGAGTTGGGTGGCTCCACCACCCATGTTCCCCCATCCAGCTGCCGTTCCATTCACTAGCCCAATAATCTTGCTGTTAAACATGGTACTCATCCAATACTGGCACGACACAAACGTAGCCAAAGAGAACCCAATCATGAATCTGACTATTATGTAGCCACTAGCATCACTAACGAATGACATGCAGAAGACAGTTGGTGCAGCAAGCATGATCAAGAAAGCACAACCATAGCGAGGTCCCAACAAGTCACAAACCGCACCCATGACCAGCCTCGAGAAAATACTACCAGAGACCGAGGCCACACCAGCATTTCCTATGTCAGCTTTGGTTAGATCTAGGTTGTCCCGGATGATGGGAACAAGAGGAGCCGCAGCAAAAGTGGAAATGAAGGTGGTGAAGAAAGAGATCCACGAGAGATGAAAGGTTCTCATGTGAGGGTTTGCAAAAGAGAACAGTTTAAAAACTGTCGCTTTATGTTCAGAGTCCACAGGTAAGTCAAATTTCGCGGTACGGTCAGTGTGAACAACCGGAGACTGCACAGAGAAGGCAAGCACTGGTTCCCGGCCAGTGACTCCATGCATGGAACTACCAGGAGAACCTTCAATCTCAGGCATTTTATGATTCGTATTTGTTTTTGTTGTGTTCGTGATATTTTTTGGAATGGTGGTCCAGATTGTTTATATAGTGCTTATGAGACCTATAAACATACTATTTTATAATGAATAATTCATATGTCATGTCTAAAAGGGTTATTAGTTGTATTTCTGAATATTCTTATGGGGTTGACAAATGAGAAGAGCTTGTGGGGATTCTCAAAAGGTTGTGATTATAACTTTATAAGTTATCTTTTGAGTATTCCTGTTTTCCGCATACGTGTATAAGAAATGGCGTTTGGGCTTATCAGATATCCCAAAAGATACTTACGGTGGCAACACACCCGGTCTCAATTACAAAGAACATTTATAATACCTTAATTAAACTACTTTTTAGATGTAATTTTGTCGATTGAGGTTATTTATGACTATTGTAGAATGAGCGTTTTTAACCTTTACTTAAGTAAATGTTGCCGTTAAATGTACGGTGTGGGTTTGTGGGACAATTTCTAAATGGAAAACATATATCTATTCACGAAGTGCAATGCTGTTCGAGAATAATGGAAAGCCATTGGTAAATCGTGGATGACCATCGGAAGTTTTTACAACCTTGAAAACTCTATTAATGAAATAACAGGGAGCAAAAGATACTTGAACTTGGTGAAATACTCAGACAGATTTAATCTATAGAAACCGTAGAACGGAACGAATAGTGATGAGGTTCATATGAACTGAAAAACTATATAATCTCAGTCAGCTAGATCGATTGGCCCATTAACCTAGCTCGTGTATGTTCACACTCCTTATAATTTCCTTTTCTCTAGCCAGTTGCTTGTTTCATGAAATATTGTTTCTGATAACCTCAACTTGCCGTTCCACAAATAACTTGTTTTGGCTAGCAGTGATGCAGATATCCGTAACATGCAGGTACAAGTACTTACTCATCAAGTTGTTTATTCATTGTCCATCATCCCTTATGGCTGTCTTGCAAAGGGTGTGCACACCTTAATTAATGTACGGATGATAATTAATCTAAATAATATAAGATACGGTTATACACTTTTGATAAAACCATTTTGGATCTTCAAGTTATATCTATTTTGTTAAAAAGTCTTGGGTATTGAGAAAGGCCTTTACGGTTCATATGCGACGTTTATTAAGTGTTATTAAGGCTTATCAATTGCCCCAAAGGTCTGCTTACCACATGATTAACTTAACATTCTCCTTGTACATCATTATATTAATTATAGTATATTTCAACGTTTTGTCTTACATCACAAACTACATTATTTACGTACTTAACGATAGAACATTTAACAAAGGAAATCATATATGTATACTATTAGATGATATATTAGGTTAGTCGGCCCAAGCTCGTTTGTTGGTTTAGCGTTCGTTATTTTATTTATGTCTCATTATCTCTATATATTATGGTTAAATAATCTCGTTATATAACGGAGAAATATTTGTGCCGTTACCTCAAGTTGAGAAAGGGTTTTGGTTAACTTTCTAACTAGGAGGGATTTTTGTAGTCAATTTTGGTCAAATGATGTATGGTGTGAATCGGTTTGGAGTTTACTCAATAATATATTATACCCATAGGGTTTTCAATGTTTAACATGATATCAGAGCGAGTTTGATTCAAGACCTAATCAGCCGCCATGAGCCGTTGCCTCTATACTACCCCGTCAAAGCTTCCACAATCTCTATTCTCTTTTCTCAAAACCAAATTTCATTCTATCATGCCGTGATAAGCCGTCACAGGCAATATCATTAAATCATCTTATTTTGCCTATGAGGTTTCCTTTTCTATCACAACCGTTTTTTATTCTATCTTCTTTGTTTTCTTGCAATTAATGTTTAGCAAAATGTTTGTCCTCTAAAGTTAGATGTTTATTTTCTTTTTTTAAGGTTTGATACTCAAATTGCTTTTGTTCATCATCACCATAAAACAACTTTTTTTTCTTTCTTTGTTGCATCTTTTTGTTCTTTATTTGCTTTGTGGCACAATCAAATATATATATATATATATATATATATATATATATATATATATATATATATATATATTAAATCGATCGATTGAGAAGATTTTTTTTAGAAGGTTTTCAAAACCGATAGATTTTTAACTTTGATTCATGTTTTTCAAGCAAAAAACTTATTTTAACGTGATTAAAATTCAAAATGTGTAAAAAAAAATTTGAATCAATGTTAAAAATCTCTCGATTTTTCGATATATGTAGAATACTGAATCATCTGTACAAATTTAATGAATCATCATCATAACTCGATCTTAACAATGATTTGTGAATCAAACTTGTGATTTATAGATTCGATTCACAAGATGTTTACTTGTGAATCAAATCGAAAACATGAATCAATTTGCTCAAACGAAGATTTCTCAATCTTCTCAAAATAAAAACCTTCTCAATAAAACCGGAGCATATATATATATATATATCGCTTATGTTTTCTTTCTTTCCGGTTCATGCCTTATTCATGTTTTTATCTACTTTCCATTGTCATCTTCTTTAAAAAAAAAAGAAAAAAAAAAAAAAAAACCTAAGTCCATCTCATGACTCTACTTGAGCAAACACAAGATTACAACAACAATCACCATATCAAGTTTCTCAAAAGCATTAGGAAGCTGCCACTTTTCAAGATTTCTCGCCGTTTGCAATATTAAACTTCAGTTGGATCGTTTGAAAACCTCCCGCTCCAACTGCGGGGGAGTATTAGATGATATATTAGGTTAGTCGGACCAAGCTCATTTGTGGGCTTAGGGTCCGTTAAGGTTTCGTTTATGTCTCATGTAATCTCTATATATTGTGGTTAAATAAGTACATTATACCCACGGGGTTTTCAATATTTAATATACAACAAATTACTATTCATTTAACTTTTTACATTAGCCTTACATGCTTAATTAGTCTCGAAAACGTAGCTTTTGTATCTAATGCTGATATGATCAATCTAGAAATTACTTAAGAAATGAAAATCAAATCGTAAATCAGTAAGGAATTCAAGAAGGAAAGAATTGAATTCTAGATATGAATATATAACATAAATGAGAGATTTGTTATTATGAAATGATGAATGATGAAATGAATGTGAAAACAAGGTAGTTATAGTTGCAACGTTTTCCCGCCAAAACGAATAACTAACTCTCACGTTTCTAACACGTGAAAGGGGTGGTTGGTTACACGTGTACCAATCCATCCCCCTTAAGCTTTTTGTCCACGAGAAGCTTGTTCCAGCTGAGGAAACCTTTGAATCAAATCACCATACACCTCCCATGTAGCATCTTCCATATTGTTAGCATCCCACTGAACCAAAACAAACGTCACATGAAATTTTCTCGCTTTGCCCAAACGCCTTCCAAAATAGCCACCTGTTCTTACTAACAATCCTTCATCATCACAGTTTGTTTACTGCCCACTAGTACTAACTTCAGTGTGACACTTATTTAACTGTTATATGAAATACATTATGGATTTGACTTGTAGTAGGCAGTTCCAAAGCATAAGCAAATTGTCCCATCCTTTGAATGATTTTGAATAGCCCATAGAACATAGATGGCAACTCATTAAGGAACCTTTTCTGATGGTAATTTGTCTATGAGGCTGCAATTTCACATACACCCACATCCCAACTACAAATTGCCTATTTGTTCTATGCTTGTTAACCAAATTTCTCATCTTGTCTTAAGCCCTTGTCAAAAAAAAAAACTTGAGTAACTGAATAGCTGCTTCTCTCTAGCCTGCAATGACCTATCCAGAGCCTCCACTGAACTATCACCACTTACATATGGCACATACACTGGTGGTGGTTGGCCATAAACTTCTTCAAATGGTGTTATCTGAATAGTGTTGTGGAAGTTTGAGTTGTACCAAAATTCAACAAGAAAGAGCCACTACAACCATTCCTTGGCTCTGTCACCAATCATACATCTCAAATAACATTCCAAACATCTATTAACAGCTTATGTTTAGCCATCACATTAAGGGTGGTAAGCAGTGGACATGTGGAGAGTAACATTTAACACTATAAATAATGACTGCCAAAAGTGGCTTAGGAATACTTTGCCCTATCATTGATTATTGAATGTGACAGCCCATGTAACTTGAACATGTTATCCAAGAAAACGTGAGCAACTATACTAGCAGTGAAAGGATGATGTAAAACCATGAAATGTGCATACTTATTCAATCTATCCACCACAACAAAGATGATTGTCTTGCCTTCGGAACTTGGTAAAACTTCAATGAAGTCCATAGTGAGGGATGACCAGATGGTGTTTGGAATTGGAAAAGGTTGTATCAATCCTGGATAAGCACTCAAGTCTGGTTTGTTTCTCTGGCATACATCACAATTTTTCACCATTTGCTTGACCCATTTCCTCATTCCTTTCTAGTACACCATTAAGCTAATCTTTTGTAAAGTAGAATGAACCCCTGAGTAACAACCGACTGATGTACCATGAACAAAGGTACAAAGGGACTCCTTATGTTCCAAATCATTGCCAACTACCAGCTTTCATTTTCTTCTCAATTGGTTAGCTTGCCATTCATACTTTGAATTTATGTTTGGGTCAACCTATAACTTTTGAATTACCTTCTGCAAAGCCACATCCTGCACCAAACTGTCTTGTATTTTCTTCATTAAGTCACTAGAATCATTAGTAATTGTAATGGAACACTATTCAAAACTTCCCACTCACCTAGATAAAGCATCTGCAACAGAATTATCTGCCCCTTTTTTATAAGCAATATCATAATCAAAGCCAGCAACTTTGGTAACCATTTAATTTGAAATAGAGTAGTCAATCTCTGGTCTAACAAGTACTACAAACTAAAGTGATCTATTTTAAAATGCATATCCAACAAATAACCTTACTAAAGTGATCTATTACAAAATGTCTATCTAACAAATAACCTCTCCACCTCTCAATAGCCAACATGACAATAAAAAATCATTTTTCATATATGGATAAGAACTGATGTTTGGGAGACAAAGTCTTATTGATATAAGTAATAGGGTGACCTCCTTGTAACACTGCACCCACACCACATCCAGATGCATATGTCTTAACTACAAATTCTTTATCAAAATCCGGCAATGCCAGTACTGGTGCAGTTACCATAACCTCTTTCAATTGTTCAAAAGCTGCATTTGCTTCCTCACTCCTTTTAAAAGAATTTTTCTTAAGCAGTTTCATAAGTGGTTGACTAATAAAGGCATGTGCTTGATAAATCTTTTGTAATAGCCAGTAAGACCCAAACATCCCCTCATCTGTTTTAATGTAGCAGGTGTTAGTCAAGAATGCATAGCTTGTACCTTGGATGGATCTGTGGGCACACCTTAAGCAGACATAATATGAACCGAATACTCCACTTGAGAAGCCATGACAGTACACTTGCTCATCTTTGCATGCAAGGAATTAACTCTCATTACCTCCAATATATTTTTGAGATGAATTAAATGTTCTGCAACACTGTTACTATTAGACTAGAATATCATCAAAAAGGTCCAATGTAAACTTCCTTCAGGAAGGCTTGAACACAAAATTCATATATGACTAAAATCTAAAAGGAGCATTGGTTAAGCCAAAAGGCATCACTATAAACTCATAGTGCCCCCCATGTGTTCTAAAAGTTGTCTGGTAAATATCCTCTTCCTTCATTATGATTTGATGATAACCAGATTTGATTCGGATTATGCAAAACACAAGAAGTCTTACAATCCTCATAGGTAGAGTACCTGATCGTTGTAGTGTAGTATAGGTGAGACACGGGGGATTAATCGTTCTCTATGGGAATAGTGAGGTAGGCTTGAAATGTACGTCGAATTAAGTCTAAGGGTTGAAGAAAGATTATTATTGGTCTTTTATATTTTATATAAAAGCAAGTAAAATCTCGGGTATTGGAGGAGTTAGTTTTTAAACTCATAATTAAACTAAATTAAATCTAAATTAATTATGCGGAAAAGTAAATTCTGTGAACTTCTTATATGAGTAAAGTGTATTTGCTTAGAACTTCATTACTCCTTAGTTATATTTTATTGATTAGTCGAATTGTCACGTCCTTGTCTAATTAGAGTGTTGTATTCCTTAATATCAATCGAGGGTTGGTTACTCCCTAACTCCTATTACCTATGTTCTAATTGAGCGGTGCTTAAGAATGTATTTTAATCTAAATTTCCATAATGCAAACACAATTCACGCATTAAATACAATGAACATCAAGTCAATATAGTAACTCCGCGTTTAGTCGGACGTTCAAGCTAGTATAATTTGACCTAGCCAGTTTTCCCACTCTTAATGCCAAACACAAATCAACAAGAGACGACAAACAATAATCAATAACTAAGTTTCATGTAATCCAAAGTAAATATATTAAGTTTAACCTAGCATAGTAATTGATCGTTTATAGAAACTGAAAAATTACAAAAAAATTAAAAAAATTTAAAATATTAAAAAAATTAAGTGTTAAAATAAATAAAATAAAAATAGTAAAAATAAAATGAATAATAATAATAATTGATCCTTAATTTCCATTTGCTTGTATTGGGGCGTCGTCATGGGCTATTGAAGTAGCCTTGCACAATGCTGTGGAAAAGAAAAAGAGGGAGTATGTGTCCAAATGTGAAGACAACGAATACAAGTTCATGGCATTTGTTTTTTCTACACTCGAGGAATTGGATACAGAGGTGTTGATACAAAAGTTGGGCGTTCCTTGTTTGGACTCCGGTTTCCGTATCAATTGGTTCTTAATGCTTGAGACCTGTGCACTAAGAAAACAGAAAACACCGTTAGGCTTACCGTGGGATTGTCTCCCACGATTATACTCCGGCGTGAGAGTAAGTAATCGGTTTTAGGGTTTAGTTTAAGAGTTAGGGTTATTAAATCGTACCTTTAACGAGGGCAGGGATACCCTTTATATATACACGAAATCCTTGTTGGTTTCGTGTTCCCAAACCTTCGGCGTATCCCGCCTAAGTCGGGCAATCAATACATATCTCGTATAAGAGATATCCGATATCCAAAACCATAAATACCTTTGGGTTTGGGCCTTCGTGAGCCCAAACCGTTATTGGTTTAGCCCATGCGTACTGGGCTCAGCTGCTAGTAGCGTTATTGGCCGGGTTCATGACCCGAATACGGACTATACGTCATCATGTCCCCCCAGTCTAGTATGCGCAGGGACTACATGCGGATGCTAGACTAATAGCTATATACCATAAATACGTTGAAGCGTAGCGGAGAAGCTAAAAAAGTTACCCACCTTGAAGAATATACGTTGAATCTAGGCGAAATATTTCTAATGTACACCTCGTAAACCATGGGAAAGTAACTGAAAACGTGTCATATCAATTGATCCTATCCACACATTTAGAGATAGTGGAGTCCGCGTGTCAAGCATCGCGTGGATGTAAAAATCTATATAAACCATCTCCTCTTATTTACTGTGTTTATCACAGTGAAAACATTTCATCCATTGTTAAAAAAGCTTCGAACGTTCAACCAAGAAACCCTTCATATTTCAAAGGTAACGGCGTCTTGTAAAATATTACCATGGTCCGTGGTTTGACTGATTTTACCTCTGACCGACCGAGGACGAACAGCGAGTTCACCTCGGATTATTATATTCCAATGGCTGCATCGGTAGTTCCGATCTGCGCAGGCATCGATAGCCGATTTCGAAGGAAGTAGTAGGGTATACCACGTTTTTCGAGTTCGCGAATCAACGTGTGCCTGCTATCCTTATTCTTGTGCGACGTGTTAAATTATTATCGTGCGCACATATCTCACTGCCTTGTATAGGTGCGGCAAAATAATTAACTTTGAGATCAACCGCCGTTTATTGGCAATAAACCCTACAATCTACCTTTTAGCGCATTCTACCACAATGGTCAAATGGGTGGGTGTGGCTAAAGCGTGCGGGGAGGCTACAGTGTTATACGGATAAGTTGGGCCAGGAAGGAGGGAAATTTTTTACGGATCGATGAAGCGTTTTTCCCGTGGCATTTCGCATTTTACACCCAAAGTTCGCTTGCCCAGGATGGCCCCCCTGGATCATATAGCGTAGAAGATGCAGAAGCGATAAACACCATCGTCTTCCCATTAGTTCCTACCCCGAGGAATTTTTGGTGCATATGGGCATCAGTCGTAACTACTTTGGTAGACCTGATGAAGTGTCAATCTTCTTAGACGGATGGCGGGGTGGGTGCTCATCCTTTCGCATTCCTTTGCTTTATTAATGTGAGTCTCTTTTCATCTCGCACTTTTTGTAACCTATTTATTGTTTGTCTTATGTTTCGCAGAGATGGATCTATTCGAAGTTGTTCAGTTGGCGAAGCCGCGCCAAGTAACTGTGGTAGTGCGCCCGGTGACGGAGGGTGAAGTCCCCATTTTGGATTCGACTGCAGGACGTGTCATGGAGATGGACATAGAGGAGGCTGGGTGTAGTGATCCTGGTGTGCTGGAGGCTACTCCTGTGCAAAGCTTACCCAGCCCCCGGGCACCGTCTCCTCCGGTGGAGCCGTCGCACATAGATGTGGCGGAAAGCATGGAAGAGGAGGAGAGCCCAGGACTAAAGCGCAAGAGAGTGCTCGATGGACATGGTGCAAGCGCGTCCAGGAAAAAGCGCCCTGTCATTCTTGACATGGAGTCTTCATCAAGTGATCTTTCAGCCTCTCGCTCCAAGGAGACTACTCCACCCACGTGTAAGTATTATCACTAGATCCGATATCTCATTTATTGATTGCGTTATGAATTGTCGTCTCTTTGCGTGCGTATCGAGCTATTGGGTTATCTTCGGCGGTCGAAGACTCATTGCCTAAGGCCGTCCCGCTGCGACCCTCGGATTCCAGGATAAAGATCTTGAGCCATTGGCACTTGGGGCGTGCCCGTGGGTCAGCGAATGGGGAACTTGCTTCTGCTGGCACCAGGTTGCATTGGTTTGCGACTAAAGACAATGTATGATGGGGAGAGCGACCAAAAGCGCCAAAAGGATGAAGAGATTGCTCAACTGAAGGCTCTATTGGCCAGTGCTCAGGCTGAATCAGGCAGCGAGCTCGTATGCCGAGAGACTTGCTGAGGAGAAGATGTCACTCCTTACCCAGTGAGCGAGGCGGTCCGCGCTAAAAGAGTATAAGGCTACTGCGCTGGGCCCTTGGTTTATGGAACATGGTAAAGATGAACACTTCGCTCGTTTGGGGAGTTTCTTGCATGTAGAGGAGACGTTGAAGAAACAAGAGATGAAGCTCCGAAAGCTAAGCATTGAGTATGATGAAGAGCTTTATCTGTAGTTAGTCTCTACTATTCTGAGGCCAGGTGGCTCATTGGCCATGGATTGCGCCTTGCCGCCCTCAGTACTTTGGAGTCAAAAGAGGTGGTAGACGTATTTGGAGGGGTTGTGCGGTCTTGGCGGTGCGGTGGTAAGCGAGAAGCTATATAGGAGCTCCATGAGGGTGGTCTCCGAAAGTTCATCTGATAAGGTGCCGGTTACAGTGCAGTGGCATATGATGACCTGGTTGCCGCAATGGAGAAAATGAAGCTGTTGGAGCTTCCTATGATTGCGGAATTGGAGCGCGACCAGGATTATCCCATAGGGGTAATTATGGAGGGGCTAACCTTGGCCCGCCATCGTCTTTGAAGATGCAGAGGCGCAACTTGACTATTATTTGAAGCCTGATGAGTCCCAGCTGCAGGTGCCCATTTTTGCTCGCCCCCGTGACATCTTGAACCTTTTCGCACTTGAGAAGGAAATTCCTTTAAAGGAATGCTTAGAAGCTCATGAGACGAGACTTGCCAAGAAGAGAGGTGTTAAAGGCAAAGCTATTTTGTATGGTATTGGCGGCGTCTTCCCGATCGGACGGGGTACCATTAGTGTTGCACGTATCCGTCAAGACTCGATTTGTTGAAGAAGCTAAGGAGGTTAGGGGCCTGCAAGCCGTGTGGAGGGCTCATCTCATAGGCGCCGTAATAGTATGTAGATTATATCTTCGTTGTAAATATCATTTTGTAAGAACTTGTAGTCCTTAATAAAATTTTCCTTTTTGTTGATGTGGTTGCGATTTATAGTGTTCGTCTTTCACGTAAAACGTTCTCATTGTCTAAGAATCACAATGTTGTGTAAGCGCGAATAATATGTGGAGTTCATAATCATGTATGACTTATCCTTCTTAAAAACATAATGTCTAAGTATTTATATCATAATCGTGTATGGTGTGATATACAACGTGTTGTACATATCATAGTAAGGAGCCAAGTGTCTCGGTTCCCTGTTTGTTAAACGTGCACAGTATACGTCGTTGCACATCCGCCGTGGAATGCGTTTTGAACTTATTCCAACGTCTTGAAAATAAGGTGTTTAACAAGGATGCATGATCCAATGTTGATGGGTTTGCAACCCTCTTACTCAACGAGTTATTTATTAGGTTTACTCATCCTTTGCACCATCGTGGGTGTATTGTGTGCATGCACGCCATGTAGGCAAAAGGTAATATACCAACAACGTTGAGATATGAATAATATATATAAATAACAAATTAAAATGTGTCGCGGAGTTAGCTAGAAACCACGACATATTATTAATACTTGCAAGTTTTTGTAAAAAGAAAAGAAAAAACATTTGTCTAAGTAAACAGAATATAAAGACACGGATATTTATTGAGCACTATACTAAAGTGCAGGAGTGTCCGTGCGCTGGGCCGTAGCCATTCCTAGAGATAGCATCGTTTGAGATTGTAGATGTTCCATGTGCGTGGTAGCTCACGGCCATCCATGTCACGCAGCTTGTACGCGCCTTTTCCTAATGCTTCAATGACCTCATAAGGTCCTTCCCACTTCGGTCCAAGTTTCCCTGTATCTTCTGCGTGGCTCGCATCATTGGCGCGATATACGAATTCGCCTGGTCTGAATGAAACACTACGCACTTTAGCATCGTAGTATCCCTTCATTTTTGACTTAGCTCTTGCTTCACATATAGCCGTAGCGCTCCGCTTCTTCCAACAGGTCCAAGTCGTCGCCGTTCATCATCATTGGTTGTAACATTAACAGTGCGAATAGTTGGCATCCCAATTTCGCTAGTATGCGGCCTGTCCCATAGACAAGGGAAAAGGGAGTGTCTCCCGTGCTGGTTTTAATAGAAGTGCGGTGCACCCACAAAAAATGCGATAATTCCTCCACCCACCTTCCTTTGTTTTTGTCTAAGCGGGCTTTAATTCCTTCACCTAGACTACGGTTTGCACGCTCGACCAAAACATTGGTTTGTGGGTGTTTAACTGACGCAAAGTGTTGTACAATATTCAGTTTTTCACACCATTCCTTGAAAGGGTTGTCACATAATTGTTTTTCGTTGTCTGGAATGATTTCCCCAGGCAATCCAAAATAGCATACAATGTTTTCCCAAACAAACCATTTTACCTGATTTCCTGTGATTGTCATGACTGCCTTTGCTTCAATCCATTTGGTGAAATAGTCTATAGCTACTATGAGGAATTTCAATCCTTCCGCTGCAACAGGAAAGGGACCTGCAATGTCGATACCCCATTTATAGAATGGCCATGGCGACGTGATAGGTGTTAGCTCCTGTTGTGGTTGGTGTGGAATAGGTCTGTGAACTTGGAAGTCGCCACATTTTCTTATTAAGTCCCGCGCATCCCGATGCATTGTAGGCCGATAGTATCCGACCGTAGGGCGTGCCACAACGGACCGTGGTCAGGAGTGCATACTGCATGAACCAACGTGAATTTCTCAGTCGTGTAATCTGCTTGCGTGGTCCAACACATCGAAGCCATGGTTGTAGAAAGGCCGATAAAGTACATCGTCCGAAGTTCAAACCTGTGATGTGCGCCATACCCTTCGGGCATCCTTCGCTCTTGGGGCAATACGCGCCTTATGAACTCGACTATTGAGGTCATCCATGTAGGACCTTGTTCCTCTATCACCGTGGATACCTCCATTTCCATGATGGACTTGCTCTTTAGGGTTTCCACCAATACTTGTTTTGACAGTTGCGCAAAGCTTGTGGATGCGATCTTGCTTAGTGCATCCGCCTTCTGTTCTCCCCTCGGGAACGTTTGATGGTAAACTGTCGAAGTCTGGATTAGGGACTTGGTCTTGTCAAGGTATTGAACCATGTTTTCCTCCTTAGCCACATACTCGGCTAACACGTGGTTGGCTACTAATCGGGAATCCACACTTGCTTCTAGGTTACGTATGCCCATTCGAGCTGCAATGCGTAGTCCTGCAATCAAGGCTTCATACTACCTCGTTGTTCGTTGCGTGAACTCAAAACGCAGTCGTAAGTGAATTCCGTTCCATCGGACTCGTGAGAATAAGGCCTGCGCCGCCCGTCCACACATGAGGATCCATCCGTGAATAAGATCCATGGTTCTTGTAATTCCACCTTGTTTTGGGAGGATGTGTCATCATGTGTCCGTTTTGATGATAAAGTCTGCTAGTATTCGCCCTTTAACTGCGGTGCATGGTCTGTAGGAAATGTTATGCTCACCTAGCAATACACTCCACTTATGTAGACGTCCTGATGCGTCGAGTTTGGAAATGATTTGCTTTATAGGTTGATCTGTAATCACCGCTATTGGGTGCGCCTAGAAGTATCTGCGCAGCCGTTTGGCGGCGAATACCAATGCCAAGACTAACTTTTCCATTGCGCTGAAGTTAACCTCCGTTTTCTTGAGCGCTTTGCTTACAAAGTATACGGTGTTTGTCTGAATCCCTATCTTCAGTAGCACGCGCTGACTGCTCCGTGAGTCGCGGATAAATACATAATCAGTTCCTCCCCTGGGCGGGGCGCGACTAGCATGGGGAGTGCTGCTAAGTGTTGTTTAAGTTGTACAAAAGCTTCTTCTGCCTCTGCAGTCCAGCGGAAATCTCCCTATTTTGTACACTTCTTGAGTATTTTAAAGAGAGGTAGTGACTTATCTGCTGATTTGGACAAGAATCTGTTTAGACCGGCTAGTTTTCCATTCAAAGACTGGACGTACTTCAACGTACGCGGTGAGGGAAGCTGAATGACAGCCTTCGTTTTTTCTGGACATGGTTTAATGCCATTGGGCTCTATCAAGTATCCAAGGAACATGCCCTCTGGCAGCCAAAGGTGCATTTCTTAGGATTTAACTTCATGTTGATCTCCGCAGTTGTTTTAAATGTTTCTTCAATATCAACAATTCCTCCTCCGTATGGCTTTTTATGACAAGATCATCAACATAAACCTCTAGGTTGCGGCCCACCTGCTTTTCAAATGCGTTATCCACCAATCGCTGGTAGGTAGCGTCTGCGTTCTTCAAGCTAAAGGGCATCTTAGTGTAACAATAAATGCCTTGGCTTGTATGAAAGGACGTTTTTTTCCTCATCTTCCTTAGCCATCTGAATTTGGTGGTATCCTTTGTATGCACACAAAGATTCTACCTTCCAGTCTATCTACGGTAGCGGGTAGCAGTCTTGTGGACATGCCTTGTTGAGATCTGTGAAGTCCACACACATCCTCCAACTACCATCGCTCTTCTTGACCATCACGGGTTGGAAAGCCGTCATGGTAGTAAATTCGCATGATGCTGCATCCACGAGTTCTATACCCGAGAATTGCTTGTGCGCTCTCGGAGCCTGGCCACGCTTCCCGCTTGCGTACGGGGTATCCTTGTCGGATCCCCAACTTATGTTCCGTAATAGAGCGTGGTACACCAGTCATGTGTTTTGGTTCCCATGCAAAGATATCCAGGTTCTTTTGCAAGAGCGGCGCAGCAGTGTCTTGCCGTTATCGGATAGCGATCCTCCGATAGATACTTCTTGTTCTGGGTACTCAGGATGAATTGCAACCCTCAGGTTTGATACCTTAGGTGCGCGTTGTTCTGGAATGTGCGCCGTCTCACATGTAACCGTGTTACATTCTCTAGGTGGTACGGTGGTATTGTAGAGAGTGACAATGCCTCCATCCATTGTGAATTTGAGCATCCCATGTGCTGTAGACGGTACCGCCCGTATGGCTGATATCCCTGGTCTTCCAATGATGCCATTGTATGGCGAAGGGGATTTAATCACCATGAAATTCATCCAGGCCGTCGTCGAGTGTTCCTGATTACGACATTGACTAGTAGGTATTTTCCCTATGGGCCATATCTTTTCTCCTGTAAAACCAGTCAACGATGTCATGACCGGGCTTAACGACCGTATCTCGGTCGCATTCGCTTGAAACAATGTTCGTACATTATATCTGCAGATGCCCCTCCATCAATATACATGCGGTGGATATCGTGACCCCCTGCATTAATCTCAATGGTGAGCTGCTCTACCACTGCGTTGTCCGCCGCCAAGTTGGGGAAGGAGATTTCGCTTCCGCGGAAAACTTTTGGTGATCTTCTGCCTAGTCATTCGTTGCCATGATTGTATCATGTAGATGGTGTCCGCCTTATCTTTGGGTGCGCCATCCTTCTTGTTCCCGGTCTTTTGCTTATCTTTTCTTTCCTTGATGTTCTTGACTAAATGGTCCAATCTGCCTTCTTTTACCAGCTTATCAATTAGTTGGCGCAATTGGACACACTCATTGGTGGTGTGGCCCTTCTGTCCATTGGTGGGGGCCTCGGGAAGTTCGCGCCTTCCGTCGCGAATATCTCCTTTGGAGTCTTGGTTAGCGGGGTATATTTGTCATTATCTCGTCCCGCTCCTTGGCGCGGTAATTCTTGTTAGGTTACTACTCAGTCGTGGATTGTCTCGGGACTATTCTTGTGACCTAGTTTGAGTAGCCTTCTGCTATCCTTGCGGTGCTTCTCCTTGGATAAAGGACCTTGTCCATTTCATAAGTTCATCAAAGGTCTGGGGGATCTTGTCGTTCAACCTTTTGATGAGTTCCGGGTTATTGATCCCATTCATAAATCCTAAGATCTTCAGTACTTCCGGGCATGCTTTAACCTGTATGCACTCATCTTTGAAGTGCTCCACATAAGCACTTGTAGATTCCCTTGGTGTTGTTTTACCCTAGCGAGTTCGACAGGGTTTTTGGCGCACTTTTTCCTTTGAGTGAAGTTCAGGCGAAAGCGTTTATTTCTTCAAAACCATCAATGCTTCTGCGTGGAAGCTTCTGAACAAGTTTCAGCATTACCCACTAATGTGGAATTAAACATATGGCACCACACGGTGTGGCCAATTTTCGATGGCGGTGATTCGAAAATTTATAGGTGATCGTCTGGATCACCTGTTCCATCATAGGTTTTCACATTTGCGGGCATGCGCCTTCTCTTATTTTATGAGAAATCACTAATGCGCGGGTGAACGCATCCACCTTTTGGCGCGAGGGAAGAGACATATCCTCCTCCTCGGTCGGATATCTTCCTCTGGACTTCCAGTGTCGGTTTCGCTGTCCTCGTTGTCCAGAGGAATCACCGAGGACACGCTTTCCTTTTGTCGGTGCTTGCGCCTACCGTGCGAGTCTCCAGAGGATGAACTTCTTCTCTTTTGGCTTGCGCACCGTCCCTCGAACACTGAACTTGAAGGGCTTCCACTGGGGAGCGTCGCCGTCAAGTCCTGTCTAAACCCCTAGCCTTCCAAGCCTATTGTGGACATTGATCGCCGTCCATCCTCTTCATGTTCTTCCGGATCTGCAGTTCCTCTGCCATCGTTCTCCACTCTCCTCCCAATCTCGTAAACGGGGTCGACGGCTATATTCTTTCGCGCTTATCCCTCGATGGCGATGGGGATGCCTCAGTGTCAAAGTTTAGCCGGGCTTTAAGACTCTGGTTCGACCTCTTTTTCGCCTCGTCTTGCATGAGGGCAGAAGTTTTCGTAGTTCGGACACGAAGTCGCTGGTGCTAATTCAGCGACTCCTTCTAGTGCAAGAATATCTGTTTCCATATGGACTCCTGTTTCGGAGAGGTGCTGACGTTTTTGTGAGGTCCTTTTCTAGTAGGGGTGGTAAAAGATTACGCGGTGGATCTTATGTTGGTTGTTGTTGTGGCGGCATGGGTTGTTCCGTGCTTGCGGTTCCATTGGGAAGACCGATCGATCCTGGCCCTTGGTTTTAGCCGCTGGTTTGTTCCAGAGGCTTGTTTGAGGATGATCCGCTTCTTGCTTCTTCCTTGTAGGTCACCATCGTCGCCGATTTTGGTTTCCTTGCCGTCATTCTAGTTCTTAGTGTTGGGTCCCCGGATGGCGCCACTTGTTGATACAAAAGTTGGGCTCCTTGTTTGGACTCGGTTTCAGTATCAATTGGTTCTTAATGCTTGTGACCTGCGCACTAAGAAAATAGAAAACACCGTTAGGCTTACCGTGGGATTGTCTCCCACGATTATCCTCCGACGTGAGAGTAAGTAATCGGTTTTAGGGTTTAGTTTAAGAGTTAGGGTTATTAAATCGTACCTTTAACGAGGGCAGGGATACCCTTTATATATACACGAAATCCTTGTTGGTTTCGTTTTCCCAAACATTCGGCGTATCCCGCCTAAGTCGGGCAATCAATACATATCTCGTATAAGAGATATCCGATATCCAAAACCATAAATACCCTTGGGTTTGGGCCTTCGTGAGCCCAAACCGTTATTGGTTTAGCCCATGCGTACTGGGCTTAGCTGCTAGTAGCGTTATTGGCCGGGTTCATGACCCGAATACGGACTATACGTCATCAAGAGGCTTTGGACACACTTTCACGTATTAAGTCTATTGCCATTAGTCACTCAAATAATGCTAAGACTTGTGTTTTTGTCTTTCTAGAGTTAGCTTTTGTAATCAGAAAAGAGTGAGCAAACCTGCTTGTGTCTAGGCTTCCATCCAATTTTATCCAATTTACCCAAGGCCTTTGGTCTAGTGGTATGTGAGTTGCCAATCAACCTATAGCTTGTAGGTTCAAGCCTTGCTGGAGGCTTTTGTGATATATATTGTGCGATATATGATATAAGGTGTGAAAAAAATTGTCGTTCAAAAAATGCATCAAGAAAAATTGTATTGCGGCTCCCCATTAATTTCTTGTAAATCTTATGAGTTTATATTAATAATAATTTCCACATTCGGGGAGCTTGACGCGAAAGCTTTGGATACACTTTAACACATCAAGACTGTTGCTGTTAGCCACTCGAATAATGTCAAGAGTGGTGCTTTTATTTTTTATAGATTAAGTTTTTGTATCCAGAAAGGAGTGAGATCCCAACTAGTGTCTCGGCTTCCCACTAATTTCGTGTAAAATCCCTTTGGTTTTCTAATAAAGTGATGTTTTATAAAAAATTAAAATAATAATAATAATAATAATAATAATAATAATAATAATAATAATAATAATAATAATAACAATAATAATAGGGCTAATAATAAAAAAAAGTACTATACTTGCCACCCTTTATTCTTCAGGGTATGTAACAAAATTTTTTGCTTCCGCGGGTATTATACTTTCAAATTCATCCTCTTTAGGGTATTTTGCAAAAAAAGTCGGACATTTTTGCCCCTCTTACCCACAGAGAGAATGATGGCAAGTATAATATATATATAGCAAGTATAATATATATATATATGTATGTATGTGTGTGTGTATATATATATATATATATATATATATATTTTATCATTTGCCATAGTTTTTATTATGTTAAATTTTGGATATGTATTAAGATAATTTATTTAATGATTTATAATTGTGTTAAATCTATGATAAAAATGTTTTGTTTTAAGTTTACACTATTTACTTATTAATCGTATTTGTAATAATTTAATATATACTTAAAAAGGGAAAATTAAAATCATTCGGACAATTATAAAAACAAACAACACTTTTTCATTCAGATTCGGACATTATAGCTACCTCTTGTAATATGTGGTGTCGATTCAGATGATCAGTAGTAAGATTCGGATGTGTAACATCTTAATCAAACAAACACACCCTTAATCTAGTCATAGTATACTCTCTAATCTATGCTTCAACAAGTGACGAGCAGAAATTTATATGCAAGTACTTCAGGTTGTGATATAATTCCTCCTAATTTAGCGGAAGCGTTAAACTTAATTCGGTTTAACGCTTGAAGCGTTAAACAACTTGAAGTGAATTAGGGCAAATGATAAAACAAAACATTTTTATCATAGATTTAACACAATTATAAATCATTAAATAAATTATCTTAATACATATCCAAAATTTAACATAATAAAACTAGGGCAAATGATAAAAAAAAAAAGTATTATACTTGCCATCATTTGCTCTTGTGGGTAAGAGGGGCAAAAATGTCCGACTTTTTTTGCAAAATACCCTAAAGAGGATGAATTTGAAAGTATAATACCCGAGGAAGCAAAAATTTTGTTCGTTACCCGAAGAGAAGAAGGGTGGCAAGTATAGTATTTTTAATTATTAGCCCATAATAATAATAATAATATATATATATATATATATATATATATATTTTTTTTTAAATTTTTCTAAACTGCAAAAATCATCCGTGTGATTTATGTTTTGGCACTAATCTTCCCTTATGTGATACGCACATGGGGTATTTAACGGGTAAAACAAACGACGTTAGTAATCAGGGATGATTAGTGGCGATGGTTAAAGCACTTAAAGATGATCAGTGTAGATAGTATGAGATAGGGATGATATGTACCAAAAAAACTATAAACCACATATATGACTTTTCGAGTTTACTCTTAATTAAATAGACAAAGAAAACAAACCTTAAATACTCCGCAAAACAAACTTTAAATACTAATTGGGCTCATACCAACGAACTTGGAGAATGTAGTTTCAATAATTATTGAAGGTTAAACAAATGTGATTCGAAAACTTCTTAAACCAATGGCCGTTTTCTTATAACAAGAAAATTTCCTAAACATATAAGGTAGAAAACATCCGTACCAACAACATATATTGATTGACTAGATGAGTATCCGTCCATAGCAATGAGATTTTATACTGGCAGATATTTGTAGTGATAAAAAAGAGTTTACGGGTTATAAACGAAAAATAATAAAAGCTTAAATTTTTGAGGATTAAACACGATTTAAATTATATGAAAATAATATGAGTTATTAGTTATAAACGAAAATAATAATAAAAGTTTATGATTTTTATATATAGTTTTTTTAATTTTTTACTTTCAAGAATATGAATTTTTCATATCTATACTACTATATAAAGAGTTTAGAACTTTTCAAATAAGGAAGTCTTAAAATTTTTAAGACCAAAAACATTACTTTAAAAGGAAATTTCAATAGCTTGTTACATACACACATATAAAAGTAACATTTAAAAAATTAATTGTCTTAAATTCATAAACTTGTAACATCTAAAAAATTAATTATCTTTAACCATTTTCTATAAATCTAACACATCAAACAACTTACTCAAAAAACATTAAAAAAAAAAAAAAAAAAAAAAAAAACTTTCATATAACATTTTTGGTTCAGTTTTGGTTTTAGCCAAAAACCAACTCAAACCGAACGGCGCACACCTTTATATAAAATCAATTATCATGAAAAAATGTAATCGAAATATATTGTTCACAAAAATAATTCTATTTGTCACTTAGTGTCCTTGATCTGGAGTCCCTAGTATATATATAATATAGATAAAGAATTTAAATTCATTGGGCCATAGATAAGCAAGTATTATATTTTTAAATAGCATCATATTTTTTTGTAAAATAAATTATCATCAATGCAATTAGGCTATAAAAATCAAGCGGGAATTGAGAAAAATGACCTAGGACATATAGGTGGCATTCTGGATTCGAGCTTCATCCATTTATAAGTTCTGTTCAGATATATAAAATCCATCAAGCCATATTAAATTAATTGCAATCTCAATAATGTGGGTATCTAAATGGTTGGACATATGCGAAGCATTAACTTTATTTTGATTTCTTTATGCATAATATTTTAGAATTGCTCTCTTGTTTATTTCATTAAAGTACATTAAATCAAATGATGCAATATTTGACGGGATTTAGTATCTGAAATATTTTTTCAACTTTTGATGTATATGAGCTTACTCATCCACACGATCATATCAAATAATGACAAATTGTTGATACTTGATAAGGACCTGTGATAAGGTAATATGCATTCATAGATTGAAAATGTCAACCCGTTAATTGTCAAGCTCATTTAGTAGACGAGAAAGGCCCGTATAAATACGATAACAGTGATACGAGAGCGTTGAAACGCCGAATGTTTGCACACATCCATCCTTATTCTTACGATGACAAGTTTGCTTGCCTTTCTTCCTCAACAAAGCCGGTCTTTATCGGTATAGCTAATAATGAGACACATCATCACTCCAACCATAAAACAGAATTAAAATTGTTGATTTTTTTCCTAATCAAACTTTTCAATGATAAATGTGTCTGATTACTTTTCCGATATGCTAAAATTCAAAAAATAGAATCAACAAGAAAATAGCCATTATGAGTAAATACACATTTGGATCAATTGTTATGTAAGAGTCGATCTTCATGCGTAGATATTTAGACATGTTCTCATAAAATGAATGGATTTAAATGTACGTGTCTTTACTCGTATAAACAGAGTTTTTAATCAAGTGCTTTGCTAAAATGTGCACAAAAGGAAGGCACGCAATTTTTCTCTATTGATTCGGTCAAACCCTAATATTGTTTAGGGTTTCTACGTAATTGAAGATAGACGTTTCTTGTGGTTCGAGTTTCATTGTATGTGCATGGTTCGATTATGAAAAGCGGTTTTTGGGGTTTGGGAGGGAGTGGTGATAAGAAAAAGAAAAATGATACTAGTTTGGCCAATCGAACTATGAATAAGGGAGAGGAGTTTTGCGCAGCGTAGCTGTTCGTTTGGAGAATAAGGAATGTAAGATGAATGATCAAACTGATGACCATAGTAGTAAGCAAAGTCCAACTTCCTAAGGTACAAAACTTCACGATATTGAAAAGCTAATGCTCGAGAGGAAGCTCGCACTAGTGGGTGATGATGGAAATCCAATGAAACCTATTAGTCAAACAAGAAGATCGATTGTCTCTCGCACTACTACACAAACAAATTTTTCCCACGGCAAAATCAGTGGGAAATCTAGTGGGAAAGGGCTTTTTCCACGGATTTCACACGGAATTGTTCCGTGTGTAAAAACCCCGTGGGTAAATATTTTCCCATGATTTTCCCGTTGACTATTTCCCGCGAATATCATTGTGGATAATCCGTGGGTTTAATTTCACGATTTCCGCGAAATTTCCCACGGTTTCTAGTAGCCATTTTTCACACATATTCGTGGTTTTTTTACCACGGATTTCCAACGATTTTCACACTAAAACTCTGCCACAGATTTCTCACGAAATTTCCCACAATTTTAAGTAGTCATTTTCCACTCATATCCGTAGTTTTTTTGCCACAGTTTTTCAACAATTTTCACACTAGAATTTACTCATATCCGGTGGTTTTGCCACAATTTTTCAACGATTTTCACACTACAATTTCTTACGGTTTTATCACAGATTTCTCACAGAAAAATAAATTTTCCCCAAAAATTCTGTGAGAATTTTGTGATTAATTCGTGGGAAACACGTGGCTAAATTCTGTGATATTTGTATTATAATAAAATTTTCAAACCGGTATATACAAAAAAAAACTAATATCTAAAACAATAAAAACCAATAATAGATCACAAAAATAAACAAATCCATTACCTAAAATGACATTTGTAAAGAACATACAGTCGTAATCTAAAATATTAGATTCCATAAAAACACATAAATTTACAAATATATTCAATTCATCAATTTTGACCTTAAACTACTACTAAAAAAATGTGCATAATCTATTTCTATCTTTTGGCCACAACACTTACAAATATATTAAATTCGTCGATTTTAACCTTAAACTACTACTACTAAAATAAATGAGAAGTAATCTATTTCAATTTTTTGGCCACAACCCTGTTTTTGTTGCCTCTCTTCTATGATCTTTATATTTCTCCCATCTTAGCCATAAGTAGCTCTACGACCTGTGTTCACAAAAATACAAAACCAAATTAGTGCTTGTAACCAAAATAAAAGAACCTAATGATACACAAAATTAGAGCTATTTAAATCTAACAAAAAGACAATATTATTAGATGTAACAAAATTAGAGTTATTTAAATCAAATAATATATATTGTAACAAAAAATTAAAGCTCCTTGGATCTTGTTTGACCATCATTTTCCACGAGCATCATCAAAAAGACAATATTTTTAAATATAACAAAATATATATTGTAAGATACCTAATACATACAGGATCTCAGATTGGTGTCAATATTTTTTGCAATCTTTTAAAGATTGTTGTAATTGAACACACATAATCATCGACCCCAACTTGTGTTACTATCCGAATATAAAGAAAAGTTTATAACAATTATGTTATCTCTTTTCTTTCGTTCGTTCAAGAATCAAAACAAAACAAACAACACATAACCTACCCGAGACCTTA
Organism: Chrysanthemum makinoi; assembly: GCA_910596185.1. Taxonomy (NCBI): domain Eukaryota; kingdom Viridiplantae; phylum Streptophyta; class Magnoliopsida; order Asterales; family Asteraceae; genus Chrysanthemum; species Chrysanthemum makinoi. The sequence goes on from OU343217.1 coordinate 270,112,555, forward strand.
GACAAGATCTTGAAGCCATAAACCGTTATATCTTGTGGGTTAAAGGGAACAAACAAAAATAAAATACCAAGCGTATTTGCGTGTTTGAGTTATTGTTTGTTTATTTGAGATAAGAGTTTAGAGCTAAGGCATTTAAGTTGAGGTGATATGAGATCTTCGATGAATCTGTGAAAAGATATGAGATCTTGGATGGTAGGCGTACACTTTCTGAGATGTGTGTTAGGTCAATATTATTTTTAGGGTTATGAAGTGTCACGCTCTTCTTATATGCAAGTATTGAATGATAATTTGGATCGGGTGTGTACACGCAAGTTTTGATCGTGGGCTTCAGACAATTCATATATTAGAATTAGATTTGGGCTTTAATCGTGTATGGACCGGTTATCCAATGTGGTGGGCGTATTTCTAGGGGTGTTCATCGGTTCGGTTATCGGGTTATTTGGTTTGTTCGGTTCGGTTTGTTCGGTTATTTTTTTTTTGGTATAACCGAGAACCGAACCGAACTTAAATTGATTAAACCGAACCGAATAACCGAAAACCGAATCCCCATAACCGAAAACCGAACCGAATTACCCGAATTACATAAATTTAATTATTTATTCATTTATTTATATAGATTTTTAGAAAAAAATAATATTAAAGCTTAAAAAAATGTTTTATTTAAAAGAGTTTTAATTTTTTTTATATATAAATATAAAAAAAATATATATATATTTATTTAAATTCGGTTTTCGGTTTGGATTGCTAAAACCATAACCGAACCGAAAACCGAATATTTAATTCGGTTCGGTTACGAGTTCAGTTCGGTTATTTTCGGTTCGGTTCGGTTTCGGTTTTCGGTTTATTCGGGTATTACCCATGGTTCGGTTTCGGTTTTCAGTTCATACATCATTTTTTGTACCAAACCATCATAAACTTTCCTTAGTGATCAGTTTGTATTTTAGTCCTCAAAATACGTAGTGAGACGGGAGTGGTTGTACCCTTGTAAAAAAAACTCGACATCTAGCTTTGTGACGGGGCCGGTCGGTCCGGTTTTGTAGGTTCGGTCGATTTCGTTGGTCGGTTCGGTTTTGAACCTTTCTTTCAATACTTGTGTGGCATAAATAGTTCCATTAATAGCAAAACACATATAATATGAAACTATAAACACACATAAGACATACTAAGTAATGTAATGAATGTGTAAGTAGGAGAAACACAAGAATGATATTTTCTGTGAGAAATTCGTGGGTATTTACACACATATTTTCCACAGATTTATTAAATTGGTAGGTAATTTGTGGAAAGTACCACATATTTTCCACGGACATAATCGTTTTTCTTTTACTTTTTGATATAGTTACGTTCATATACACATCGATATACATGGATACAAAACATCTATAGATACAATGAGGGTCATAAACAAGCATACAGAACATATACGTGTAGATATGTACACACATATAATAGTTTGTTACACAAAAAGGTTATTTCTATACCTACACATACACTTGTGATATTGACATAAATTGTTACATTAATTGACAAACACATCTAATATGAAATTACAAACACATATGAAGACATATTAAATAATGTGAGAATGTGTAAGTAGACAAAATACAAAAACGCTATTTTTGTGGGAAATCGTGGGTATTTACACACGTATTTCCCACGTTTATAAATGGTAGGTAATATGTGTGAAAATACACACATATTTCTCATGGACATAGTCGCTTTCTTTTACTTTTTGATATATTGTTACGTTCAGCATATACACATCGATATACCTAGATACAAAACATCTATAGATATAATGAAGGTCATAAACAAGCATACATAACATATACGTGTAGATATCCACACACATATAATGGTTTGTTACAGAAAAAGGTTATTCTTAAACCTACACATACACTTGTGATACTGACATTAATAGTTACATTAATTGACAAACACATATAATATGAAACTACAAACACATATGAAGACATATCAAATAATGTGAGAATGTGTAAGTAGACAAAATACAAAAACGCTATTTTCTGTGGGAAATCTGTAGGTATTTACACATGTATTTCCCACGAATATATTAAATTGGTAGGTAATCTGTGGGAAAATACGCACATATTTCCCACGGACATAATCGTTTTCTTTTACTTTTTTGATATATTATTAAACGTTCACGCATATACACATCGATATACCTAGATACAAAACATCTATAGATACAATGAAGGTCATAAACAGACACAAACATATACATGTAGATGTCCACACATATACAATGGTTTGTCATGTAGATATTTCCAAGACAAACACAAAAACAACGTTTTGGGAAATTCTTGGCTAGTGACCCACAGATTTCCCACAGACCGGTTAAATAGTTACTTTATAAAAAAATATCGTGTGAAATTCGTGGCTAATATGTGTGAAATGTGCCACAAGTTTCCCACGGACGTCTAATAAACACAAATAGTGTGAATATGGTGGCAAATCTGTGGGAAATTTGCGATGGATTTCCCAAAAAAACTTGGTCAACAATTTAGTGTGTAAAGAGTGAGAAATCCGTGGTAAATTTACAACATATTTCCCACCGAAATTTGGTCAACAATTTGGTGTGTAATTTGTTGGTATCCTGTGTGAAATTTCACACAGTTTTGTTTCTGTGGGAAAATTTTTGTGGGAAAAACCAGTTTGTGTAGTAGTGTCGTAAGTTACACTAGGTTTGAGTGTAACCCCTTGTCGTGAAATGTTCCTTCGAAGGAGACTACTACTTTTAGTGGAAGTGATGCGTATTCGTCTAATGCATGGAAGGGGATTGGTTCTAGTAGTCCAATCGGTCCTAATACTAATGTGGACACAAACTCGTCTACTGGTTCACCGAAGGTAAATGTTCGAACATGTCATTGTAATTATCCTATTAAGGAGACGCAAAATTCAGGTAATGATACACCTACTGTTAAGACCAATGAATCTTTTAAGGAACATAATGAACCTGTTAAGCGTAACTCTTGAAACAAAAAAGTATAACGCTAACTTTAAACCTTAGAGGTTGAAAATAAGTACGAAGGAACTTGTGTAGTGATCCTTTTTAAAGTTGTTGAAGAGGTAAGTCATAAATATGATAATATTCTTTATGGATACTTCATTTGTAAACGGGTTACTTTTCCGGTCGTTGAGTATTTTGTAAGGAATGCTTGGGCTAAGTTTGGTATTACGAAGGTAATGATTCACACTAAGAATTTTTTTTCTTTAAATTTGATTCGAAAAAGGGTTTGGAGGATGTTCTTGAGGGTGGTACATGGATGATTTGCAATATATCTATCATTCTTAAACCATGGACTATGAATACTAATTTTTTGAATGAAGACTTAACGCATGTCCCAGTGTAGATTAGACTACATGATGTGCCATTGACTGCCTTTGCTGATGATGGTTTGAGCCTTATTATGACTAAGTTGGGTATTCCAAAATTCTTGACACTTTTATAAGCACAATGCTTGTTGATTTGTGGGGTAGGAGTAGTTTTGCTCATGTTTTGATAGAGATTCATGCTGAAGATGAATTAAATGACCATTTGGTCATTGCTATACCTTTGTTTGATGGGTCGGGTTTTTGGAAAGAAACGATTCGAGTGGAATATGAGTGGAAACCATCGCGGTGTAGTTCATGTAAGACGTTTGGTCATACTATTGATCAATTTCCAAAAAACGTTGTGGTTTCGGTTCAAGTTATTGAGAAGTCTAATGATGGTTTCCAAGTCTTGGTTAATAGCCATAATAATGGGAAGAATGGCAATGCAAAAGGAGAAGGCCGGTCTAAATGTGGGGTCTAAGCTTCAATACCAACCAAAGGCAAAAACAACTACTTCTAAGAGTCCCAGTATGTCTAATGTGGGTAAGAATACTAGTAATGATAATACATCGAAAGGGTGGTAAGGAAAATGTTTCATATTCTAAGAATGTGGTTAACATGTCAAATGAATGTGATTTACTATTGAATGAATTTGAAATTGTACTTGAGGAAATTAAAGCAACTCGTTAGGAAACTGGAATGAGTAAGGTACAAGAAGACATGGACATTGATGATGATAGCGGGGGTGAGGTGGAGAAAGTTGATAATGAAACTGGAAATTTTATAGCATCGAGAAGCGGAAGTAGTTATTAGACTAAGAGCTTGTATGAATAATGGAAGAAAACACTGATGATGATTATGACCCATATGTTGATGTTTTGTACGATGATCATAGTATCTCTAAAGACAAGCAGGTTTTCTGTGACGTTTAGGATTACAAAGTTCCGGTCATAAGAAGAAGTAGATTATATTTGATGTTATATTGAGTCAATTGTAATCTAGTTATAGTCGTATCTTAGTTTTAGAAGTAGTTTGCTTTGTTGTTAGCCTTATCGCCAATTTAACAAGATGAAATATTGGTGTTACCCTTGTATTTTAAACTTTTTTTTAGAGTAACCACAAAACTATTTAATAAAATGTGCACAAAGGACATGATAGGGTGTCATTAATGAACACATAGTCTCCTAACATAATTAACAATACTCCCTCCGTCCTAAAATTATAGTCCCCGTTTGACTTTTTCGGTCTTTCCTTCACAACTTTGACCATAAGTATTTTTGTTTGTGTTATATAATACTTGATGCAAATTATATAAATCGATTGTGTTTTAAATGTATTTTCATTTGGTATAATTTTCATCAACTATTATATAACACAAACAAAAATATTTAAAGTCAAAGTTATAATCGAAAGATCAAAAAAGTCAAAAGGGGACTATAATTTTAGGACGGAAGTAGTATTATATAAGTAATGATTAAACCTATAAGTTATTGATTTAAATATAATTTTGATGTAACCAACACAAACTTTTAATTTCACCATACATTAGCGTGTACTCGGTTGGCACATTTCAGAAAAACCCTACGGAAAAAATGGTTTTTGTTCTTGTGTGCTAATTTTTAGTAGACACAATTATTCAAATTAATCAAAGACCATGTTGATATTTTTAATTAAACATGGTTAGGGGTGTTATTTGGAGGTGTTGCTGCCGACGCAACCTTCCCTCCTCGCTCTGTGCGAGAGTTTTCCGCAAACTTGACACTTGCTTGGTGCATCCCTTTCTTCTTCTCTTCTTCGGTCCATTCTGAAACATAATAATGCTCTTCGGTACCTTTGACTTCATGTTTACTCGCAGGTAAAAACATGCTCCCCCATTGCGGAAAGTGAACCAAACCAACCGGAAGTGTAGCACATATTATCATGATACCCATGTATACCAACCCGTCAGGGGTGGAAAGTGACGCATTCGCAAAGAATATCAATTGGGTTAGCCCTGAACCAAAGTTCCCACCAGCCCCAGTCATTCCAGATATAATACCAAGTGATCGTCTAGAAATGAAGGGAATGATACCGAACGTGGCTCCACATGCGGCTTGTGCTCCGACTGAGAAGAGCATCATAAAGGTAATGGCTAATGGTAGCGAGTTCACTAAGCCAAGGAAGACACAACAAACACCTCCTGCGGTTTGAAGGAGCCACAAATTCCATAACCGACCTCGCATTCCAAACCGTTTCGCCATGTAATCAGATGTGAACCCTCCAAAGGGACGAGCTAGAAGGTTTGCCATTCCAAAGCAGGCAGCAATGATCCCGGCAAGGTGAAGCTTTAGGTCGAATCTGAAATTATACATTATTCAAATAAGTGAGTAATTAATACGTTGTTCCCTACATATATTTTGTAAATTTTAGTAATAATAATTCTAAATTTATAATTTTGTCACGCATATAGTCTTTTTTTGCTTGTGCCATGATAGGTCGAATCTAAAACTATACCTATCATAGAAGTATTCCGCAATGACGTTGTCAATTGTTAACTCCACATCCAGTAGCCATAAAGAAGAACGAAGATCCATGTCCGATAGTTTGTGACAGCATACCATAATATCTGAATACCCGCAAACAAATTAGTCAAATAAAAAAAGAATATACTGTAGTAAAAAGGAAATCTTCACCAAGATGTCTATTTCCGAACATATATAGTACCTTGCTGAATTTATCCTTTGCTACATCACCCTTCTTCTGAAGGGCACCAAGGTTACCATCAGGCAAATCTTGACCTAGAGTTAACACCAATATTCCCATGATCACATTAAGCCACGGTATGAAAAAGCAATCCTCCACGCGAATGGTGATGCACCCGCCTTCTTGATTATCTCAAACAACACGGCATCAAGAGGTGGCACCACCACCCATGTTCCCCATCCGGCGTCCATTTACCAGCCCAATAATTTTGCTGTTAAACATGGTACTCATCCAGTACTGGCACGACACAAATGTTGCCAAAGAAAACCCAATCATGAATCTAACGATTATGTAGTAGCCTAGCATCACTAACAAATGACATGCAGAAGACAGTTGGTGCCGCAAGCATGATCAAGAAAGCGCAGCCATAGCGAGGTCCCAACATGTCACAAACCGCACCCATGACCAACCTCGAAAAAATACTACCAGAAACCGAGGCCACACCAGCGTTCCCTATGTCGGCTTTGGTTAGATCGAGGTTATCCCGGATGATGGGGACAAGGGGAGCCGCGGCGAAAGTGGAAATGAAGGTGGTGAAGAAAGAAATCCATGAAAGGTGAAAGGTTCTCATGTGAGGGTTTGCAAAAGACCACAGTTTAAAAACTGTCGCTTTATGTTCAGAGTCCACAGGTAAGTCAAATTTTGCGGTATGATCAGTGTGAACGACCGGAGACTGCACAGAGAAGGCGAGCACTGGTTCCCGACCAGTGACTCCATGCATAGAACTTCCCGGAGAACCTTCAATCTCAGGCATTGTATGAGTTGTATTTGCTTTGTTTTTGTGTTAGTGATATTTTTGTTGAATGATAATGAAGATAGTTTATATAGGGATAGGGATCATGATATCTAGAAACATATTATTTTATAATTTATAATTAATATGTCATGTCTAAAAGGGTTATTAGTTGTATTTCTGAATATTCTTTTGGGGTTGACAAATGAGAAGATATAGCTAGTGGGGATTCTCAAAAGGTTGTGATTATAAGTTATTTTGTTTTGAACATTCATGTTTCCGCATAAGTGTAAAAGAGATGGTATTTGGGCTCCTCAGGTATCCCAAGAGATACTTACGGTGGCAGCACACCTGGTCTTTAATCCAGACTTACATTAAGAATTGAAAAACTAATCTTAGTCAGCTAGATTAATTTGCCCATTAACCTAGGTCGTGTATGTTTACACTCCTTATAATTTCTTGTTCTCTAGCCGATTACTGGTTTCATGAAAGACTGTGGTATGATAACCTTAACTTGCCGTTCCACTAATCTATACAAAATAACTTGTTTTGGCTAGCAGTGATACTCGTAACAGTACGGCGGTATTTACTCATCAACTTGTTTATTCATTGTCCACCATGCATCCCTTGGGAGCAGTGATGGCGCACATATAACGTGTGTGAGTGTAACGCTGCCAATGAATGGAACTAAGAGGCAGCGATGATTGTGGTGAATCCATTTTCGACCACCTGAATAGATATGGCGGTCAGCAAAGGGTGTGCACACCTTAATGTACGATGATAATTAATCTAAATAATATAAGATACGGTCTAGAATACACTTATGATGAAACCATTTTCGAACTTCAAGTTATATCCATCCATTTTGTTAGAAAGTCTTGGGTATCACGGTTTGAGAAAGGCCCTTGCGACATTTATAAATGGTGTTATTAGGGCTTATCAATTGCCCCAAAGGTCTGCTTTACCACGCTATTAATTAAATGAATATTCTCCTTGTACGTCGTTATGTTAATTAAAGTATCTTATTTTTTATTCAACAATTTCAACGTTTTTTAGTCTTACATCACAAATTACATTATTTACGTACTTAACATAGAACATTCAACAAAGGAATGTACGTATACAGCAATTATATTATATTTAACTTTTTACATTAGCCTAGCTGCTAATTAGTCTGGAAAACGTAGCCAATTAATTATATCAATGCTAATGAATTTGTAATGGATTGGTAAAAGAGCTTTGCTACAAATTTTTACATTTTCATTCTACAATTCCTTTTAAACTCTTAAGCAAATATTATATAATTTTTCCATTCTTTATCTCTTTACATACGTCGAATTACGCCATTTAGCAAAATCGGAGTAGGACACTTTTAATTTGTAGGATAAATGTGTAGCAATGTTTAACATTTTCCTTGGTAAAAATGTCTTCTTAAAACTTTACATTATATATATAAAACAAAAGGCAAAAACTATCTATTAATTTAATTTGCATATACC
>OU343217.1:270120967-270132215 GCA_910596185.1 Chrysanthemum makinoi
CGTGGAACAGTAGGTGTTTCTCCTCTATAAATAGTGAGCCATTTCTTCCTTTTTGCTTGCCACTCTCACACATACTTTCCCCAAGTATTGTAACTCTCTAACCATTTATCCTAAGGGATCTTTCTATGTAGTTTGTCTTTCGTTTTTGTGTGATTCTCTAGGTTCCTTTTAAAGGCGAGATCACCACTTCTTGAATTCGATCAAGCTCAAGTCCATGAATTGCCATGCTTCGTCATCATCAAGACTACTGAGGTTCTCTTGTTGATAGTTCTTCCTTTCCATAGAAGTGTCGTGGTCGAAGGCATTAGTGAAGGATGCCGAAAGAGTCAAGACGAAAGCATTAGTGAAAGATGTCCGTGTCAAAAGCATTAGTGAAGAATGCTAAAGTGTCAAGACGAAAGCATTAGTGAAAGGTGCCAAGCGTTGTGTCAAGGGCATTGGTGAAGGAAGCCTAGAATCAAATCAATGGCATTAGTGAAGAATGCCAAGGTTGTATAATCGATGAGGTTCATCGTTATACATATAGTGATAGTTTGTTCTCAAGGATGTTGATATCCTTGATGGTGTTGTAATTAGGAGTCTCCTTTGGGATTAGGTGTTGTGTAGTGTTGGGTAGTAGTTCCTCCATTGTAATGGAACTCGGTATCTAGCCTAGTTCCGAATAAAGAGTAGGCGACATTTGTAGTGTGGTTCACCTTGGTGTAAAAAACTCGGTGGTTAGCCTAGTACCAGAAAAAGAGTAGGCGACGTTTAAAGGCTTCCGCCATAAGGAGTTGGTGTCGTGTAGTGATTACGAACTCTCGAGTAGGTGACCCGGTGAGTGGAGTAGGGCAAGGAATGTGTCCTTGTAGCCGAACCACTATAAATACTCGTGTCGTGGTTATGTGTTTCTTACTCTTTATCTTTCATTACACTTTTATATATCTATCTATCAACGTCCAACATACACATCTAAATAGATTGACATAAGTTGATCTAAATGTTTTAAAACGAAGTTTTAATTGGTACACCTTCTAGTTTTCCACACACTTTATGGACCATCTAATAAACACTTAAATATAACATTAGGCCTAAATCAATAATATAATCATCGTACCCATGTAATAATTTAACACCCAACTGAGAAAATTAGCATAACACATATAAACACAAAATTTAAAGCGTTTAAAATATACTAGCAGTCTAGCAGCAACCAAATCGACTTAAATTAACCCGATTATTATCAAGAGGGGTGTTTGGTATTGCATTTTGAAATAGATTATCTGAATATTGTGTTCACATAATGTAAATAATTAGAAAAAAATGTTCGCTCAACGCTTTGAAACATCTAACACTTTTTTAAAAAGAACAACCCTTTTTATAAAAACGCAAAATGGGTCTAGAAAATATAGTGGAAGCAACTTTTAAACATAACCCAAATTACAATAAAAAAACAAACAACATAAATACAAAACAATCGAAGAAAACCCAAAACTACTATCATCTCGCAACCATCCTAATTAGAATGCCTATAAGAGTGCTCCATTTCACAAAGGATATAAAAGAAGTGATTATCTCCGTTTTATAAATGCAGTTTTATAAAACTCATAATTTGATTTAAAACACAATCTAAAACACCCCAATATAATCCATCAAAACAAAATGTTCCATACATAATCAAATCCAAACACTTACATAAAACCGTGAAAATCTACTTATCGTTTCACAAACATCTTAACATCGACATAATTAAATCCAAACATACTACTAAAAAACCCCAAAAACTTACTTAACATTTCTTAACCATCCTAGCAACAACAAAATCAAATCCAAACATATCCAACCCCCCTCCCCCCCCCCCACCGCCCGAAATCATACATAAATCATTTCTAATAGACAATTACCCATGCAATTTCCATACATAACCAAATCCAAAAAACCCGAAAAAAACCCAACAACATATAATAAATCGAATCAAAACATATCATACAAACCGCAAAAACTTACACAATCATTTTGAAACCATCATGACAATAAAAATCCTCATGCTTAATCATTTCGCAACCAAAAGGGTATTTGAAATCGCGTTTTAGAGAAGATTACTAGAGTATCTGATTATCGTTTAATAAAATGCAATAATCATAAACCAATGTTTGCAACCCTTTTGTATTAAAACCGAGACATCATTTGGAAAAGATACATAATCCTTCAAAACAACAATTATCCGCGCAAATATTCATTCATAACCAAATCGCGATAAAAAAATACCAACAACATAATCAAACCAAAAGATATCATAAAACCCACGAAAACTTACACAATCATTTCACAAACATCCTAGCAATAAAATCCTCATACTTAATTTTCTCAACAATGTAGATAAATCCAAACAACCAAAAAAAAACCCTGAAACTTACAAATCGTTCGCAACCATCTTAATTATTTTGCTTGCAAAACACCTATTATCTAGAAAATAATTATCCGCGCAAAAGTGGCGCCAAAAGCACGACTGTATGGAACTTAGAAGCTGAATGTAACCCAATCGAGGATGATCGATGGAGACAATTTTCAATCAATCTGAAGAAAATAATTATTACAAAATTACTCCCGCACGGAAGAGCTTCTAATTCTTACTTTTTGTAAAGTAGCCCTTTTTATAAAATTAATGTTGACATGAAATTGATGGAAAAAATCATAAAATATGTTCATCCTAACTTGTCATTTTAAAGACAATTATTGGCCCTAAAGTTGACATGAAAAGGAGATTAAAGATTTAAAGTTGACATGAAAAGGAAGATATCTTGAGTAAAGTTGACATGAAATGGAAGATATCTTGATTGGACCTAAAGCTAAAGCAAAATTTGAGTTTGTGATTTAAATACAATTATTTAAATTGTAGCCAACTTGTCATTTTTTCAAGTAATTTGTAGTCATTTTTGTGCTTTTATATAATTATACTTTAAAATTACGCCTATTGTGTGTAATATGTGACAATTTTATTCTTCCCCTGTTAATAAGAAGGTTGATAAATGAAAGGTGAAAACTTCATAAAAATATAACAGACAAAACATACCTGAAATAGTTAGCTGAAATTTTAGATAATTATATCTTGCTTTTATATTGGCAACAACAATTTTTATCATGCTTGGTTCACCAAATTATTGAGACACTGCTTATTCTCTATTTATAAAAATAAGCTACTTAAAATATAAACTTCGTTTGGCAAAAAGTTGTTATATGATTTTATAAGAAAAATAATTTTTCATAATTTTTGAAAATAAAATACTACTTCATATAACTTACATAATAATATATACATACATACATACATACATATATATATATATATATATATATATATATATATATATATATATATATATATATATATATATATATATTTATATATATATATATATATATATATATGTATATATTATTATTGTATTATATGCAATACCCATACATATTGCAGTACTTTTAGGCTAATTTAAACCGTTAGATCACTTAATAAATGGATGAGATCACTTGTGCTATTAGTGTAACTATTATAAGTAAAAGGCATGTTATGTAAAATTTGTTAAAGGAGTTAAGGGCATTAATGGAATTTTGAAATTGCTATTTTTCAAAAACTGTCCATATCTTTAGGACTCATTTAATTAATTTCATATTATCCTTTTCTCTCTCACATGTTTTTCTCTCTAACCCGAATTAACCTTTAGAAGTGAGCATGGGGCGGTTTTGGTCATTTTTTGGGTAAAACCAAACCCCGAACCAAAAATTTGGTTTTTAGTTATTGAAAACCAAACCCCGCACCAAAAGTTCGGTTTGGTTTTTGGTTTTTTGCGGTTTGGTTTTTGTTTTTTAGGTTTTCGGATATCCGAGTTTTTAGTAGATGGTTTTATGTTAGACCTACTAATTTAGCTAAGTTCTTTAAGTTCGGATATCCGAAATTTCGGATAACAATTTTATATATCTGAATATCCAAATATCTATAATTTTCAAAAAACTTTTATATTAGACATTTCATAAAACCAAATATTTAAATAAATTTTGATCAATATTTCGGATATCCAAATACGATTATTTTCTGAACATCCATAACCTAAGTTTAAGAAATCGTAAAATGTAGGTCGAATATTTTGTCGTATTAGAATAAGATTAGATAACATGTATATAAAGATGAGATGCGTGAATATATATGAAATAAAGAAAACTAACTTTACAAATTTATAGTGTTAGATAAATAAACTTCTGTTACGAATATTTAATCTCTTATTTTTTGTACTTTGGTGATTACTTGTATCAAAACTAATATGTATACATTTTTTTTATTAATTTTATGAATAACATGTGGCGGTTCGGTTTTTTTGGTTTGGGTTTTTATATAAGACCAAAAACCGGACCAGAATTTTGGTTTTTTTTTAAACCAAAAACACACCATCGGTTTTAGAATTAGTTTGGTTTTTATGGCTTTTTGGGTTTGGTTCGGTTTTTCGGTTTTGTTGCTCTCCCCTATTAACCTTTATCAGTCACCACAACGTCTCTTCTCTCTAAACAAGAAACCACCCACTCTAATTACTCCGATCTAGTGGCGTCGCCTGTCATGGTGTATCCAGATCTTCTAATTTGTTATCTTCGATTTTTTTTCTTGACAATGCAAGGGTTAAACTGCGGCCACCAAACTCGTCATAAATCGAATTAAGATTTGTATTGATTTTGTTATCTTGACGATGCAAGGATTCGGATCTTCGATTCTATTATCTTCGTTTTTATTGAGACAGTTGCTTGATTCGATTTAAGGTTTGTATTGATTTGATAATACTCATAAGGGCACATATAAATCGAATACATAATTTTTGTTGTGTTTGAAACTGTCTCGTTGGCATATAAAAATTGAATACATCGATATATAAATCGCTTACTTGCAAAGGCGTTGTAGGTTGTGAGATTAAATAATGATGATTATCTTTGATATGATACGTCCTTTTTACCTGACAAATACATACTCATTTGAAATGGCTTTTACTTATATTTAATATAATAAACATAAGCTAAAAATACAGTAGAAAGGTTTCTTTGCCATGTTAGGAATGCTTCTTTAATGGTAACGTTCTTGATAGCAGTGAAGATTATATAATGGCCCGATTTTGCATTTTAAAATTAGGTGATAAGGTTAGTTCTTGTTTTGTCTTAATCTATATAAGAATACTCCATTGTAGTTTTATAAATGAGGCAGTTTAGATTGCGCATACATGTTTATATTGTGCATATGTGTTTGTTAATTGGTTTAAAATCAATTAAAATGAATGTGCATGTATAATCAATACATTGTATATCTTTTTCTTTTAGCCATTAGTATTTGAATTGTATTTAAGCATAATATTTTATGGTTCAAAATTTTAACTTTTAAAGAATTCTACGCTACAAAACATATGTGCACGATTTTTCAGGAAACATGTATGCTTAAAAAAAATTATATTTTAATTTCGAAAATTAAGGTGTTGAATGAAAATATATTTTACTATTCTACCCTTTTGAATAAATAAAATTCCTTATTAATAATAAAATCTGATTGGTCTAAATGAGTATTGTAAAGTACTGCATCTAATATTGGTACTACATAACGCGCCCATATATATATATATATATATATATATATATATATATATATATATATTTATATATATATATATATTATTATATATATATATATATATATATATATATATATATATATATATATATATATATACACTACATTAAAAGGAAAAATGGTCAACATGGTCAATGTTAAAAAAGTGAAAAGTGGAAAAATCTAAATAGTGGAAATGGTCAATTATGAATTAACGCAGCATATTAAATGGTCAGTGGAAATAGTCAATTATGAATTAACGCAACATATTAACGCAACATATGTGGAATATATGGAAAGTATTATTTGCATGTAAGTTTGCATGGTAAGATATGTGGAATATATGGAAAGTATTATTTGCATGTAACTTTGCATTCTTTAGCCCATTCTTATTAACTTAACGCCAGCAAGTATTATTTGCATGTAAGTTTGCATGGTAAGTATTAAAACTTGATTTCAATGTATTTTCAATTTTCAAATTTGCTACACCATTCATTTATTCATTGGAGGGAAAAATTAATTTAAACATTTCGTTACCATGCCTATATAAACAACCCCCAACACAAGTTTTTATTTCACCACAAAAAGTAAAGGAAAAATAAATAATGGATATGCAAAATCAAAGAAACGTTGATGATGATCTCGAGGTTAGTAATCGATTTTTTTATGATCTTTTTTGTTGTTTGTAACGTGAATTAACACTTGTTTGTTTTTTCCTACCAGCTTCATCCCCCTCCTCCTCCTTTTTTCAACCCTAATCTAATTAATTGGAATTGGGATGACGTGATTTTCATCTCAAGTGATGAAGAAGATGACGAAGATGACCAAGAAGAACAAGAAACAACTCAACCTATCAATCTTGGTAGGAAATGAGTTTATTCTTTGGTAGATCAAAGTAAGAGTGACGAAGAATAAACTTTATGCTTGTCGTTTTTGTTAAAACATCTTGAAAAATTGGTCAAACATTGAAATACACCTTCAAACATTGAAAAGTGATAAACTGAATCTTAACTAAGGAAACTTCATTGAAAAGCTGGCGTTTGAACTAGATTAAGGAATTAAGGAAACTTCATTCATATGCTGGCGTTTCAAAGTAAAATTCAATTGAAAGGCAAGTATTAATTTTGTGGAAACTATTGCAGGCAACGCTTGCTGAAAACACGAATATTTTTGTTGCTCACGAAAACAGGCTTATAAAATTAAAAAAAACAAATCATATACTTGCCAAAGAGAATATGAAAACAGGCTTATAAAATTAAAAACACAAATATTTTTGTGGAAACTATTAATTTTGTGGAAACTATTGACAAAGAGAATATGGAAATGATACATGTTTGCATGGTTTATAAAATTAAAAAAACATATCATATACTTGCCACTCAGTTTGCACATGCATTCCTTTTAAACTTCTTGTTAGTATTATTAGTATAAATCTTCCAACATCGTTTCATTTGCAAAAGAAAAGATAAAGAAAATAAGAACCAGAATAAGGATACACGACGGTAACATTCTGATCAATGTATCCTTAAGAGAGTTAATATTTATCATACAACTTACGACAACTTGTTTCTTTTTATATGTATCATTGTTTAATTAACTTTAGCTAACTCAGGAAATGGAAGCTGTTGATGACCAAATGGATCTTGATGGTGTGGCTAACCATGTTCCCGTTCCTCTTGAAACTGAGGTAGACATTGTACACCTCTTTATTCGTTTTTGTTAAGAACTTAAGATATTACATTGTTCTAATATCTTCTTTGTATTTTTTAGATTAACTCTGAAATACTTGTCGCTTTTGCTCCTATGGCCGACGTTGATACGGTTCTCAACCCTGGTAATGTTTTTCTTGACGTTGAGGTAAACACGATATACCATTTCTTTTTAGCCCTTACGATACCATATACTACGTTAATATTAATCTTCTTGTGCATAGCACATACTAACTACGTACTGTATTAATTAGGCAAGAAACTTCATTCTATTCACTTGGCTACTGCTATACATAACTTGTTATTCAAAAAAGGGAAATCTTGTTCATCTTGTATTGGCATACCCAGCTTAGACTTAGTAGATCTTAGAGCATTTCCACTGAAACATCAAGCACAAACTTTGACTTCAAGGATCTACCTCTACGCATCACAAATGAACACATTTGTGACTGTTTTCGTGGGTTTCATGTTCATTGCTAAAATTTTCGAACATAGGAAATAGTAATACCTTTATCCATACGTACACTTCTAATGTTTTTCTTATAGAATGACTATTTGTCTATTTCATATGGTATTTAGCAAATGCATTAATGAGACCAAAGTAGCGCAAAATCTCAAAATATAATAAAAGAAAAACATAACGAAAAAATCGTTAATGATATGATATTGAGGTCAGAATTCTCGCATACCTTCTCCAACAATAGAATACGATAATATATACTACATTCATCATGTTTATATATCGTTACCATTTTACAATCGACTATAAATGTAATCATGTCCAAAAATACGCCACAGCAATAAGTATTATACATATCTCACCTGACTTATCTAAATTTATAGACATGTGATCCGTATTATATTGTTGATGGTTTTCTCGCAGGGCCAGCTTTATGTTACGTTGTTTAGAGGGATATCATGTAGGACTACAAAGGTATTAGGGATATCAAGAAGGAATCTACACCTCTAATGTTGTATATCAAGAAGTTTTACACGACGGATATGTTAGCCTGTATTATTCATGTGTACAATGTATCGGGCTCAAGCCCGTTTCTAGAATAGTCTATATAACCTCGTATAATGTACTTTGGTATTATGGAATAGATCAATAAAACGTTATACCGTTACAAAATAATGGGCACTGTTAGTTATCATATCTTATAACTGACGTAATGTTTTATTTTTAGTTTCACTAAATGTTTTTATATGTTCTTTGAAACATTTTAAGATTTTTTTTTCTTTGAGTTAAATTATCGCATGTTACAACCTTTTGCAATTATATTTTGATTATTTCACGTTTTATGTATAAACGTTATACGAAACACTTATAGTTGTTTGCCGCTAAGTATCCCGTCGCTGAGCATTTTGGTTATTTCACGTTTTATCACAATCATAGTTGTTTGCCGCTAGAAAATTCCTCTTGCTCCATCTGAAGACGACATGTTCCCTTTCAAACTAAAGAGAACACAATTCCCCGTGCGCCTTAGCTTTGCGATGACTATTAATAAAGCTCAGGGCCAAACAATTCCAAATGTGGGTGTCTATTTGCCAGATTTCGTTTTCTCTCATGGCCAGCTTTATGTAGCATTGTCTAGAGGGATATCTCGTAGAACAACAAAGGTATTGGTCAAACCAGTCAAAGAGTTCCGGCAAGCAGGAATCAATACCTCAAATGTCGTGTATCAAGAAGTTTTACGCGACGAGTAACTTGTGTTGTTAGTTAATATTTCATAATTGATGTAATGTTTTATTTTAAGTTTCATTGAATATTTTTATATGTCGTTTGATACATGTTAAGAATTTTTGCTAGAGTTGAATTATCACATGTTACAACCCGTTTGTAATTACATTTTGATCTTTTCACGTTCTATTTTGAACGTTATACGAAACACTTACCACAATATTGCATATCGTTAATTGTCTGCCGCTAGAAACCGATGCCGCTAGGCACGGGTACTCGCCTAGTATATATATATATATATATATATATATATATATATATATATATATATATATATATATATATATATATATATATATATATATATATATATATATATATATATATATATATATATATATATATTATATATATATAAGAGGAGGCATGCCACATAAAATGCCACTTGGCATCTCATAATGCCAAGTCATATTTCCATGTCATCAATTTAATGCACCTAAGCAGATTTTTAATTAATGCCACCTCACTACATAATTTTTCGTTAATTATTAAAAACCAATGTCTTGAATGAGATTCGAACCCTGGTCTCTACAACCATTACCAACACTCCTGCCACTAGAGCAGATTTGTTTTTGTGATACACATCTGAAAACAAAATTAATAAAAGGCCCTAGATGAATGGATACAAATCGCCAATTTTTAAGAAACTGTTGTATAATAATGTACAAAAACACAAGAATGAGAGAGGAGGAAGAGATGATTCTTATTCAGTTATAACCAATATTACAAGTGGATTGTATATATAGGGTAGATGAATACATCTCAAACCCTAGAGCCCACTAGAGATAAATGTGAATAGACATAAGCCCATTTATATTTACAACACTCCACCTTGGATATTCACCGTTTATTATACGCTATAAACTGCCTCATTAAAAACCTTATCAAAAACAAACCCAATGGGATAAAAAACTTGATGAAGGGAAAAAGAGTGCAGTGCGTATAATACTCCTCCTCAATTTAATGTATATCTTTCAAGCTTCGAATATCAATCTTCCGAAGTAGTTGCTCAAACATTCTTTTACGGTAAAGATTTTGTAATAAAGTCCACTGAATAACTGATGTTAAGAATATGTCCTGCAAAGATGACAAAATATGTGTAGCTTCCAACCCAGTATCAAATGCATTTGTTAGAAAACATACATTGCTTAATAAAAATATTAAAAAGGAAAAAATACACTCTCTTGACGCATATTAATTATTAAAGGTTCAGTTGCACTTTTGTATGGTACTTGAGAACCAACCATTTTATGGAGACATGTGGAACAAAAAATTCATATAATATGCGTTCAAATGATTTTTATCCATATAAGGATTCATTCAATTTGATCAAGTAGAGTTCTTGAGAACTTTATTAATTTCTTCAAAAAATTGAAGTTGCTAGACATGCTTGAGGGCATAAAGCATTATAGATCCTTCTTAGAATATGCGAGCTTTATCTAAAAACTCATTTAAAGTGAATTAAACACTTATAGATTATTTTTCTCATAAAATATCAATAAGATATTTACATCCACCTCGAGACAATTTGCCTCTTAATAATCAATTTTGTGAATATATTTATTCAACAATTCATATCTTAAAGCAGATAACTTTAGAACTCTTATTTCGGTTTCACACAAAGACTGATGCATATCCAATAGATTTTACACATTTATGTGTACGGACTTCATGTCCCAAGACTTCTCGTATTTTCATGAGATTGCATCTTTTCACGTTGGCCAGTCGTTTCATTGAATAACATTTGATTTATGATACTCATTATACATAATAGCAAGCGCTATATTGTATGTAAACGAATTTATCGATGTCATTTATGTTTCGATTCCATATGATTTTAGACATCATAGAATTATTGAGATCTCATTAGCTATTTGAGGTTCGTTTGAAACCTTCATGTCTAGTGTCTCTTTATGAGACTATCATGGGGTCTTTTATACCTCGAACAACCATCTTGTTTTCATGCTCCAATCGAGGATTTTATTTGGAATCGATTAGTCTATCATGCTTGAGGCATGGCATAACAAACAATGTCGTTTGAGGGACAAAGTATAACTTGGAGCATGAGTAGCTGAAATTTTATTTTATTTTTGGCCAATTTATATGTATGGCAATTAGATTATTCATTGAATCTAAATTCATAAAATTTCTTTTGAGGATCAATAGAATATGATAATTCATTCC
>OU343217.1:270132315-270197146 GCA_910596185.1 Chrysanthemum makinoi
ACCACGATGATTCAAGCCTTTTAAATCCAAACCTAAACACTTGTGATGATTCTAAACACAAAAATACAATCAAAATCCAAACTTTAACACTAGAAATCAACCAAATGATACAAAAACCTCAAAACTTTTTCAAACTCAAAAACCAACTAAAAACCACTAGAAATCCAAAGATATGTAAGAGATGATCTAACCATGGCTCTGATACCAATTGTAACATATTGGATTTCACATACACATCATAACATTAACACTTTAGGCGTATAGATGATTTAAGAGAGAGAGAAAGTGGGATATTCTAGAAAAGCTCATGTAAGGTTAGATTACCAAAGAACATCCAACCCTCTACCTTGCAAGTTAGATGGTATTTATAGGTTACAAAATAAACGACCTCCTGACGGCCTGTGGATCAGGCATACAATGGGCAAAGACCCGTCATTCCTCCACGGTGTTGCACTAAACTAAATAACTAACTAAATGACTAGTAAATAACGTAATGTCTACGAGCTAACTTATGCTAGATAATATTTGGGGTGACCGATACTTCACTAAGGAATTTTATAATTCCTAACACAAGTGGACCTAAACGAGATAGAAATCTAACTAGCTATTCTATTCCGTGGCGGCAAAACATGATCGTTGGGTTGAGGGTCGAAAAAACTTCTTTCTATGAGCAAGTTTTTCAACCCTCTAGGTTGTGAACCTAATCGTGGTAGTGTAGTATAGGGTAAGCCTCGGGGATTGATATTGTTCTCTAGGGGAATAGGAATGCTAGAAAGAGATATATGACAAGAAGGTGGGGTTGAGGATTGTAACATATTGGATTTCACAAACACACTAAACCATAAGATCAAATAGGCGTATAATGAGTTCTAGAGAGAGAAAGTTAGAGGTTTAGGGAACTTTAGTGAGATAAAGAAAATCTTATTATGAGCTCCAACTCTCTACCTTGGAAGGTAGAGAGTATTTATAGTCTTACAATAAAATGCCACACAGGGCTGTGGATCGGGCATCTGATGGAGGCCGGTAGTCACCACGGTGTTACAAAAATAAATACTACTTAACATAAAATAACTACGACTACGAGCTTTCTAACGAATACATATACTTGAGGTGACCGACACTTTAACTACTGGATTTTCCAAATCCTAACAATCTCCCCCTAAGGGAGATCACCTCAAACATACATTAAATTACATAAAAAACAAACAGATATTACATTAAGATTGTGTTGGGATATGAAAGTGCTGAAGATATCAAAGTACTGAAGATATCAAAGTACTGTAAGCTGCAAAGTACTGGAAAAAGTCAAAGAGTCAACATACTGCTAAAGATAAAGTCAAAGTCTTTACAATGAAGTCAAAATCTTGCAAGAACAAAGAAGCTGTTATATTAGTTTATAGAAAGTATGATAACTCTAGAATATTCTGTATTAGATTACTTGTCATACAAGGTTATCAATTGTAAACCGACTAGGATATCCTTGAGCCTATAAAAGGACTCCTAGATTGGCATTAGAATATGATATGACTTATGACCTACGATTTTAGAATTAGAGTTTTAAAGAAAGTTCGATTATCTTAGAGTTGTATTAGAGTATGCATAATAGCGAATTTAGAGTTTATAATAAGGTTATTCTTCTAGCTTTGTTAAGTAAATTCACGTGCTTAATAAAGATTTTCGGTGTTTCTTTGTTAATAACTTAGGATTTATCCGAGGTTATTAAACCTTAACAAGCTAGTTAAGTTAGTTTGATTAAAGTATATCGATCCAACAAGTGGTATCGAGCTTGTGTGGAAACTCGACTAGGAAGAAACCCTACTTCAACAATATTCAAGATGTCGATTTGAAGTCGTTCCACCACCCTCCATCACCTCACTCGAAATTCCAATAATCAAGAAGGGAGAATATGATCTCGGTGCATGAAGATGAGGCAGTACATTGCCATAACAGACCATGCTCTTTGGAATGTTATTGTGAATGGGAATGAAGTTGTAGCAGACCCAGCGGTTGATATTCTGGCCAACCAAAGGCACCTAAACTGTATTACCAAGCAACCTTAAGGAACCAAGAGAAGGCACTCAATATTCTCTTATCGCCATTCGGATGGTCATCTTCTCAAATTTCATGATGCTAAAGATGCTAGCGTCTTTCAGGGGAACTCTCAGAGACCAGATTTGGAGGGAATGAAGCCTCTAAAAGATCTTGCAGAAATTTGCTAAAGCAACAGTTTGAAACTTTCACAGTTGGTGAAAGAGAGAGTCTTGATCTTTGCATATGATAGGTTTTGAGAATCTTCTCACATGTTGGAGCTATACAAAGGCGAGAGTATGAGTTGAAGATGCTAATTTGAAGTTTCTAAGGAGTTTGCCATCTTCATGGCATGTGATTGCTACAATGATGAGGACAACAAAGGTTTGGATGTCATGGACTTTGATGATCTATATCATCAACTTAAGGTGTATGAGCATGAGATGAGTGGTCAAACAAGTTCTAAGTCTCCCAGTATTGCTTTTCTATCATCGAAGAAGGCGATACTTCCAAAGTAATGCTTCTCCTCAAAATCTTGTTTCTCAAAGAAATACAATTTGTCTATACACCTCATATGTTCAACAGGCCCCACCAACTACCACTATGGCCTCAGATGAAGTTATGTGCTCCTCCTTTGCACAACAAGCTAGTTTACACATCACTTATGAAGAAGATCTGCCAGATTGAAGAAGATGCACTTAAAGAAATTGATATCGGGTGGCAAGTTGCTATGATCCTGCAAGAATCAAAAAGTACATGAAGAAGACAGTAAAAACATTGATTTCAAACCAAGCAGGGCATAACTTTTGACAAATCTCAAATTGAATGCTTCAATTGTCAAAAGATTGGTCACTTTGCAAGAGAGTGCAGGTTTGCTAAGTATCAAGCAAGCAGGACATCGAGAAGCCAAAACTTGAGCTTAAGGAAATTCCCATTATTGAAACAAAGGCTTTGGTTGCTCAAGAGAAGTTATCGAGAAGTTGGTAGGTGAAGAGTTTGATGATGAACCGGTGACTTCTTGTATGATAGCGGTGGAAGATGCGATTGAACCTGACACAGTGGAAGCATTGGACTGAGTGCTTTTAATGAAGTATCTGAACATCTTTGCTTTGGAATCGATGATGGCTTTGGCGATTTGGTAGAGCAAGGAAAGTGAAGATGATCTGTTCACTTCGCATTGGTGGCTACGTCCCCAAATCAATCTCCTATCTCTGAGGTATGCTCAAATTGCTATGATTTTTATCATAAATTGCTTAGCGGTTATGTGATTGAGAGAGATAATTGTGTTAAGGCTAGAATGAGTAGCGAGGTTATCAAATAACTTTAGAATCTATGAAAGCCAAAATTTTAGCACATGAAACTAATGAAGTAGCTTGAAATGAAAAATATGCACAATGAGTTACAGTTAAAGCTTAGTGAATGGAAATTAAAGCGTAAAATTGCGAAATTGAGAAATTAACTAAGGAAAGAGATGATTTGGTAGCTAAGTTTCTTTGCTTGGGGTGAAATTTGGTTTGTCACATGTTTCTTATGTTCAAAAAGCGAAAGAGCTTATCTTAAAACTGGATTAGGTTTTGGTATGGATTTTAGTAAGATAGAATTTAACCAATCTAGTAATCAGGATGAAGGTGAGTATGAGGATATAACCACTAGTGATGAAGAACTCATTAATTATGTAGATACATCTAGTAATGATGGTTCATTAAGTGACTCACCTCCTGCATGTAAGAAAAGCTAATGATTATCATCTTTGTTCCACATCCTACTTGGCATTCATCAACCCCTTAGGCTCGATGTTTCTCGTTTTGGAGTAGACAGTCTAGAGTTTAGGAAAAAGCTAGTTGCTAAATCTAGGTCTGAGACACCCAAAGAAGCTGTTGAAAGCGGTGTTCAAAATCAAGCGTACCTTTAAATCAAAGTCTTTGCTTCACTGGCGATACCTTTTCAAAATATTTTCAAAACAGTACTACTAAACCTTTTTGGGATAATTTTGGTCAAAACAAGTTTAATCACTCACCAAGAAGGCAAAATAATTTTGGGCATAGACATAGAAGAAATCACTTTAGTCATATGGGTCAAAAACTATGTTTTGTGTGTTATAGTCCTACTCACTTAATCAAAGATTGTGACAAACACTCAGAATATCTAAGCAAGTTTCCAAGGAATAAGTCTACAAATCGAAACCTAGAAAGCACAAACCAGTGTGGACTAATTCAAATAGGGTTAATCACAGAAACTTCACACCGGATCATAGCTACCCACATCAGAGAAGATCTTGATATCTCCGCGATACTTTCTAAAGAATCTTTCGAGACAAAGATCTTGATACAACTGCTTGGAATAGGTATTCTAGGAGATCTCACTATCAACCTAGAATGTATCACAATTCATATAGGGGATCTAGATCACGGGAACCATCTGTTATGGCCGAATGGGTAAAAAGGGAAATACTTGGTAAGGGACACACAGTACGTTCAACAAAAAGTGAATCAGATGTTTGTGTGACACAAGAAAATGCTAATAAACTAGTGCAAGAGATTTATGTTGAAAAACCAGAAAGTTTTGAAAATCCACATGCTAAAACTCAAAAGATAATTTTGGATCATCACTTGAAAGATAGTGGGAATTACATACTCAAGGAATTTGAGTTTGTAACTCCACAAGGGAACACAAGTCGATGATGGCTTGGGTTCCTAAGAGTTCTAACTTTTCTTTGTGTGCGAGGGCAACCAGGAAGAGGAGCTTAAAGATCATCTTATTGTGGATAGTGGTTGCTCTGGAAGTATGACAGGAGACAAAGAAATCCTGCGATTTTAGGAAGATTTGTGGAGGAAAAGTTGCATTTGGGAATGATCCCAATGGAGGAAGGATTACTTGGAAAGGAACAATTAAAGCTGGAAGAATCGATTTTGAAAATGTCAGATATGTGAAGGAGCTTAAGTTCAACTTGTTGTCGAGTCTCTCAAATTTGTGATAAAAAGCATCCCTGTGTTATTCAACGACCTGAATGTCTCATTCTTTCCTCGACTTTAAACACGTTGATGAAGACTTGGTAGTACTTAGAGTACCAAGGACAAATGATGTGTATAGTTTAGACATGAAGAGTCTACATTCATATGGTATAGCCACATGTTTGGTGGCTAAAGCAACATCTGAAGAAGCACATCAATGGCATAGAAGATTGGGCCATGTTAATTTCAAGAATATCAACAAAGTGGTCAAAGGCAATTTAGTTAGAGGTCTACCTTCAAAGACTTACAAGAATGATCAATCATGTTTGGCATGCAAGAAGGGTAAACAACACAAAGCTTCTAGCAAGAAGCTTGAGGAAAGAACTATTAGAGAACCATTGGAGTACATTACATATGGATTTATTTGGACTGTCTCGTGGCAAGTTTAAATAAGAAAAGTCTTGTTTGGTTGTTCTTGATGATTGTAGTAGATTCAGGTTGGGTTTTCTTTTGGGTTTTAAAGATGATACTTTTGATGCTATCGGAGCGATTATTGCTCTTGAAAACCAATTGAGACTCAAGGTTAGAGGTATTAGATGTGACAATGGGAATGAATTCAAGAACAAACTTATGGATGAATTTTGTGCAAACAAAGGCATAAAAAGGAAGTTTAGTATTGCGAGAACACCACAACAGAATGGTGTTGCAGAGAGGAAGAATAGGACTTTGATTGAAGCAGCAAGAACAATGTTAGCGGATTCTCACCTACCTATTCGAGGTTCTAGAAGCTGGTAAGTCTTGCTTGTTATGTACTTAACGAGTCTCGTCACTAAACCACAGAGATGAAGACACCCTATGAATTCTTGCGATGGGCAATAAACCCAACATTCGTTTTATGAGACCTTTTGGTTGCCCTCTTACTATTTTAAACACTATTGATAATCTGGGGAAGTTTGATGGCAAGTCGGAAGAAGGATACTTATTGGGTTATTGCACTAACAGTAAAGGCTTTAGAGTATACAACAAAGTTATTAAGAAGGTTCAAGATTGTCTTCATGTTGAGTTTTTAGAAGATCAAGACAATGAAAAGGTAAAGGTCTTGATTGGATGTTTGATCTTGAGATTTTATCTCCTTCAATGAATTATGTTCTGTGAGAAAGAAAATCAACCTATGCACAATGAATAAGATATCCAATATGTTGTTCATGATGTTCATATTAGACCCGATCTTTATTTCTGCTAAAGATTTTGTAAGTTCAAACCAAAATGTACTAGCGTTCTTAAGCAAAGTACTATTTCTTCAAAACAAATCTTGTTGCACCACAATCCTCATTATCTGCTGAGGATCAATCTATTCAAGAGGAACTTAATTAGATTCTTCTTCAAGATGTTTTAGCACATTCTTACACTGATGAACAAAGGAGAGCTTATGAAGAGGCAAAGAAAAGAACGAACTATGAAGTACTCTTGATACTTTTAGACGTTTTTGAACAAAGTAAATGCTGCACCAGTTGATATACTTTAGATGATCTAGATGATCCTACCATGCAGGATTAGAAGATCTTGATGATGAATTTGAAGATGAAGGTATTTTCCCAAATTCCAATGAAGGTCCTGATGTTACTAATTTAGAGGATAATTATGACGTTCCACAGTCTCCAAACTTAAGAACTCATAAGGATCATCCTTCTGATCAAATCATTGGTCCTTCTACTTACAGGTCTTGACTAGACACAAAGCAAAGGGTTTCACAAAACCTCACAATGCTTTACTTAGCTTTGTGTATAAACAAAACAGACTGAATCATAAGGACCATCAAACTGTTTATTTACTTGTTTCATCTCTCGAGGAACCAAGAATATTGCTCAAGCTTTGACTAAAGAAAGCTGGGTTGAAGCTATGCAGGAAGAACTTCTTCAATTTAAACTTCAAGAAGTTTGGGTTTTATGTGATCTTCGGATGGGAAGAGTTATTGGAACGGTGGGTTTTAGAGTTAAAAGAGATGAAAGAGGTAATGTTATCAAAAACAAGGCAAGGTTAGTTGCTCGGGGTTATAGGCAGGGAGGAAGGGGTAGATTATGATGAGGTATTTGCTCATGTAGCAAGAATAGAAGCTATTAGAATATTTCTTGCCTTTGCTTCTTATATGGGCTTTCAAGTTTACGGATGGATGTTAAAGTGCCTTTTATATGGCAAGATTACGAGAGGAAGTTTATGTCAAACAACCTCACGGTTTGAAGATCCTAAACATCCAAACAAAGTCTACAAGGTTGTTAAAGCTCTTTATGGCCTTCATCGGGCACCTAGAGCTTGGTATGAGAGACTCTCCACATTCTTATTGCAACATGGATATAGAAGGGAAGCTATTGACAAGACTTTGTTTATCGAGAGACAAAGAAATATCATGTTAGTTCAAGTTTATGTTGATGATATCATCTTTGGGGCTACCAAGCAGTCCATGGTTAAGGAGTTTGGCAGTCTTGAGAAAGAAGAATTTCAAATGAGTTCAATGGGAGAGTTGACTTTCTTTTTAGGACTTCAGTTAGCGATCAAAGGAAGGTATTTTTCGGTCAAGACAAGTATGTTCTTGACATACTTAAAATTCAATTTTGATGATATGAAGGCTATTACTACACCTATTAAATCTATAAATTCATTGGGTAAAGATGAAGATGGACACCCTGTTGAAGTCAAGCTTTATAGATCAATGATTGGCTCTCTATGTATCTTCTTGCATCAAGGCACGATATCATGTTTGCGGTTTGTCATGTGCAAGATATCAAGTCTCACCAAGATCTCTCACATGAATGCATTAAAAAGAATTTTACATTATTTGAAACAACAACCTAAGTTGGGGTTGTGGTATCCTAAAAGAGTCACCTTTTCACTTAGAAGCTTTTTGGATAGTGACTATCTTTGGTGATAATTATGATAGAAGATCACTGGCTGGTGGATGTCAAATATCTTGGAAGAAGGCTTAGTCTCACAGCAATCAGCGAACAATTGCAGACAACATCATCTCTGGTGAATATGTAGGCTGCGCAAGTTGTTGTGGTCAAGTTTTGTGGATCTGAGAATCAACTCTTGGATTATGGGTTCAATTTCAAAAATACTCCTATCAATATTGATAATGAGAGTACAATTTGTATTGTTAAGAATCCACGGTATCATTCCAAGACAAAGCATATTCAGATTAGGCATCACTTTATCAAAGATTGTTATGAGCATAGGCTCATCAATGTAGTTAAGGTTCACACGGATGACAATGTAGTTGATTTACTCACAAAAGGTTTTGATGTGTCACGATTCAATCACTTGGTCGTGAGCATTGGAATGATTAACTACTAAGCTTTGTTTAAGGGAAGGACTATAAGGTGTTAGTATAGTCCTGTGTATTGCTTGAGGGGAGGATGTTTGTTGATACTTAGTTTATATGAAGAAATTTTGGCAAAGTCTTGTTTTTCTGAAAGTCTTGCTTAGAAAGTACTTGCTTGGGAAAGTCTGCTTATGTGGAAAGTACTTGTTTGTCGTATTAAAGTACTGTTCCAACGGTAATATTGATGGGTAATTGATAATAACGGTAACTTTCTTATTATAGGCTATGATTTTTCAAATCCTACCTATAAATAACTACTTTCCGATTTTCCTCTCATATTATTACTTTACATCTTTTCCATACTTATCTCCCAATCACCATCTCTTTATTCTTCGATAAAATCTTTCTTGTGCTCACTTATTCAACAATGGCGAATCGTTTAACTGTTTCAAAACACAATATGGTGGCTAATTTGGACAAGACTGAGGCAAATATAGCTTTTAATGATATTGTTGATTATCTTAACGGGTTCGCTTATTAGTTATGCTCTTTTAGGTGAGCCGGATATTATTGAACCATGGATTCAAGAATTTTGGGCTAATGCTAGAAATAACATGGAGGAGGATGAATATTATATTAGATCTACAGTTCTTGGAAGGACTATCAAGATTACGAAGCCTCTATTCGAGAAGATTTATTATTTGGAGATGAAGATGGGGCTATTAGATTTGACAAGCAACTGATTTGGGATACTTTTAGGAATCTTGGTTATGAAGGGTCTTTAACAGAACAAACATTCAAGAAAGCATTATTATGTCCTCAATGGAAGTTTTTGATTCATGTACTGCTTCATTGCATAAGTTCTAAAAGTACTTCTTGGGGGCAGTTTGGGTCGAATATAGCATCTGCAGTGGTTGGTTTAGCTACTGAGACGAGTGTTTAATTTTTCAAAGCTTATTTTGGATGGGATGCTATCACATATTTCTTACGGTCAAAATGGTTGATGTACCCAAGGTTTATGCAGTTTTTCTTAAACAAGCAATTGGTGATGTTCCAAAACCTGCTACTTTGTTTTGTTATTGTGCAACAAGCCAAAATCTTTACA
The DNA here is from genome assembly GCA_910596185.1 of Chrysanthemum makinoi. Lineage (NCBI taxonomy): Eukaryota > Viridiplantae > Streptophyta > Magnoliopsida > Asterales > Asteraceae > Chrysanthemum > Chrysanthemum makinoi. The sequence continues at coordinate 270,141,716 of OU343217.1, forward strand.
TTTATGGCTAGGAGAAGTGCTTTGTTTAGAGGTGGAGATATTCCATTAACTTCTACAATGATGGAAGTTGTTCAAGCTGTACGTAATGATCTTTGGAGAGGATGAAGAAAGTGAAGGTGTTGATTGTACAAGGTACTGCTTCGCAAAGTCTTTGCATCGAGAAATACTGCTTCTCTTGAAGGTCTTGCATCATTACAGGGTACGTTTTTCTCCAAGCCACCCTGAGGTTCAAGCTGATATTGAAAGAACACCTACTCCATCTCCACAACATTCTATTTCTGTTTCGGAGGAACATTCACATCCTCACAAGATCTTGATCATACAATACCTCGAGAAGGATTAACTTTGGATAACTATGCTTTGACAAAGGAGCTAGTTCGATTGAACAAGACTGTTGAGTCTCAAGCTAAAGCACTTAGGAAGTTGAGACGTAGGTATGTTTGGTTGAGAAATTTTATTAAACCCTATATTCAAGGTTTCAATTTATGGGTTAAAGAGGAAAACAAACGTCGTAAACAACTTCGAAAGGAATTCAAACGAAAGAAGGTTCCTAAGTCATCTTCTGTCAACTTGGGGAGGAATTTAGCAAAGGAAAATTTGAAAGAAGATGTTACAAAGAAGAAAGAATCTGTAAGTATGCGCGAGAAAGATTATTTCAGATTAGAGAAGTGCAAGTTCAAAGTCTTGAACATCAAGGTACTAATGTTCAAGGTACGATGTTCAAAGGTTCACTGAACATCAAAGTCTGATCATCAAAGTCTTGATTTTCATGATACATCTAGGAAAGAAGTGATAACTCCAAGGGTATTGAATTTTGAAGAAGAAGCTGGTCCTTCTACATTTGTTATAGAAGAAGAGAGAGAAACCACATTCATACCTATTCATTCCGCTAGTGATGATGAAGTAATTGCTACAATATTAGATTTATCACAACCAAGAGGAGGGGTTACTATTAGAGATGTACAAGAAGAAGAACAACCAAAGCTTCTCAACCAACATTGATCCTAAAGACAAGGGAAAGGTATTATGGTTCAAACAAAGAAAAAGAAACTCACTTTGGCAGAACTTAGAGCAATTGAAGTTGCTAGGAATGAAGCTGCTGCTAGAAAAGTTCAAGAAGAATTAGATGCTCAAGATAGAAAAGAACAAGAAGCTCAAGAGGCTCTAAATAGAAGCGGCTCAAGAGGTGCAAGATGAATTAGATCTTGAAACTACTTGAACCTTTACAGTCTTCTACACATTTAGATTTATGCCAACAAGACCTAATTTAGCTAAGGACAGGAATGCTATGATGGCTTATCTGAAAAGTCAAGGGTATAAAGGATTACAGAAGTTTAATTATCTTGAGATGAAAAGATTATATGATCCTGCTAGGGAGGATTATAAGAAGAATGTTGCAGGCATCAAAGATTTTAGAGAAGAAGCTACACTGGCGAAACTGAAAGGAAGAAAAGTTTAAAGAGAAAAAGAAAACGAAGTTGAGATGTTCATTTTCAAAGAAAGAACAGGTAGAATTAAGATCTGAGACTAGTGATGAATTGAAGAATTATCTCAGAGTGGTAGATTTTGATTATACAAAGGAAGATGATGATATGAAGATGAACAGATCAAAGATCAGTGTTTTCAAAGTTGAGAAATCTAAGAATGGAGATTACATGGTTTTTTATAAGGAAGATGAAAGTTTTAAAGTTTTCAAGAGGTTATGGGATTTGTTGCATGTTATTGATAGAGTAGATCTATTTTATTTATATCATGTTGTGAAGGCTTATTTTGAAGATCATCCATTGGAAGGGATTGGATTGGTTTTACATGGTGATCTCATAACTATGTGGGAACTGAAGAGAAAGCTCGATGATGATCTGGAAGAATCAGCGAAACGGGAAATAGTTTGCTGGGGATTCTTTGAAGAATCTGGAGTTCATGTTTTGGAGCTAGAAAATGGAACAATGATACACATGTTTGCAGAAAGAAGATACCCTCTCACAGTTGAGCTCATGAGAAGAATGCTAGAGCATGGATTGGAAGTAGAAGAGGATAATGAAACTGCTTGCATGGTTATCAACTTGTTTATAAACTGGACTACCATTCCTGAGAATGATCAATAACTGGTATGAATTTTATTTGAATAAATACTTTTTGATATATCAGTACTTTTATTCAAAAGTATGTGATCAGACGATACTTTCATCAAAGTCTTGTTTCTTTGAACTAAACCAGTTAAAAAAATTTTAGAAGAAACCTTTTTGCTAAGTAATAAATATTTTGAACTAAAGGTTGAATAAATGGTTTTGGTGATGATAACATCAATAGGTTATCAATCCACCATGGTTACAAAAGGATTGACTAATCCATGAGCAAACGGCTCGGGTAAAGATATATCAAATCCGTTTTTAGTTGACAACTTGCTAATAAGTTGGATGGTATTCAACTCACCATATCAGTAATGTGAAGAGTTGGCTAGCCCACAAGAAAATGGCTTGTGGTAAAGGCGGTGGAAAAACCATTATTGGTAATTAGTTCACCATTAGATAGAAGAACTAACTAGTCGAGAAAGGACAGGCTTTTGGTAAAGACAAAACAAATCTGTTGATAACGGGTGGTTTGCTAAAAATCATATGGTTATCAATGTACCATGGTCTTACACACAAAAACATTTGGCTACTCCAGAGATAATGGCTTTGGTAAAGAGTTCTAAATCCATTATTTTTCAATGATTCACTTGAAAGTGATGAGAATAGTATGCAACTTAAAGCTGAATGTACAAATTGTCATATGTTGCTGTGTTCTTTGAAAAAGATGGAGCTTCTTTGGATCTTCTTGTAAAGAGAACAATTCTAAGAGATACTTTGACAAGAACAGATGTTATAGAGATAAAAGCTTAAAGACTAAGAAACAATCCGTTTTTTAAAAGATGGCTGTTTAAAAGATATATTCACAATGGAACTTGAAGTCAAGCAAGTAGAATTCAAGTTAGGGGAGGATTGTTGGGATATGAAAGTCTTTGAAGATATCAAAGTCTGAAGATATCAAAGTCACTGTAAAGTACCGCAAGAAATCTTGGAAAAAGTCAAAAAGTCAAAGTACTGCTAAAGATAAAGTCAAAGTACTGCACAATAAAGTCAAAGTACTGCAAGAGCAAAGAACTGTTATATTCGTTTATAGAAAGTATGGTAACTCTAGAATATTCTGTATTAGATTACTTGTCATACAAGGTTATCAATTGTAAACCGACTAGGATATCCTTGAGCCTATAAAAGGACTCCTAGATTGGCATTAGAGATATGACTTATGACTTATGACTTACGATTTTAGAATTAGAGTTTTAGAGAAAGTTCGATTATCTTAGAGTTGTATTAGAGTATCGCATAATAAGCGATTTAGAGTTTATAATTAAAGGTTATTCTTCTTAGCTTTGTTAAGTAAATTCCGCGTACTTAATAAAGATTACTCAGTGTTTCTTTGTTAATAACTTAGGATTTATTCGAGGTTATTAAACCTTAACAAGCTAGTTAAGTTAGTTTGATTAAAGTATATCGATCCAACAAAATGAAAAAACTCTCATTTTGAAAAAATAAAATTTATGTTTTCTTAAACAATATCTTTTTATTGATGCACAATCTTTTAAAATGAAGAGTATACATATATGTTATATATTATTCTTATTTTACTTATTGAAATACTATTTTATACTGTATAATTAAGCATTAAATCACTCGTATATGAATAAATTGATTCGTTAACATTCAAAGATAAATCTACCGCCTCACCTTATATCGCGCAAGCGATTGTTGTCCATAATGTAAGAGGATTATTTTTTCGAACATGGAAGTTTATGTTCATAGCCATATTTATTTGACTGATTGCATACTGGTGAATTATCTAGGAAATCCAAATGGAACTTAAACCTTAAATTAAAAATTTTGTATAACTTGAGTGATGATGTGTTTCATCATTAGTCTTTACTGATCAAGACCACCCTTGTTGAGAAGAAATGCGAGAAAACCTGTCATGACAAGGATAAGGATGAATGTGTGTATAGATTTATATCCATGAGCTAGTTTATCATTGCCATCCATGCTTTAATGCAAGTATGCAGACATTAGGTGCTTTAGCGCTACCGTATTACTCTTATCGAATTTATACGGGCCTTTCTCATCTACAAAATGACCTTGACTTTATATATATATATATTTATATATATATATATATATATATATATATATATATATATATATATATTGAATGGTACTACACTTAAAATCCGACCCTCGAGTGTTAAATTGATAATCTTAGCCTGGAAAAATCAAAAGGACTAAATGTGACATGTTTTTATTTTCAGATATGATGATAATCTACTTTGGGATTTGATTCTTGCTAAGAAGTTGAAGGGCTATACTTGACAAGCTAGAACTTAGTCGGTGTTGTGACTACTTAAGGAGTCAAGACAAAGAGAGCTCTCATTATCTGCCATCTCTTTCTCTCTCTACTCACGATTATCTCTCTCAAAGTTAGAAACCCTAAGATTGGTTTTGATTTTGATCATCTTGATCAGTTGTGATTATTATAGATTGTTACTTGATTTCTGATTCAAATCATATTGTGTTGTTCTTGTTTTTCACTAATTGAGATTGGTTTGGTTTATTGGTTTCATTTATGGGATTAATAAATACTATTTTTGGTTTTAATCAATTTTCTGTTCATGGTATCAGAGCCAGGTTGTCTAATCTTGCTCTAAAAATTGTTTTCTAAAAATTAGGGTTTTGACATAAATTGGGGATTTTCTATAATTCTTTGATATCTTGCAATTAACATGTGTTAATTGATAGAGCTATTGTTTAATTACTCATATTCAAAATTATTTTGAAAACGCCTAATTTTTTGAAAAATTATGGTTTGGGTAATTTGGGGCTATTTATAATAAAAGGCTTCGTTGACCAATTAAGTTTGATTAATCGGTGATTCTTGTGACGTTCGTTCGATTTGAAGTAGTTTTGGGTATTTGCGTAATTTTGAGAAATTAGGGTTTACTGTTCTTGGATCTACTTTGGTATCTACTATATCTCTTGACTAAGTGAATCAAGAGTATAGTAGGTCTGCTATTCCACTATTGTTTACATGCACTGTAACACCTCTCACGCTCTCTTTAATTTATGTCTTTATTTTCTTGCAATAGACAGCTGGAGGATAGGATTTGGACACATTGGAAGTTGAGGATTGATTGTTGTGGTGTTTTTGTGTATTTTTTATTTATTATTGATTGATTTGCTTGTGTGTGCCCTTGACCTAACACTTAAGTGGTAAGGAAAGCCTAGGAACTACCGTCTCTCCCTTTCTTGTGTGTTTGTTTTTTTTTTGTGTAATTTTTTGTAATCATGTCTGTTCATGGTGCTACACCTCCTAGTTCTATTCATGTTCCTATACCCCCTATTTCTATTCATGGTGATGATGATATTTTTTATCTTCCTGTTACTTTAATAAGTAAATTGGATTTAAGCCACCCATTGCATTTACACCCTAATGACTCTGCTACTTTTACTATGATATCTGTTAAACTTAAAGAAACAGAAAACTATAATGTTTGGTCTTGTAAAATACTTTTGGTTTCAGAGGCTAAAAATAAAAATGGTTTTATTGATGGGACTTACACAAGGTCACATACTGATGAAGTTTTGGGCAGAACGTGGGATAGGGTAAATGTTGTTGTGTTTAGGTGGTTTTTGAATTCCATATCAGAGGAGTTATTTTTGGGGAAATTCTTTTCTAAAAAAGCCAATGATGTTTGGACTGAACTATAAGAAACTTGTAATAGGGTTGATGGTTCTGTTACTTTTAACCTACACAATAAAATTAACTTTTTATCTCAAAATGGTACTACTATTACTGAATATTTTAATAAGTTGAGTACTTTGTGGAAACAATTTGATGCTCTTGTGAAACACCTAGGTGTACCTGTCATGCATCTGAGGATTTAAAAAAAACATAAACAACTTATGAAATTAATGCAGTTCTTAATGGGTTCAGATGGTTCATATATGCAAATAAGGAGTAATATTCTGTCTAGAGACCCTCTACCTGATGTTAAAGGGGCTTTTGCCATCATTTGTAGTGAGGAGTCTCATAAAGCTGTTTTCACTAGTTCAGGGGTTGTCACCTCGCATAGGTCTCAGTATTCTGTGTTTAATTCTAGTGTGCTTAATAGAGAAAGTTTTTAGAGGCCCCAAACCTCAGGTACTTCTTTTAGACCTAATAATGTGCCTAGACCTAATAATAATAGGAATAATAGGAGTGCTAGTGGTCCTGCTATGGTTTGTGAGCATTATGGTTTTTATGGGAATTCTGTTGATAGATGTTTTAAATTGATTGGGTACCCTACTAATTTTGAAAAAAAAAATAGTACTTATGGGTCTAACTCAAATCAGGGTACTCAAAATTTTAACAAAAGATTTGTTAATACAATTATGTTGGTTCTAGCTCTTCTTCTACTTTTTCTAATGAACAGAATTCAAAACTTTTATCACTGATTAAATATACATTTGTTAATGATAGTGGAAAAAGGAAAAGGTGTACATGCCAATATGGCAGGTATAGTTTTGAATAATATTAAATATTTTAATAAAACCTTTAATTTTTTTTGTAATAATAGTAAGATCGGGTTTGCACTTGTTACAACTAGTATTATTGTTGATTCTTGTGTCAACCAGCACTTACCATATACTAATAAGTATTTGTTAATGTAACTGATATTTTCAAACTAGGAATTAAAGTTTCACATCCTAATGGAACTGAAGCTTTAATTACTAAGGTTGGAAATATGATTCTAACCAAACACTTAACTCTATATGATGTTCTAGTTGTACAAGAATATTGTGTTAGCCTAATGTCTGTTCATAAATTTGCTAGAGACTGCAAATTTGTTATTGCTTTTCATGAGTCTAAGTGTTATGGTTTACCTCAGGATATGAAGGGATTGAATGTTCTAGGGATTGGTAATCGAAAGGATGGTTTATATAACTTTGATGAAAATCAAGGTATTGACTTAGGATTTAAGAATTTTAAGTCTAAATATAATTTGTCTAAAAGTTTATGGCACTGCAAGCTTGGTCATCCTTCTGATCAAGTCTTAGTTGTGCTTAAGAATGAAATCCGTTATAAAAAATGATAATGAACCTTGTGAAATTTGTTAAAAGGCTAAACAAATCAGGGAACATTTCCTTTTAATGAGCACAAATCTACTGTGCTTGCTGAACTTGTCCATCTTGACCTTTGAGGTCCTTACATGGTTTTAAGTAAGGAGGGTTATAGATACTTTTTACTATTGTTGTTGACTTTACCAGAGCTGTGTGCGTTATTTGATTAAAAATAAAGATGAGATGTTTGATTGTATTATTATCTTTTACAATTTGATAAAATACCAGTTTAACAAGAATGTTAAAAAATTTAGAAGTGATAATGGTGCTGAGTTTGTTAATCATAAATTTATTGAGTTTTGTGCTAAAAATGGTATTATACATCAAACATCTTGTGCATACACCCCACAGTAGAATAGGATTGTGGAAATGAAACATAGACATCTGCTTAATGTTACCAGATCCTTTCTATTTCATGGGGAATTCCTCTAAATTTGTGGTCTGAGTGTATTCTTATTGCTTGATATTTGATTAACAGGTTGCCTTCCTCAGTGCTGAATGGAAATTTACCTTATAATTTGATTTTTAACAGAAAATGTTCTTTAAATCTTTTAAGAGCTTTTGGATGTCTCTATTTTGCTACTATTTTAGATAATTCTGATAAATTTAGTAGCATAGCAGAAAAATGTGTTTTAGTAGGGTATGCTACTTTTAAAAAGGGGTATAAACTATACAGTCTTGAAAGGAAACAATTTTTATATTCCAGAGATGTTAACATTTTTGAAAAAGTGTTTCCTTTCAAGATCAAACTGTGGGAAAAAGTGAGAGTCGTGATCTGGATCATACAAATTTCTTTAATGAGATTGTGTATGAGGGTCATGAAATACACAATGATGATATAAATAAAAATGCAGCACCTCATGCAGACGGCAACAACTATTCTTTTAAAGGCAGTCCAACAATTGACAAAAATGAAAGTGATATTGGTCACTTTCATGGTTCCAATGGGTCTACCTTAGATAATAAGAGGGCTGCAACTCATGAGCGTGAAATTGAATTGGACCCTTCAAATGAAAATAAAACTGAAAATATTGACGGTATCAATACAGTTTTTCCAAACACATAAACAAATCAAAAATTTCAGAATCAGCCTTTGAGAAGGTCTGAAAGAACTTTTATTTTTCCAAAAAAATATAATGAGTTAGTTGTTGATTCAAAAATCAAATATGGTCTTGAAAAGTTTGTTGGTTATTCAAAGTTAAGTTCTGAAAACTTTTGTTTTATAACTGAGTTAAATAACGCTTTTGAACCTAAACCTTATTGGGAAGCATGCAAATTTCAGCACTGGGTAGAAGCAAGGAATAAGGAAATGCATGCTTTGTATGGTAATGGTACTTGGGAAATTACTTATCTTCCTAAGTGAAGAAAGGCCATAGGAAGTAAATGGGTTCTTAAGATTAAATATAAATCTTGTTGTGAAGTTGACATAGATAAGGCTAAATTAGTGGCTATGGGTTATAACAAAAAATAAAGGGTTGACTTTGATGAAACCTTTTCAACTGTGGTTAAATTGTCACTGTTAGATGTTTGATTAATCTAACAGTTCAAAACCACTCGCCTTTATTTCACTTAGACATAAATAATTCCTTTCTGTATGGAGACCTTGATGAAGAGGTTTATATGACATTACCTGAAGGTTATTATAATCCTAATGATAAGAGAGTTTATAGGTTAAAGAAGTCATTGTATGGGCTTAAACAAGCTCCCAGACAATGGAATGCTAAGTTGACTAGTGTTCTTTTAAAAAATGGCTTCAAACAAAGTAAGAGTGATTATTCTATGTTTATCAAAAATGATTCAGATATCTTTATTGCTTTACTTTTTTATGTGGATGACATCATTTACTAGTAACAATCTTGAAGAAATTGAAAGTTTTAAAGAGTTTCTAAAATCTATTTCAGATTAAAGACTTGGGAAAATTAAAATATTTTTTTGGGAATTGAGATTTTAGAAGCTGATCACGGCCTATGCTTAACTCAAAGAAAATAATGCCTTGATCTTCTTTCAGATTTTGGTTTGTTTGCTTGTAAACCATATTTCACACCTTTAGAGCAAAATCTTGTTCTAACTAGTGAACCATCTAAGTCTGATCCAGTTATTGATAAAATCACTAAGTATCAAAAGTTAATTGGAAGATTGATTTACTTAACCCATACTAGACCTGAAATTTCTTATTATGTGCACTGTTAAGTCAGTTTATGCATAAACCTTTGAAATCTCATCTTAAAATTGCTTTGAAAGTGTTAATATGCTTAAAAGGATCTCCTGGGTTGGATATTCACATTGCCAGGTCTGCAAATGCTTCTCTTGAAGCATTTGTGGATGCAGAGTGGGCAAAATGCATTATAACTAGAAAGACTGTAACTGAATATTGCTTAAACTTAAATGGTTCATTAGTTTCTTGAAAAAGTAAAAATACAGAACACCCTCTCTAAGTCATCAGCATAAGCTGAATATAGAGCATTAGCTTATGTGACCTCTGAGATTGTTTGGGTCCTTAAAATCTTAAAGGACATGAACTGTAAACATTTTATTCCTTTTAAGATATATATTGTGACAGTCAAGCTGCTATTAAGATATCGGCTAATCCATTGTTTCTTGAAAGAACTAAACACTTAGAAATTGATTTACATTTTGTTAGAGAAAACAATTTGGCTGGTGTTTTAGAAACAGAAAAGGTTATATCAGCAGTACAGACTGTTGATATCTTTACAAAAGGTCTTGATAAATTTTAACATAATAAAATGATTTGGAAATTAGGATTGTATGATGTATTCCAGGCTAAAATTAAGGGGGTGTTAAATTGATAATCTTAGCCTCGAAAAATCACAAGGACTAAATGTGGCATGTTTGTATTTTTAGATATGCTGATAATCTACTTTGGGGGCTGATTGATTCTTGCTGAGAAGTTGAAGGACTATACTTGACAAGCTGGAACTAAGTCGGTTTTGTGACTACTTAAGGAGTCAAGACCAGGAGATCTCTCAATATTATGCTATCTCTTTCTCTCTCTACCCACAATTATCTCTCTCAAAGTTAGAAACCCTAAGATTGTTGTCGATTCTGATCATCTTGATCAGTTCTGATTGTTATAGATTGTTACTTGATTTCTGATTGAAATCAGATTGTGTTGTTCTTGTTGTTTACTGATTGAGATTAGTTTAGTGTATTGGTTTGAATTCTGGGATTAATAAAGATTGTTTTTAAGTTTAATCATGTTTCTTTTCACCTAGTTAAACCATCCAAACGGGCAGGATCCGAGACCCGAACCACTACGAGAGACCCACAAAAGGGGGTTTTGTAACATAACCCTTCTAAAATACTGTGCATAAAGAAATCAAAATAAAGTCAATGCTTCGCATATGTCCAACCATTTAGATACCCACATTGTTGAAATTGCAATTAAATTAATCTTGTTGGGTGGATTTTATATATCTGAATAGAACTTACAAATGGATGAAGTTCGAATTTAGAATGTCACCACCTTATCAAAATGTCCTTTGTCATTTTTCTCAATTCCCACTTGATTTTTATAGCATAATTGCATTGATGATAATTTATTTTACCAAAAAATATGATGCTATTTAAAAGTATAATACTTCCTTATCAATCAATATATGTAGTTGGTACGGACGTTTTCTACCCTATATGTTAGTTCTTTAAATTGTTTAGTTAAATATGATAATATAATCTTTAGTATTTCCACTGATTTTACTATGTTAGTTCTTTAAGTTATTTCCACTGACGTACTTGTCGTAATGTTTTCGTTTTCATCTCTTGAATCTTATCCACATGTGAGAAAGTTGATTGAATCAATTATATTTTATTGAATTATGGAATGACAAAAGAGAGATAGCGGGTTCGTCGCTTATAATTGAAATACCCTTGTTGGCAATTATTTGTTTAGCTCATTAGGATTGAATTACATCTAGAGTAATTTGAGTAAGGTATATCTTTTCAACATGAAGAACTCTTGTACAATGGCGATTTTATCCGGTCGAGTATTCGAATTTTCGTAGTATTGGTATTTGGTATTAGTATTTGTATTGGCTTTGTGAATAATTTCCAATCTATAGGTAATCTTTTTTCAGTTGTAATGGATTATGATTTGGTAATATAGTTTGTGTTGGTGATGGTGATGCTACAGTTCTAACTATCCTGACTAGTCTCGAGTAGTTATGTGTTGCATCTCGTCACCAACAACTTGTTTTCCGCGTCCGCAACTGTCTGGTTTTGTATTTGATTCGTAAAGGCAGATGTAGTAGGGGCTCTGGTTATGTATGGATCGTTTTCCCGTCTTACTCTTTTCCCCTTGCTTGATTTTGTGCTCAATACATGTCAGCATCTTCCTTTTTCTGCTTTGCACCTCTCTGTTTTTGCTTCACTGTGCTTTGTTTGGTTATGCATATGTACCGGTTTTGCTATGTAGATGTTTGGCTATGCAACCACCCTGTTTGATTCTGCTTTGTATCTGCATGATCATGCTCTCTATCTGGTTCTGCTTGTTCTACTTTCGCTCATCTTTGTATCTGGGTTGCTTTGTTCAGATATTGCATTTGGTTTTAGTTTTGCATCGACTTTTTGCTATCTGTTTCAGACTTGACTAATTTTGTATTGTTCGTAGTATACACTTTAATTGCATTAGATTAAGACTCCGTCTAGCCTAGAGTTTATACTCTACGACTCTCTGAAGCTACTGTTTGTTTTGAGTTTATTTTATGTTTGACAAATTCTCAGTGTTTATTGTTGCAACATTGTGAGTTTGAGAGAAGTTGTTGATTTAATAAAGCACAAGACCCATTGGTTTCGGGCCATTTGATATTTAGGGTTTCTTTAGTTTTTAATTTACTTAATGTCGTATAATCACAATTGTTTTATTGAATATGATAATATAATTTTTAATATTCTCTCTAATTTCTATACTCACAATAGGGTATAAAAACTCATATCCATGTAATTTGTTGATACAATTTGGTTAACAAACTGGAGTGAAAATTGTTGTTAATTATTTTGTCAAAAATTTCCAGCATATTTGTTTCCCGTGAGAAAATCTCTAGACAACAGTTTTATTAGTGGTGAATAGATCCATAGTCTGTATGAGTACATATACTAGGAAAGGTTTTAAGAATGTTTATGTGTAAGCACATATAATTTAGATTTAATATATATGTTAAAAAAGACTATTATATACTCGCACTAATTCTTATTTCATTATGTTGTAGTTTTTATTTCATCCATAGTCTCTATGAACATAAATACATAACATATGGTAGGAAAGTAAATATAAAGGTAATCGAATGTTAGTGTGACCTTTTATGGTAAATCCATTCCCATAATTTGTATGTGCTTGTGGGTATGTACGCATTACTAATAGAGAATTATTCATTAATTGTAACAGAAACAATTTTGCTTTGAAAATGTCCATGAGATGTAACCAAATGTGTTGTTTTGCATGATATTTATCTCATAGGTAGTCGTACACTTGCACGTAATATTATTTTTAATATACTGTAAAATATTTATGAAGTAATGGGGTTGAAATTTTTGCAATTATTTCACTTCATCATTTTGGGTGGAAATTTAAAAAGTATTAAAACTTTTTATTCTTCTTTTCTATAACAATGTGACATCTGAATTTTAAGACACGGTAACATATTTATAAAGTAATGTGTGTTTGTAGGTAGCAATGGAAAAGGTGCAAGAAAATGCGATGCTTAAGACTGAATTGATAGAGAGAATGAGTTGAGACATATTTTTGTATGGTATTACAGTTAGATCCAGGCAACAATTTTCAATAATCTATATATATAATAAAAGAAGGTTTACTTGAATTTTTGCCATGTCATTAAAGCCATGCTGGCACTAAAAGTCACCTCACTAATACCACGTCATATATGCAATTGATTTCTCCCAGTATTTACTCTGACATTTTTTTGACTTTCAAACCCTCCTTCATATCAAACGACAATCAAGCAATCTTACCATCTATGATATTTTTCAATATCATTCTACATCTAATTGTTCCATTTTCTTTCATCTCAATTTTTAAACTTCCTAAAATCAAAACGGTACAAGGTATGTTTACTTATATTTTGATAGTCTCGGTTTATTACAATTTACATTCAATATGCATTCGATTTGATTGAGGGTATATTAATATCCAATTGCATTCAATTTGATTGAGGGTATATTAACATCCAATCAAATTGATACAAGGTATGTTTACTCATCAGTGTTGTACATCAATTTGACGGGTTGGGTTTTTTGTGGGTACTCACAAGTTTATGGATCGATTGTCAATTTGATTATTAGATTTTTTGTGGGTTCTCATAAGTAAAAAAATTACTCAATTTGATTATTAGTTTTTATGTGGGTACTGATTGTCAATTTTGAATATATGGATCGATTGATATTTTAGATGGGATTAAGAAAATAAGTCTTTGTGGGTTATTTGGTGTGTTTTTTTTTACAGTTGTTGCATACTCTCACAGCTGTCAAATGTTCTTAACAACTTCGTATATTTGCCTAATTTGTATCACACTTTGTTGCATACTCTCACAGCTCCTACTTAATGTTGCAGCAGGGGACGATTACATGGATGGCACAAATACATTAGATGATACAAGGTTTGCACATGCCAACGACAACAAGAAATTACTGTTGTTGGCCTAAACTTTGATACAAGTTCACCAGTTTAAAATCTTATTTCGTGCATTTTCTGTCAATTCTATTACACATTGACACTCATATATGTCTACTTTTTGTATGTTAGGTTGAAAGTAATTGTATGTGTCATTGATAAGACCGGTTTAGCTTCTCTTTTTTTTTGATGATATGATTCATAAGTCTGTTGGTGTCCCCTGTTACATGCTAATAGAACAGTATGAACCTTCTTCTCGAAGCTAACCTTCCTCACCGTGCTCTAGTCTGGTAAATTAAGATTTGAAATTTATTGTGTTGCAGGGAAAAATATATGTGCTATATGAACTAGATGCTAAAGTGAGATATAAAGAGCTTGATTCGTAAATGGCAATGAGTAGCGTTAGGACATGTCAAATGGTGTTTTTAAAGTACTATAATGATTATCTCGCACTATATTTATGCTTTGCTAGATGAATTGCAAGTAAGGTAGAAACTCTTTTTTGGTACATTATTTTCTACTTAGTTAGATGATAAAGATTGTTCGCAGAAAGGGGATTTGAAATCCATGGTAGATTATTTGTGGGCTAATGGAAATTTCATCAATTGGCTTGTGGGCAGGATCAATGGGTTATATTAAAAGGTAACTTGGATGTGTTCTTTTAGTTAGTTGTAAGTGAATTAACTGATTTTGATTGTACGGATACGGTAGTTCTTTTGTTCATTGTTATGATTTGTTTGAACAAGTAGTTGAACTCCAAGTCGTAAGTGAAATAATTAATTTTACGTTTCAGTTTGCTATTGTTTATTGCTTTGTAGAATATTGTCGAATATTTTATTTATGCATTGTTGTTTCGTGATGATCTGTTTAATTAGTTATCCTAATTAAAAGGTAACTTGGATGTGTTCTTTTAGTTAGTTGTAAGTGAATTAACCGATTTGGATTGTACGGATACGATAGTTCTTTTGTTTGTTGTTATGATTTGTTTGAATAAGTAGTTGAACTCCAAGTAGTAAGTGAAATAATTAATTTTACGTTTAAGTTTGCTATTGTTTATTGCTTTGTAGAAGATTGGCGAATATTTTATGTATGCATTGTTGTTTCGTGATGATCTGTCTAATTAGTTATCCTAATTGTAAGTCGTAACTGAATTTCATGATATGTATATGATGTGTTTATTGATCGTTGCATAATGGCAGCTATTACTGTAATGCATGCTGTTTCATTATCATCAGTCAGTGTGTACTATTAATTAGGTGCATCTTAAGTCAAAATTGTGTCTCCTCATATATGACGCTTTGTAGAAGATGCTCTGATATTTGATTAAACGTATACAAGAATATTTTTTTATTATTATTTTTGCTTATAGAAACTTTTATTGTTTCAGAATTATAGTGGCTGGTACTGAGATATCGAGTGACAGTGTATGTAAGGTTGAAATTAAGAATGAGTGTGGTGATGGTGCTTTAGATATGACTAAGCTAGATAGTGGTGGTGATAGTGTCAGTTCCGGTGAGATTGTTAATTATGATCGTGCTATTGAGTTTTTCCAGAAGGGTGGGAAGATTGTTGAATGTGACGGATTGGGGGCTGGAGATGCCGAGGTGGAAGGTGTTAATAAAGAAGAGAAGATTATAAAAGTAAATATAGTTGGTTTTCTCGCGAAGCTGCAGATCAATGGGGTTTCTCAGAAGCCTGTTAACGTTCATATGGAGGATGGTGAAGTTGGTGAGAATGCAAAGTTAGAGGAGCGGGTGAAGGATGATTCAGAATCATCGATAGGAAATAATAAATTTGTTGAGTTGGATGCAAAACTTCATAAGGTTAATGTTGATTTAATTGATGACGAAATGGAATCCCCAACTGTGCTTATGGACAATCTACGAAATGTTTTAAATCTGGAAAATAGTGAAGCGCAATTAGCCCACGAGGCTATTCAGTAAGTGACTGAAGCATTATTGTTCAAAAAATGCTCATTTTTCTACACCATGTAAGTTCATTGTTTATTCCTACCGTCTAATGAAAACTTTAGTTTTATGTTGGATTTTTAATTTTTTATATGTCACACTTATTTGTGTCGAGATACTCTTTCAACTTTTGTGCACATTTTCACTTATTGTTTGAAAATTAAGATTATTTGCTTCAACTATCTGAACAAGGATTGTAAACGTCACCCTCTTTTGTTCTTTAACTGTTTAGGTAAATCTTTATTGTTTATTTTATAAACTGTATATAGATAAGCATAGATGCACAATTAATCAGATTAAAAAGAATTGGAAGATGAGTTCTTATAGAATGTGTGTGAATAAGTGTGTTTTTTGGAACAGGTCTATTTCATACTTTTTATAAGCCACCCGTGATTTATCACGGGTTTATAGGCTAGTATACATATACTTATGATACGTGACACCTATGTAATTTTAAATTGAGGTTATGTTCTATTTTATGCAATGTTTTTGGAGTGTTATTGTGTTAATGACTTAATGTTACCATGGCAATCTTTGGAGTAATTTGTTGGATTAAAAGAAAATTGTCATTTGTGACAGTTTTGAATGAGTCACAGTCTCTTAGTTATAGTGACACATGTAGGTAAATGGTCATTAATCAATCGCGCAGAATTTTGTGTCACTATATATGTCTCTATGATAGCACCATTAACTACACATTAATTCATACTTAATTGTAGGTAAGGAAAATGTAATTACGTGTAACCTGTGACAGAGCTTGACCAAGTTTATGGAGGTGCTAAAATGAAGTTTTATTATTTTGGAGTGGCCGAACTATTAAATTGTTTTTATATCAGTATTCTTTATAGTAGTGTAGATTGAAAATTGCATATGCGGGCTAATATCTTGTTGTCGGGGGGAGGGGGCACCACTCCTTCTAGCCCCATAAATCCTCCGTTCTTGCGTGTGACTGATTTTTTTTCCTATTGCGACACTTTTGGTACGTGTCACTACATAGCAGTTTTTTAATATCTGTATAACAATATGAGTGAAACCAATATAGTTTTGAGAGCACGTCAAGATTGCTAAAATGCGTTCATGATTAAATTTATATGATTTAAATGATAATGGATATGGGTTATAAAGGGAATGAAAGTGCTATTATGATATATGCGAAATTAAATTAATAGACGGTTTTTTGCCTTTTGTTTTATATATAATGCAATATAAAAGTTTTAAGAAGACATTTTTACCAAGGAAAATGTTAAACATTGCTACACATTTATCCTACAAATTAAAGTGTCCTACTCACACGATTTTGCTAAGTGGCAGAATTGACGTTGTATGTAAAGAGATAATGAGTGAGAAAAAATTATATAATATTGTTGCGAGTTTAAAAGGAATTGTAGAATGAAAATGTAAGAATTTGTAGCAAAGCTCGATCTTTTACCAATCCATTACAAATTCATTAGGCATTAGATACAATTAAAGGCTACGTTTTCCAGACTAATTAAGCAGCTAGGGCTAATGTAAAAAGTTAAATGAATAGTAATTTGCTGTATACGTATATGCTTTCCTTTGTTGAATGTTCTATTGTTAAGTACGTAAATAATGTAATTTGTGATGTAAGACTAAAAAACGTTGAAATTGTTGAATAAAAAATAAGATACTTTAATTAACATAACGACGCACAAGGAGAATGTTCATTTAATTAATAGCGTGGTAAAGCAGACCTTTGGGGCAATTGATAAGCCCTAATAACACTATTTATAAATGTCGCATGGGCCTTTCTCAAACCGTGATACCCAAGACTTTCTAACAAAATGGATGGATATAACTTGAAGTTCCAAAATGGTTTCATCATAAGTGTATTCTAGACCGTATCTTATATTATTTAGATTAATTATCATCGTACATTAAGGTGTGCACACCCTTTGCTAGACCGCCATAATGGTCTAGGTGGTCGAAAATGGATTCGACCACAATCTATCATAGCTGCCTCTTAGTTCCATTCATTGGCAGCGTTACACTCACACACGTTATATGTGCGCCATCACTGCTCCTACTAAGGGATGCATGGTGGACAATGAATAAACAAGTTGATGAGTAAATACCGCTGGTACCTGTTACGAGTATCACTGCTAGCCAAAACAAGTTATTTTGTATAGATTAGTGGAACGGCAAGTTAAGGTTATCATACCACAGTCTTTCATGAAACTAGTAATCGGCTAGAGAACAAGAAATTATAAGGAGTGTAAACATACACGACCTAGGTTAATGGGCCAATTAATCTAGCTGACTAAGATTAGTTTTTCAATTCTTAATGTAAGTCTGGATTAAAGACCAGGTGTGCTGCCACCGTAAGTATCTCTTGGGATACCTGAGGAGCCCAAATACCATCTCTTTTACACTTATGCGGAAACATGAATGTTCAAAACAAAATAACTTATAATCACAACCTTTTGAGAATCCCCACTAGCTATATCTTCTCATTTGTCAACCCCAAAAGAATATTCAGAAATACAACTAATAACCCTTTTAGACATGACATATTAATTATAAATTATAAAATAATATGTTTCTAGATATCATGATCCCTATCCCTATATAAACTATCTTCATTATCATTCAACAAAAATATCACTAACACAAAAACAAAGCAAATACAACTCATACAATGCCTGAGATTGAAGGTTCTCCGGGAAGTTCTATGCATGGAGTCACTGGTCGGGAACCAGTGCTCGCCTTCTCTGTGCAGTCTCCGGTCGTTCACACTGATCATACCGCAAAATTTGACTTACCTGTGGACTCTGAACATAAAGCGACAGTTTTTAAACTGTGGTCTTTTGCAAACCCTCACATGAGAACCTTTCACCTTTCATGGATTTCTTTCTTCACCACCTTCATTTCCACTTTCGCCGCGGCTCCCCTTGTCCCCATCATCCGGGATAACCTCGATCTAACCAAAGCCGACATAGGGAACGCTGGTGTGGCCTCGGTTTCTGGTAGTATTTTTTCGAGGTTGGTCATGGGTGCGGTTTGTGACATGTTGGGACCTCGCTATGGCTGCGCTTTCTTGATCATGCTTGCGGCACCAACTGTCTTCTGCATGTCATTTGTTAGTGATGCTAGTGGCTACATAATCGTTAGATTCATGATTGGGTTTTCTTTGGCAACATTTGTGTCGTGCCAGTACTGGATGAGTACCATGTTTAACAGCAAAATTATTGGGCTGGTAAATGGGACGGCAGCCGGATGGGGGAACATGGGTGGTGGTGCCACGCAACTCTTGATGCCGGTGTTGTTTGAGATAATCAAGAAGGCGGGTGCATCACCATTCGTTGCGTGGAGGATTGCTTTTTTCATACCGGGGTGGCTTAATGTGATCATGGGAATATTGGTGTTAACTCTAGGTCAAGATTTGCCTGATGGTAACCTTGGTGCCCTTCAGAAGAAGGGTGATGTAGCAAAGGATAAATTCAGCAAGGTACTATATATGTTCGGAAATAGACATCTTGGTGAAGATTTCCTTTTTACTACAGTATATTCTTTTTTTATTTGACTAATTTGTTTGCGGGTATTCAGATATTATGGTATGCTGTCACAAACTATCGGACATGGATCTTCGTTCTTCTTTATGGCTACTCGATGGGTGTGGAGTTAACAATTGACAACGTCATTGCGGAATACTTCTATGATAGGTATAGTTTTAGATTCGACCTATCATGGCACAAGCAAAAAAAGACTATATGCGTGACAAAATTATAAATTTAGAATTATTATTACTAAAATTTACAAAATATATGTAGGGAACAACGTATTAATTACTCACTTATTTGAATAATGTATAATTTCAGATTCGACCTAAAGCTTCACCTTGCCGGGATCATTGCTGCCTGCTTTGGAATGGCAAACCTTCTAGCTCGTCCCTTTGGAGGGTTCACATCTGATTACATGGCGAAACGGTTTGGAATGCGAGGTCGGTTATGGAATTTGTGGCTCCTTCAAACCGCAGGAGGTGTTTGTTGTGTCTTCCTTGGCTTAGTGAACTCGCTACCATTAGCCATTACCTTTATGATGCTCTTCTCAGTCGGAGCACAAGCCGCATGTGGAGCCACGTTCGGTATCATTCCCTTCATTTCTAGACGATCACTTGGTATTATATCTGGAATGACTGGGGCTGGTGGGAACTTTGGTTCAGGGCTAACCCAATTGATATTCTTTGCGAATGCGTCACTTTCCACCCCTGACGGGTTGGTATACATGGGTATCATGATAATATGTGCTACACTTCCGGTTGGTTTGGTTCACTTTCGCAATGGGGAGCATGTTTTACCTGCGAGTAAACATGAAGTCAAAGGTACCGAAGAGCATTATTATGTTTCAGAATGGACCGAAGAAGAGAAGAAGAAAGGGATGCACCAAGCAAGTGTCAAGTTTGCGGAAAACTCTCGCACAGAGCGAGGAGGGAAGGTTGCGTCAGCAGCAACACCTCCAAATAACACCCCTAACCATGTTTAATTAAAAATATCAACATGGTCTTTGATTAATTTGAATAATTGTGTCTACTAAAAATTAGCACACAAGAACAAAAACCATTTTTTCCGTAGGGTTTTTCTGAAATGTGCCAACCGAGTACACGCTAATGTATGGTGAAATTAAAAGTTTGTGTTGGTTACATCAAAATTATATTTAAATCAATAATTTATAGGTTTAATCATTACTTATATAATATTGTTAATTATGTTAGGAGACTATGTGTTCATTAATGACACCCTATCATGTCCTTTGTGCACATTTTATTAAATAGTTTTGTGGTTACTCTAAACAAAAGTTTAAAATACAAGGGTAACACCAATATTTCATCTTGTTAAATTGGCGATAAGGCTAACAACAAAGCAAACTACTTCTAAAACTAAGATACGACTATAACTAGATTACAATTGACTCAATATAACATCAAATATAATCTACTTCTTCTTATGACCGGAACTTTGTAATCCTAAACGTCACAGAAAACCTGCTTGTCTTTAGAGATACTATGATCATCGTACAAATCATCAACATATGGGTCATAATCATCATCAGTGTTTTCTTCCATTATTCATACAAGCTCTTAGTCTAATAACTACTTCCGCTTCTCGATGCTATAAAATTTCCAGTTTCATTATCAACTTTCTCCACCTCACCCGGCTATCATCATCAGCGTCCATGTCTTCTTGTACCTTACTCATTCCAGTTTCCTAACGAGTTGCTTTAATTTCCTCAAGTACAATTTCAAATTCATTCAATAGTAAATCACATTCATTTGACGTGTTAACCACATTCTTAGAATATGAAACATTTTCCTTACCACCCTTTCGATGTATTATCATTACTAGTATTCTTACCCACATTAGACATACTGGGACTCTTAGAAGTAGTTGTTTTTGCCTTTGGTTGGTATTGAAGCTTAGACCCCACATTTAGACCGGCCTTCTCCTTTTGCATTGCCATTCTTCCCATTATTATGGCTATTAACCAAGACTTGGAAACCATCATTAGACTTCTCAATAACTTGAACCGAAACCACAACGTTTTTTTGGAAATTGATCAATAGTATGACCAAACGTCTTACATGAACTACACCGCGATGGTTTCCACTCATATTCCACTCGAATCGTTTCTTTCCAAAAACCCGACCCATCAAACAAAGGTATAGCAATGACCAAATGGTCATTTAATTCATCTTCAGCATGAATCTCTATCAAAACATGAGCAAAACTACTCCTACCCCACAAATCAACAAGCATTGTGCTTATAAAAGTGTCAAGAATTTTGGAATACCCAACTTAGTCATAATAAGGCTCAAACCATCATCAGCAAAGGCAGTCAATGGCACATCATGTAGTCTAATCTACACTGGGACATGCGTTAAGTCTTCATTCAAAAAATTAGTATTCATAGTCCATGGTTTAAGAATGATAGATATATTGCAAATCATCCATGTACCACCCTCAAGAACATCCTCCAAACCCTTTTTCGAATCAAATTTAAAGAAAAAAATTTCTTAGTGTGAATCATTACCTTCGTAATACCAAACTTAGCCCAAACATTCCTTACAAAATACTCAACGACCGGAAAAGTAACCCGTTTACAAATGAAGTATCCATAAAGAATATTATCATATTTATGACTTACCTCTTCAACAACTTTAAAAAGGATCACTACACAAGTTCCTTCGTACTTATTTTCAACCTCTAAGGTTTAAAGTTAGCTTTATACTTTTTTGTTTCAAGAGTTGTAGAACCCACATACGAATCTGGCTTCTTAATAGAGTCAACTATTGGTTCAAAATTTCTTAGCACTTGAAGCATCATGACTCGAAGAAGAATTACGCTTAACAGGTTCATTATGTTCCTTAAAAGATTCATTGGTCTTAACAGTAGGTGTATCATTACCTGAATTTTGCGTCTCCTTAAAAGGATAATTACAATGACATGTTCGAACATTTACCTTCGGTGAACCAGTAGACGAGTTTGTGTCCACATTAGTATTAGGACCGATTGGACTACTAGAATCAATCCCCTTCCATGCATTAGACGAATACGCATCACTTCCACTAAAAGTAGTAGTCTCCTTCGAAGGAACATTTCACGACAAGGGGTTACACTCAAACCTAGTGTAACTTACGAGAGACAATCGATCTTCTTGTTTGACTAATAGGTTTCATTGGATTTCCATCATCACCCACTAGTGCGAGCTTCCTCTCGAGCATTAGCTTTTCAATATCGTGAAGTTTTGTACCTTAGGAAGTTGGACTTTGCTTACTACTATGGTCATCAGTTTGATCATTCATCTTACATTCCTTATTCTCCAAACGAACAGCTACGCTGCGCAAAACTCCTCTCCCTTATTCATAGTTCGATTGGCCAAACTAGTATCATTTTTCTTTTTCTTATCACCACTCCCTCCCAAACCCCAAAAACCGCTTTTCATAATCGAACCATGCACATACAATGAAACTCGAAGCACAAGAAACGTCTATCTTCAATTACGTAGAAACCCTAAACAATATTAGGGTTTGACCGAATCAATAGAGAAAAATTGCGTGCCTTCCTTTTGTGCACATTTTAGCAAAGCACTTGATTAAAAACTCTGTTTATACGAGTAAAGACACGTACATTTAAATCCATTCATTTTATGAGAAAATGTCTAAATATCTACGCATGAAGATCGACTCTTACATAACAATTGATCCAAATGTGTATTTACTCATAACGGCTATTTTCTTGTTGATTCTATTTTTTGAATTTTAGCATATCGGAAAAGTAATCAGACACATTTATCATTGAAAAGTTTGATTAGGAAAAAAATCAACAATTTTAATTCTGTTTTATGGTTGGAGTGATGATGTGTCTCATTATTAGCGTATACCGATAAAGACCGGCTTTGTTGAGGAAGAAAGGCAAGCAAACTTGTCATCGTAAGAATAAGGATGGATGTGTGCAAGCATTCGGCGTTTCAACGCTCTCGTATCACTGTTATCGTATTTATACGGGCCTTTCTCGTCTACTAAATGAGCTTGACTTTTAACGGGTTGACATTTTCAATCTATGAACGCATATACCTTATCACAGGTCCTTATCAAGTATCAACAATTTGTCATTATTTGATATGATCGTGTGGATGAGTAAGCTCATATACATCAAAAGTTGAAAAAATATTTCAGATACTAAATCCCGTCAAATATTGCATCATTTGATTTAATGTACTTTAATGAAATAAACAAGAGAGCAATTCTAAAATATTATGAATAAAGAAATCAAAATAAAGTCAATGCTTCGCATATGTCCAACCATTTAGACACCCACATTATTGAGATTGCAATTAATTTAATATGGCTTGATGGATTTTATATATCTGAACAGAACTTACAAATGGATGAAGCTCGAATCCAGAATGCCACCTATATGTCCTAGGTCATTTTTCTCAATTCCCGCTTGATTTTTATAGCCTAATTGCATTGATGATAATTTATTTTACCAAAAAATATGATGCTATTTAAAAATATAATACTTGCTTATCTATGGCCCAATGAATTTAAATTCTTTATCTATATTATATATATATATGAAAAATCCTTATTCTTGGAAGTGAAAAATCAAAAAAACTATATATAAAAACCATAAACTTTTATTATTATTTTCGTTTATAACCAATAACTCATATTATTTTCATATAATTTAAATCCTGTTTAATCTTCAAAAATTTAATCTTTTATTATTTTTCGTTTATAACATGTAAACTTTTTTTTATCACTACAACTATCTGGCATTATAAAATCTCATTGCTATTGAGGATCTTTCATCTAGTCAATCAATATATGTAGTTGGTACGGATGTTTTCTACCTTATATGTTTAGGAAATTTTCTTGTTATAAGAAAACGGCCATTGGTTTAAGAAGTTTTCGAATCACATTTGTTTAACCTTCAATAATTATTGAAACTACATTCTCCAAGTTCGTTGGTATGAGCCCAATTAGTATTTAAAGTTTGTTTTGCGAAGTATTTAAGGTTTGTTTTCATTGTCTATTTAATTAAGAGTAAACTCGAAAAGTCATCTATGTGGTTTATAGTTTTTTGGTACATATCATCCCTATCTCATACTATCGGCACTAATCATCTTTAAGTGCTTTAACCATCGCCACTAATCATCTCTGAGTACTAACGTCGTTTGTTTTATCCGTTAAATACCCCACGTGCGTATCACATAAAGGAAGATTAGTGCAAAAACATAAACCACACGGATGATTTTTGCAGTTTAGAAAAAATAAAAAAACTATTATTATTATTATTATTATTATTATTATTGTTATTATTATTATTATTATTATTATTATTATTTTTATAAAACATCACTTTATTATTATTATTATTATTATTATTATTATTATTATTATTATTATTACAATTATTATTATTATTGTTATTATTTTATTTTATTTTTTTAATTTTTTATAAAACATCACTTCATTAGAAAACCAAAGGGATTTGTAAGAAATTGGTGGGAAGCCGAGACACTAGTTGGGCTCCCACTCCTTTCTGGATACAAAAACTTAATCTATGAAAAATAAAAGCACCACTCTTGACAGTATTCGAGTGGCTAACAGCAACAGTCTTGATGCGTGAAAGTGTATCCAAAACTTTCGCGTCAAGCTCCCCGAATGTGGAAAAAGCAAATGGAATGAACTTGTAACCGTTTTCTTCACATTTGGACACATATTTCTTTTTCTTCTTCTCCACAGCCTTATGTAATGCTACCCCCAGAGCCCACAAAGTTGCATCAATACCCGCAAAAGGAGAGATTCCAGTCACATCCAAACATACGTCCTTACCTTGGATCCAATTAAATAATAGCAAGTCTGCAGGATGTAGCTCTTTCCCATCCCTCGAAAGAAACCCCATTGGAGCCTCCTTTTTCACCATAATTTCTACCTTGGAACATATGTCGACAAGAATATCACGCACCAAGTTATGTCGGAACTTCACCCCTACTTCACAGGAGCAGTGAACTGCATGGTCTCCCCATTGGTCCATACGATGCGTGTTGCAGCTCGGACCTGAGAACACCTTCAGAAAACATAGGTATGATAAGCCTATAACACAATACCGAACGGAATTGGCGATGGTTCATCCTCTGGCCTAATCCATCAATAGGTATGGTTGTGGAAAACTAGAAGGGGGGTTGAATAGTTTTACCAATTAAAACTTCGTTTTAAAATATTTAGATCGACTTATGTCAATCTATTTAGATGTGTATGTTGGACGTTGATAGATAGATATATAAAGAATGTAATGAAAGATAAAGAGTAAGAAGCACAAAACCACGACACAAGTATTTACAGTGGTTCGGCTACAAGGACACCTTCCTTGCCCTACTCCACTCCCTGAGTCACCTACTCGAGAGTTCGTAATCACTACAAGACACCAACTCCTTAGGGCGGAGAAGCCTTCACAACGTCGCCTACTCTTTTTCCGGTACTAGGCTAACCACCGGGTTCTTTTACCAAGGTGAACCACACCTAACACAACGTCGCCTACCCTTTATCCGGTACTAGGCGAAGTACCGAGTTCCTTTACAATGGAAGAACTACTACCCAACACTACACAACACCTAATCCCAAAGGAGACCCACTCCTTATTACAACACCATCAAGGATATCAACATCCTTGGAAACAAGCTATCACTATTTGTATAACGATGCACCTCATCGATTATACGACCTTGGCATCCTTCACCAATGCCACTTTATTTGACTCCTAGGCATCTTTCACTAATGACCTTGATACGAACGATTGGCACCTTTCACTAATTCCTTCGTCTTGACTCCTTTAGCATTCTTCACTAATGCTTTTGACACGGACGTTAAGCACCTTTTACTAATGCTTTCGTCTTGACTCTTTCGGCATCCTACACTAATGCCTTTGACACAACACTTCTATGGAGGAAGAAAGAACTATCAACAAGAGAACCACAGTATTCTTGATGGTGACGAAGCATGGCAACTCATGGACTTGAGCTTGCTCGACTTCAAGAAGTGGTGATCTCGCCTTTAAGAGAAACCTAGAGAATCACACGAAAAAAAAAGACAAACTACATAGAAAGATCCCTTAGGATCAGTGGTTAGAGAGTTACAATACTTGGGGAAAGAATGTGTGAGAGTGGCAAGCCAAAAGGAAGAAATGGCTCACTATTTTTAGAGGAGAAACACTTATTGTTCCACGGATCCCACGGATCCCACCCTCAAGGGATCCGTCTAGTGTAATGCTAGGGATCCGTGGGACGCTCCTCTTTGCTTATGGGTATTTTGGTTGTGAAACATGGGTCAAGGGTTATGGGTCATGGGTCATGGGTCATGGGTCATGGGTTATGGGTTGATCCACGGGTATTTCTTTAGATACAATGTACCTAATGGGTGCAATACATCTAGTCAAATGGGTATGGGTCAATACCATGGGTTATGAATATGTTCCACGGGTTGTAGTTTTTACCCATTATAATACATACTAGTTATGTATATATTTGCCCAATATGTAAACACTAGTTGTTGTACATATGCATTACTAAATTATAAAATCACTTATACTTGTTTTAGTATTTTATGTGAAAACGTAAGTGTGTTAGAAAACTATTGGCACAAACCATTTACGTATTTTATTTGTTTCGTTAAAATGATTTTACGTTGTTATCGACAAAACATTAGAAGATCGTTAAATATAAATAAACGTTTTTACGGCTTATTTGTATTAACAATCTTCCCCTTTTTGTTGATGACAAAACATAAAATTATTTTAAGGAAAAACTAAAAGTAGTAAAAGTTCGAATTGGAGTTTTTACTCTCTTCTCCCCCTTTTTGTCGAAACAAAAAGAGCGTCGAAAAAAAACTAACACATTGTTTTTAAGAAAAATATGTAAAAGAGAAAAAAAATGTAAAGAGAGCAAGTGACGGTAATAGTTCTCGTCTTAACTCCCCCTTGACGAGTCCATCCCTTTGTGAGGGCGTCAAGTAAATAAAAACAAGTAAGCTAATGCATTGCAACTTTGTTTGCAAATGGTTTCGTCCTTGTGACGGAAATGCTCCCCTTTGAAGATTGCAACTTTGCAATGGGATGCCATGAAATGTAATCCAAATAAGGATTATATTGCAAATATTTTTGCAATGTATGGTTTGATACAAAGCTCCCCCTAGCTTAAGATGTCAAAGTCTTCATGTGTATTTTGAAAATCTACAAGATAAATGTTAGAAAACAAGTATATAGTCCATAATTTCCTGCAAATAAGACTTTAGTTAGTAGAAAATTGTTCTTCTGTAGCACTGATAACATCAAATAGTCCTGATTATTAAGTGTCAATTTCCCCCGATAATGCTCGTTATTTATATCATTTATATGGATTTACTCTTGTTTTCCATTGTTTTCCACTTTCAGGTGAATTACGAGCATTGGAGCTAAAGAGAAATGGAAACATTACTAAAGGTTTATCACAGTATGCCTATTTTGAAGAAGTTACGGCGTACCTCCTCTCTCACATACCGCGTAACTATTGCGTGACTAAGAATACCAACTTATCAAGAGGTTACGGCGTAACTCTTCCCAAAGGTTATGGCGTAACTACATTAGGTCAAATGAGGATCCACGCCGCTGATACTTACGCCGTAACTACTACATCACTTACGGCGTAACGTGTTTATTGAAGACTAAAGCGTAACCACTTATTAGGTTACTACTTGTAACTAGCGAATCTAGTGCATTTATGACGGAATAGAAGGTTACGGCGTAACTCCTATATTGGTTACTGCAGTAACGGACACAACCTATATATACCCCAGAATTCAGCATTTCTAATCATCCCATTCCATACACAACTCTCGAGAACACAGGGAAAAAGCTCAAGGCAGTCTAGGGGAGCATACAGTTTGTTTCCAAAGGAGAAGTCACTCCATTACGATAAGCTTTAGCGTTTTATATTTCTTTTACTTTCAATTCATGTATTTCGTACCTTTGAATATTGAATTGATTTGCATGATTAATATGAGCGGCTAAGCACCCTTTGGTGCTAGCCTAGTTATGATTCCTTAATTGTTTTGTTTGCGTTTACATTTACTTCCGTACAATTATTTCTAAGTGTATGCATGCATAGTTCTTTGGTAGTCACCCTTGATTCGGTAGTTTTGAATGGTGGTAGAGGCCAATTGCCTAGGAGATATGACCAAGCCTGACCCTAGGTGAAGCAGACTGAGGCGGGAAGGGTAAGATATGACCACGGCGACCCTTCCTACTTGTGCGATTTGACAAGTGATCACCTATTGTTTGGATGAACTTAAGAATTGGGGGTGTAGTGTCTAAGTTCCTACTTGACGGGCACTCACTATTTAGAATCTAGCATGTAGCGGTACTTAATGACTTGGCTTAGGGACGGGAACAACGGGGAGTTATGGCGGTGCGCATGATTTCTCTGTGGTGACATCTTCTTTGATAGGTTAGGGCGAATTGACCAAATTCTGTCCTCTCGAATTTTGACCCCACCTGAAGTAATTGGAAGTAGGTAGACGTAGACATAACTAGCTACGAAGATTGACTAGGTTAGCACCACTAGTCATATATTGATCTCTCTTTTCCCATTTACTTGCTTTTATTTTATTATGCATTAGTAGTTTAATTAATTAAATCCCTATCGAAACAATTATTATTCTGTGACACTAGACTTAGTAATAATCCAACACACATAGCTCTTGGGACGACCTCGGATTTACCATTTACTACACTACACACGACCGGGTACACTGCCCGTTAGTGCATTAGGGTAGACCATAGGTATAGCGAGATATTATAAATATTAAGACCTGGTCAGTAAAACCTGCATCAAGCACGGATCCTATGGTTCCCTCCTTTGTGGGATCCTTCTAGGCAATTTCCAGGGATCCGTCTTTCTGGTGACAGATTTTCAGCAATGGAGATATACCAAACAATGCTAAATATGAAAGAGAGATATGTATACAAACAACAAACATATACTCAAAGCAATATGGCAAATAAGTTATCATTCAATAAACAGAGAGATAATCAAGAAATCTCTAAAACTAAGAGAATGATTTAGCCATACATATTCTACTTAATATTAATGGATGGCCTAAGCTTAAGAAGCAACCATGTGCTTAAGGATGATCAAACATGAGATGGGATTCCTAAACGTTATAAGTTGAGCATGAGACTAAGCTCATGGTTGTTTAGGTTTGTTGACCTCATCGAAACGTTCGAGGAGGTGATAAAACATGGCGTTGCTCTTCACGTAGTTCATGTATCAACTTTTCAACATGTTGACAATGATAGAAATCCTTGTCATGGTTTTGAAAGGATGGTGGTAAAGGTTGAGTGTCTTGAACCGGAGGTTCAAGTGAAGTGGGTTGAAGATCCTCAAATGAGGGAGGAATTTGCGGAGGCACATTAAGTGGTGGCTCAACAAGGGTTGATGGTGGAGGTAGGGAAGTGTCAACTTCCATGTGTTCGGGTAGTTGCCTTTGATGTCTCCTCATAATCCAAAATGGACCATTAGAGGGAAATGGAGAGATTGACATTGGTGCAAGTGTTGATTCAACACTTTGGTTTTCTTGGACAATCTTCTCTAGTGAAGAGTGTGTAGGTAATGGTGGAGGATGAGATGGCCTAGGGGGTAAGTCTTCTAAGTTGTAAGAACGTGGAGATGATTGTGAGGTGGTAAGTGATATTGCTCTAGGCACCAATGATGTGGATTGGGTTGAAAAGGGTGTGTTTGGTTTAGTAGAAATTGTAGAGTTTGTTGATGATATTTTAGTGGAACAATTCTCTTGGGGATTGGTTTGATTGGTTGTGTTGGTGTAGGGGAAATCCTAGCATTTGTGGACTTAACTGGAGATGATTCAGTTGAGGAAACTTCGTGTATAACCCGAGCAAGTTTCTTGGGTGGTTCTTGAGTGGATGAGTTAGCACTAGGAGCTTTCCTCATGATGAAATGACTAAAGAAGATGTTTCTAATTGCTGAGAATTATGTTGTGTTTGATTACTAAGGAATTCTAGCAAGATGACTTATAAAGGGAAGAACTTGGCAAGTGCATTTAAGACTTAAGCCATTAAGATTCTTAGGAATGTGATGATTAGCATGCACAAGAGTCAACTTCAGAATTTTACTGATCTAGGGACTCAATTAAGATGAGGTGGAGTGTTCAAGTTAGCAAGATGGGCTTGAAATGATTGTTTTAGTTAGATTTGACATAATCTGTCACCCGGATCCCACGGTTCCCTCCTTTGAGGGATCTGTCTAGGCTAATCCTAGGGATCCGGCTCTCAGCATCTATGAGAGGGTAAAAATGATGTTTCTAAGGTCTAAAGCCTATACCATCTTGAGTATTTCAGTCCATCTGAGTGTCTTAAATGAAGAGGTACTTAAATACTTAAGGGTAATGATTGATGTAGCTAATGATTGCCTTTTATGGAAGGAAAATGAGACTTTGTGACCACCAATGGATGTTCAAGGATGACACTAAGAATTTTGATGGTATCAAGTTATAATAAATGATCCTAGAGATCATATGTAAACTTGAGATGAAGTTTGAAAAATCCTCAAAAATCAAAAGAATTGAAAAACTAGTTTTTGACCCGTTTTGAGATAAGGATGGCTAGAAACAATTTCCTAAAATTGATCAATATATCCACCTAAGTGTTTTGTGATGTGAAAAGCAATGTATGAGTATTGAAGTGGAAATATGGTGAGTTTTGATGAGTTGATAAATCAAAAAGTACTTTGAACTAGATCCTAGGTAAGCTATGGGTGAGTGTGAAGCTATCAAATGTTTGAAAAAGACTTAGTTGGGTCTAAGGTCTTATGTTGGCTAGTGTGAAGTGATCTAGTGAGCCGTTTTGATGTAAGGAAATCTGTATAGCTCATCTGTAGTCACGGATCCTACGGTTCCCTTAGAGAAGGGATCCTTCTAGGCTAAAACAAGGGATCCGACATCTACGGTCGGAACCCTTACAGGCGACAAATGCGATTTTGCACCAAGCAATATACACTAATAACCATTAAACTAAACAGCAAAGTAAACATGTTATCACATACGGCATATCATAGATAATGGTAGAAAAACTAATATCCAAGAAAACACAAACAACCGTGCTAAAACATAGCCATTCACACATGGATCAAATGTCTCAAAATAAGCATAGTCCTATAGTCTCTTTCGTCAATCCTTTCTTTTCCTCTTTCCCGACTTCGTGACGTAGTGAGCTAGGTTTTGAATCATACTCCTTAATTGTTTGAATTCCGCGGTCTCGTTTGGAATAGCTGGAAGTTGTTGATAGTAATCAAAGGGTTCCAATTCGATGTTAGCTACGGGGTCGACATCTTCTTCTTCTTCATCTTCTTCTTCTTCTCCGTCTGAGGAGTTCGAGAGAGCCTTAGGTTTTCTTCTATTGACCATGAACCGTTTAGGGGGTTTTTGGTAAGAAGTAGCATGACGTGATCGGAAAGAAAATGATCATCGTTGATAGGAGATGGTTGCAATGCACTAACATACTTACAAAGTCGTGTTAGGAGCATACCATATGGAAGTACCATGTTGGCAACTTTGAATACCCGAGCCATTCTCTGCACCATGTAATAGGCAAGATTGAATCGCTTTTGGTGAATAAGACAATAAATAATTTGCACAAGGCAAGCATTTGGATGATCCTTGTTACCGACTAGGCTAATGACGTTTTCCCTAAGAATTTCTTCCCATTTTCTAAAAATGGGGCGCATTTCGAAAAGTTCCATTTGAAAGGGATCACGGTGAATGAGATTTTTGTTTCAATTGAGACGGGATTGGTCGGCTCTAATTTTGAAGATGGTGTCTCGAACGTGGTATATTGGTTTGGGATCAAGAGCAAAGGATTGAGAGGAAATTGCCCAATCTTGAGAGTACATGCAAATTCCTTCACAAGGAATACAAAGGATTTGAGCGAATGTGTTGAGGGGTAGAGTGAAGCTTTGTTTATTGATGATGAAAGCGATTGAAATGCTATCATCGGTGTTTCGAATGATTCTAATGCTTTTGTAGAATTCAAAGATGAAAACCGGACAGATTTGTTCATCAATGTCAAGAAGACAATAAAAGTTGATTGCCGTGAAGACTTGAAGAATGTCGGTATCTTCAAGGAAACATTCCTTGACTACACGACCTTCGTGGATAAGTCGTTTTTCAAGTCTTTTGAAGACTTTTCGGTCGGTTTTTGACAATCCTTCTTTCCGATAGTAATGGGTGAGGTAATGGACGGTATCATGATGGTTTTGTTGAGTGGCTTTAGGCATGGTTGGTCCTAGAAACACAAATATTCCAATTAGGCAAAATCTGTTGAGATGGGTTTATGGTTTTGATTTGTATTAACAATGTTATGAACACAATGTAATCTTAGCTGAGTGAAAGCCCTTTTTAATGATCAATTTTGAAAACCCTAATTAAATTAATTGATTAGAAATTGAGAAACCATAAACCCTAGGATGAGGATGATGAAAATTAGAACATGTTAGTGTAATTACTTAAAATGGTGTTCTAGAGAAGAGTACTTGAGGATATGGAGTCCTATGAGGATGAAATCAGTTCTTGAGTCGTTTTTGTGTTTTGTGGGGAGAGGAAAAATGATCAGTAATGGTTTTCAAAAGTGTATAGCTGTTTTCTGTCCCACGGTTCCCCCGGATTCCTTGTATAAGGGATCTGGCTACTGTAGACAGAAAAAGGGTGCTTGGCAATATTTTTGTTATAAGTTATGAAATAGCTTATGAAACAAAAAATAGTTTTGGGGAAAAATAAAATAAATAATGTTTGGTCAACGGGATTTAATTATCGAGAATCCATTTGTGACGACGGCGTTAGTTTGACGAGATCAAAAGGAATACTATTCCCGATGATGAGTGAGTCGGGAAAGTGGCGAAAGGAGACTTTTTGAAAGACTAGAATTTATAAGAAGAATGGTATTAACATATTCATGTAGATATAATCTAGCTAATGAAGAATAGACATACCTCTATGCTTTTGATTTTGGTTTGTGAAGACATGAGATCAAAAATACTTCATGAGCTCTTAAAGTAATCCTTTGTACTTAAAGTAAGTAGGTTGCGATTACTTTTAGACTCTTTCTTGAAAGTTGACTTCATTAATCTTTGAATAGAAATGAAGGTTTTGGAGAGATCCTAGCTTGAAGATTTCTTGAAACGAATATGTTAGAACAATCTATCAATATCCAACATGAAAAAAAATATGTTTCAAAATATTTCCTTCTTTGTAGTTTTCAAACATACAAGGATCGTATCAAGTTTTTAAAGTACAACATACTCTAAGAAACTTGGTAACGAAGCTCTGATGCCAATTGCGGAAAACTAGAAGGGGGGTCGAATAGTTTTACCAATTAAAACTTCGTTTTAAAATATTTAGATCGACTTATGTCAATCTATTTAGATGTGTATGTTGGACGTTGATAGATAGATATATAAAGAATGTAATGAAATATAAAGAGTAAGAAGCACAAAACCACGACACGAGTATTTATAGTGGTTCGACTACAAGGACGCCTTCCTTGCCCTACTCCACTCCCCGAGTCACCTACTCGAGAGTTCGTAATCACTACACGACACCAACTCCTTATGGCGAGAAGCCTTCACAACGTTGCCTACTCTTTTTCCGGTACTAGGCTAACCACCGGGTTCTTTCACCAAGGTGAACCACACCTAACACAATGTCGCATACCCTTTATCCAGTACTAGGCTAAGTACCGAGTTCCATTACAATGGAGGAACTACTACACAACACTACACAACACCTAATCCCAAAAGAGACCCACTCCTTATTACAACACCATCAAGGATATCAACATCCTTGGAAACAAGCTATCACTATTTGTATAATGATGCACCACATCGATTATACGACCTTGGCATCCTTCACTAATGCCACTTGATTTGACTCCTAGGCATCTTTCACTAATTCCCTAGGAGACCCACTCCTTATTACAACACCATCAAGGATATCAACATCGTTGGAAACAAGCTATCACTATTTGTATAACGATGCACCACATCGATTATACGACCTTGGCATCCTTCACTAATGCCACTTGATTTGACTCCTAGGCATCTTTCACTAATGCCCTTGACACGAACGCTTGGCACCTTTCACTAATGCCTTCGTCTTGACTCCTTTAGCATTCTTCACTAATGCTTTTGACACGGACGTTAAGCACCTTTCAATAACGCTTTTGTCTTGACTCTTTCGGCATCCTTCACTAATTCCTTTGACACAACACTTCTATGGAGGAAGAAAGAACTATCAACAAGAGAACCCCAGTAGTCTTGATGATGATGAAGCATGGCAACTCATGGACTTGAGCTTGCTCGACTTCAAGAAGTGGTGATCTCGCCTTTAAGAGGAACCAAGAGAATCACACGAAAACAAAAGGCAAACTACATAGAAAGATCCCTTAAGATCAGTGGTTAAAGAGTTACAATACTTGGGGAAAGTATGTGCGAGAGTGGCAAGCTAAAAGGAAGAAATTGCTCACTATTTATAGAGGAGAAACACTTACTGTTCCACGGATCCCACCCTCAAGGGATCCGTCTAGTGTAATGCTAAGGATCCGTGGGACGCTCCTCTTTGCCCATGGGTATTTTGGTTGTGGGTCATGGGTCATGGGTCATGGGTTATGGGTTGATCCATGGGTATTTCTTTAGATACAATGTACCTAATGGGTGCAATGCATCTAGTCAAATGGGTATGGGTCAATACCATGGGTTATGAATATGTTCCATGGGTTGTAGTTTTTACCCATTATAATACATACTAGTTATGTATATATTTGCCCAATATGTAAACACTAGTTGTTGTACATATGCATTACTAAATCATAAAATCACTTATACTTGTTTTAGTGTTTTATGTAAAAACGTAAGTGTGTTAGAAAACTATTGGCTCAAACCATTTACGTATTTTATTTGTTTCGTTAAAATGATTTTACGTTTGTTATCGATAAAACATTAGAAGATCGTAAAATATAAATAAACGTTTTTACGGCTTATTTGTATTAACAATGGTGAATAAGAAATCTTATGCATGTGGGGCGCTGGTGCAACTGAGAATAGCCACCTGCCTTGGACTTAACGAATACTTGGAAACAATATCTTTCTCAATGACACCAAAGTAACACTTTGCCAAGGTTTTCATCATATGGGGGACAGGAGCGTAAGAGGTGACAGAGAACATGTCTATGTTACAACCACTGTTATTATTTTATTTTATTTTTAATTTATTATTTATTTATTTTTTTTTATAAAACATCACTTCATTAGAAAATCATAGGATTTACAAGAAATTAGTGGGGAGCCTAGAAACTATTTGGGTCCCCACTCCTCTATCTATAGCAAAGCTAATCCTACTAAAAATATGCTCAGCAGCTCGTGCGCCAATCTCCTGAGTCAACGAGAAACTTCGGATGCGCTTTAGTAGGTTTACCGTATCCTTCTCAAGATCTCCAAAAGAAGAGAATGAGAAGGGGCGAAACTTGTATCCAATGTCCGCACATTTAGCCTCGTACTTGACACGTTTACGTTGCCCTTCGACCCACCCGCACGACCCGGTGCGAAGTCAACCATATTAATTTGTGTAAAGGGAGACGACCTTGTCAAATCGACACATGTATTATTATTATTATTATTATTTTTTTTTTTTTTTTTTTTTTTTTTATTTTTTTTTTTATTTTTTTTTTAGTAATAACATCACTTTATTATTATTATTATTATTATTATTATTATTATTATTATTATTATTATTATTATTATTATTATTATTTTACTATTATTATTATTATTATTATTATTATTATTATTATTATTATTATTATTAAACATCACTTCATTAGAAAACCAAAAGGATTTTACAAGAAATTGGTGGGAAGCCGAGACACTAGTTGGGCTCCCATTCCTTTCTGGATACAAAAACTTAGTCTATGAAAAATAAAAGTGACACTCTTGACATTATTCGAGTGGCTAACAACAACGGTCTTGATGCGTGAAAGTGTATCCAAAGCTTCCGCGTCAAGCTCCCCGAATGTGGAAAAAGCAAATGGAATGAATTTGTAACCGTTTTTTTCACATTTGGACACGTATTTCTTTTTCCTCTTCTCCACGGCATTATGTAAGGCTACCCCAGGCCCATAAAGTCGCATCAATACCCGCAAAGGGATAGATTCCAGTCACATCCAAGCATGCGTCCTTACCCTGGATCCAATTGAATAATAACAAGTCTGCAGGACGCAGCTCTTTCCCATCCCTCGAAAGAAACCCCATAGGAGCCTCCTTTCTCACCATTATTATTATTATTATTATTATTATTATTATTATTATTATTATTATTATTATTATTATTTTTGTTATTATTATTATTATTATTATTATTATTTTTAATTTTTTTTAAACATCACTTTATTAGAAATTCAAAAGAGTTACAAGAAATTAGTGGGAAGCCTAAACACAAGTTGGGCTCCCACTCCTCTAGCTATAGCAAAACAAATCATACTAAAAATATGTTTAGCGGCACGTGCCCCAATATCTTGAGTAACCGAGAACTTTCGGATTCGCTTTAGTAGGGTCACCGCATCCTTCTTAAGTTCCTCAAAAGAAGATAATGAGAAGGGGAGGAACCCATATCCAATATCTGTGCATTTGGCTTCATACTTGACTCGTTTGCGCTATGCAGCTTCAATCATAGCGCGACCAGGGACAAAATCAGCCATACCAATTTGCGTCAAGGGCGATGATCCAGTTAGATCAACACATACATCAAGCCCTCTATCCCACGAGTAAAGCAACATATCAGCTGGGCGTAAGGGCTTGTCTCTTTCTCCGCTAAGCCCAATATCAACTTCTTCTGAACCGAGACCCCTACTTGAGAACAGATATCAACGAGAGTATCGCGCACAACATTATGCCGATGCTTAATCCCAATAACACCTGCGCACAATACAACATGATCTCCGTAGATATCCCCTGCAAATACCTTGGAACAAGTCGAGCACGGCATCTGAGTGCAAAAAAGGGGGATACCTAGCCGATAGCATAAAACACAACGGTAAGTTCTAGCATTCATATTCTGTCCCAACCCAGATATTGGGACCACCCTGAGCCATCCCTAAGTGTGGTCTTCCTTTTGCGATCTCCATAAAGCTATTTGTCTAGAAGAGAAGCAGAAGGTGGATTCGGCCTCCTTGATAACACGTGTGAAATATATATCTGCCAATTTCTTCATGAGTTTGGGGGCAGTGATCTCACATGGGCTACCCATAAGGTCGGTCTCCATTTTCTCATTAAAAACATGCAGGGAATTATCAAAGGAAGATCCAGAAGTTACAGCATCGGAGTGTCTGAGGAGCTGAGTCTGTAAACTGGTAGATTGGATTCTAGACACAACGAAGGCATAATTCAAGACATCACCTGCAGCGTATACACCAAGCCCCTCAAATTCGAAAGGTGGAGTTGCTAGTCTCCACTGCCAGTCACCGAAACCAGGTCCAGAGGCAGTGACAATGCGCTCAAGAGAAGAGCGAAGCGCCGTATCAAATGAAATCTGACCCCGTTCAAAGACCCGTGGAGAACATGTGCGCATAGAAAAATATAACTTGGAAATACTAGCACAAGCTCGCAGGAGCAATAACTCACACTGAGGATCATTAAGCTTAGCAACAGCATTCATGAGTTCAACGGTTTTAGCATCCCATTTCAAAACAAGCTCACTTCCAAACTCAAGGTCTACACTAACAGGCCGCCCTAACAATTTAACCTCATGTAAAGGTCGGGCGATATTAGGTGGGAAGACACCTGCAAGTCTGCTTCGAGGGTCTTCCTTTGGCCAAAAAACCTCCGTTTTATCAACATTGAGGTGTAAACCGTAACGAGGTCCATCCATCATAATAAGCTCCAAAACCTTCCCAACGGACAGAGTATCACCAAAGATCGTACCATCATCCAGATACCAAGCTTGAAGGGAGAGACAAAAGGAGTCTCTAATCTTGCATGCCAAATGACGTAACACCAGGGAAAAAAGGAGAGGTCCAAGTGGATCACCTTGTTGCACACCTTGGTGCGACCATAAAGTATGCTCCCCATAGTATAATCTAGCTGGACCAGGGTAACAAACTCAACCCAACGTGATAGAGCAGGGAAATGGAGGTGTACCTCTTGAAGCATAACCTCACGGTCCACCAAATTGAAGATATTTTTGAAGTCCACTAACAACATCGAAAGACCCACCTCATCACCACATTCTTCAATAAACCGATTCACAGCATGAAGAATAGCTTCACCTCCCCCAAAAGCCCCGACACCAAACTGTAAGTCATTCATGTAGCCATCCAAAGAGTGGCCAATCACGGAAGCTCCAACCTTAGAGACTAAACGCCTCCAAACAGTCCCTACGGCAATAGGGCGGATACCACCCCCAGGTTTAATCAGCGGTGTGAGGAGACCCCTAAAAATATATTCACCCAACACACTAGGGCATTTGCCATCAAGAAAAAGATTTACCACCTGGGTGATAGAAGTGATGAGCTCATCAGAAATAGCCACAGCAGCACCACTCAAACAGTCTAAAAGGTGTTGGGAGCGCAAACCATCCCGTCCACAAGAAGTACCACGAGGGAAACTCTTAATCATGTCAAGAACCATAGCAGGAGATGCAGATAGGTTATGATGATCAATAGGTGTGCACGGTAAGGACGGGGCAGACTTGAAAGGGTGCTTAGCCTTCAAATCTTCAAGAGTAGCATCCGTATAAGGGGCAACACCAGAGGAAGAAAGAACCCTGACAGCTGCAGTATAATGACCATCACAAATCTTCTTCTTACATTGCCTTACATTGCGCTCACCCAAATCCAAATTCTCCTTGTCGACATCAGACCATGATGGGGGGGGGGGGTTTCAGCTAAAGCCGCTCTAACAAGTAGCGAACTACCACCCGGCGTGCCCCAGGATCGAATGGCATTGGTAATATACTCCTCATGGCGTTGATGTTTAATAGCATACCTACACTCCATATTACTTCTCAGGAAAAGGGTTCTAAGGAGACAGAGAGGCAGTACTAACAAACTAACCCAGCAAGAAACATCATCAGGTGTGCAGATCACCTTATCAAGAGAACCTTTCAATACATGAGAGAATTCCAAGCGACACCTGGGGGGGATGGACTTGACAATGCGCAACCCTTTAGAAAATAAGGTGTCGAGTGTATGTAGATCGAACCCCTGACCCTCTCCCAAAACCAATTCTTCAGCTGGATGAACCTAAGAAAGAACTAGTGGCTTGGCAAGATCAAACAACAGAAATCTAACAACAGCATCACTACAATCAGGGGGAGGTATAAAATCAGAGCCATGCTTACACTTGGAATGGAGAGTATGCATCTTAAAACAAACCCCGCATAGCTAGAGACCCATACGCTTCAACATAACTTCTGTCGCCTCAAAGACAATAAGATTAGTATCCAGAGAGTGTTTGGTGATTGCTAACACATCCCCATTGAAATGGCGATCACGAAGATGAGAGATCAATGAGGTTTTGGTGAGCCCATTCCCGCTACCATCCTGACAACCACTTAACCCTGCAAAGGGGCAATGAAATCACATGATTACCATAGAAATGATAGCAAATATGGTTTTGAGGCAAATCGCAACTCTACACAGGTCAAACCACACTCTAAGCTGGACCAAAACGCAAAGTCCTAAATAGGTAAGGAACAAAACGTAATAGAAACCAAATAAAAAGCAAAGTCTTCTTTTAAAACACAAACCAACAAAACGCAAAGTGATCACAAAGTGAAAAGGATGGTCAAAACGCAAACAAGCACGGTGAAAAAGCAAAGTGAAAAAGACAAAATACAAGCCTAGGGACCAGACAAAACACAAAAAGCAAACAGATGTCAAAATGCAGGATCCAAGAACCAAACAAAAGGACCGGACCCACCAATACAAACTTGCTTCTATCCACAGGGTAAACCGCATAAACTGACACCTCCAACAAAGAACAAATTGCAACCAAGAATAGGAAAGGAAAAACCTCAGGGCAAAGGATAATCCACCAAGAAGGAAGATCAAAATAAAAACAACATGTTTTGGAGAATCAAAACTCAACGAACAAATAAAATCCCAACAGACAAAACTCAAAACACAGACGAACAAAGGCACATAATTAATAGGGACGAGCATAAATGAAGAAGAAAGAGACACAAACACAATCAAACACAAAAACAATCAAGCAATGATCCAACATAGAGTTGGATCACAAATGCGAGAAACCGGACGAAGCGAGATCAAGAGGATCCTAGCAAATCCCAGCAAATCGCCACACACACACACACACATTATTATTATTATTATTATTATTATTATTATTATTATTATTATTATTATTATTATTATTATTATTATTATTATTATTATTATTATAAACTCATAGGATTTACAAGAAATTAGTGGGGAGCCGCGATACAATTTTTCTTGATGCATTTTTTGAACGACAATTTTTTCACACCTTATATCATATATCGCACAATATATATCACAAAAGCTTCCAGCAAGGCTTGAACCCACAACCTATAGGTTGATTGGCAACTCACATACCACTAGACCAAAGGCCTTGGGTAAATTGGATAAAATTGGATGGAAGTCTAGACACAAGCTGTGCTCTCACCCTTTTCTGATTACAAAAGCTAACTCTATGAAAGATAAAAACACAAGTCTTAGCATTATTTGAGTGACTAATGGCAATAGACTTAATACGTGAAAGTGTCTCCAAAGCATCTGTATCCAATTCCTCGAGTGTAGAAAAAACAAATGCTATGAACTTGTATTCGTTGTCCTCACATTTGGATGCATACTTCCTCTTTTTCTTCTCCACAGCATTGTGCAAGGCTACTTCAAGAGCCCATGACGATGCCCCAGTACAAGCAAATGGAAATTAAGGATCAATTATTATTATTATTCATTTTATTTTTACTAATTTTATTTTATTTATTTTAACATTTAATTTTTTTAATATTTTAAATTTTTTTAATTTTTTTGTAATTTTTCAGTTTCCATAAACGATCAATTACTATGCTAGGTTAAACTTAATATATTTACTTTGGATTACATGAAACCTAGTTATTGATTATTGTTTGTCGTCTCTTGTTGATTAGTGTTTGGCGTTAAGAGTAGGAAAACTGGCTAGGTCAAATTATACTAGCTTTAGCGTCCGACTAAACGCGGAGTTACTATATTGACTTGATGTTCATTGTATTTAATGCGTGAATTGTGTTTGCATTATGGAAATTTAGATTAAAATACATTCTTAAGCGCCGCTCAATTAGAACATAGTTCATAGGAGTTAGGGAGTAACCAACCCTCGATTGATATTAAGGAATATGTAGGACCTAATATGTATCAACTCTATCACAATAACTCTAATATGAAGCTCGAAAATGGTGACTTGAACATGTATATGGGGCGTATGATATATAAGAGAAAGATGAAAACATGAAGTTTATTCCATATGAAAAACACACACTACACACTCAAGCACACACACCAAATAACTAGGTGTGTGCCTTTTATACGTATTACATAAAAGCCTT
Organism: Chrysanthemum makinoi; assembly: GCA_910596185.1. NCBI lineage: Eukaryota > Viridiplantae > Streptophyta > Magnoliopsida > Asterales > Asteraceae > Chrysanthemum > Chrysanthemum makinoi. The sequence continues at coordinate 270,183,689 of OU343217.1, forward strand.
ATGGGCTTTGGATGGGCTTTGATAAGTTTGTGGATTGGGCTTACATTATAACTTGACTAAACATGACATAACTATTAACCGGTTAGCTTGGCCCAATCCACGAGCCCAATGACTATTCTATTACAATATCTAACACATGTTACAAAGTTCTTAAAAGTGAATGACCATCACTTCTATTAAATAATGTTAAGGCTATCAATCTCCCCCTAAGGGGTGGTCATTCAAATGATGCTCCACTTGATTAGGTCTTTACTTTCCTTGAGCTTGAACTTTGTGTGTAGATATAGAATAGTCTTAATTCTTTGTTCCTTCATGCTTTGTGATCAGATAATGGTGTTGTCTGCCTTTCGTCAACTTATTTGGTTAGGTGTCTCCACGTCATTATCCACCATGCCCACACTTCTTTTTAACTTTGAGTTTCCAATGATGAAGTTCTCGAGTCTTTAAACTTTGTAGATTCTTTGACATTGACGAAGAATCATCTTTAACTTTGTGTTGCCTTTGATTTTGATGAGAACTTTCATGTGTTGTTTGTATGAGCATGTGGAGAATCTGCACGATCCATCCGCTCTGGAGCTTCCATAAGAAGAAAACATAAAACTGGTTAGCAATAAGCGGATTCCGGCACTTACAAGTTTGAATTTTGAGGGTCTTTACAGCATAGTGTGAAAACAAGACTCTAATTCTCACAAAGGCCATTCCTGAACTGGAGTCCCACAAGTGAGATAACGCGATATACTGAAGTACATCTACAGTTTAGATGAGTCCCTGGGGTACACCGAAACATCACCCCACGATTTGTAGACCGTTTGAGACACACTAAGCGTAATCCACCTGGGGAGTTACAAGTGACCTGTCAGGCTGCTTGATGTTGGCCCTGGCAGGAGTTTCCATTCAATCATTGAAGATCACAGATGTGAAACTTCTCATAAATGTTCTGGCAGATTGCTAAGATCTGCGTAGGACTCTAAAATATATCATTTGTGTCCTTATTGATGAACAATAAGCGATGTCATGTCAAGGGTTCCTGTGAGATCTTTTGATGAATCTCATGGCTCTAGACTCAATAGTGCATTTTGGTTTTCCTGAGCGGAGACTAGGGAGAGGGTCTCCTTCTTCAATACCAATGATCTCTAAGAGAAAGTCGATAGATTATGTAGGGTTCCCAGTGAGAATGAAACAAATCCTTTAAAGAGTAATTGAGTGGCAAGAAGGTTTAGTGCAGTGCGTCACTGGGTCCATGACGTCTTTGTCTTCAATACCGGCGTCATCTAAGTGACAACCAGTAGCATATGTGTTGAACCCGGTTTCTGCCCTAAGGTTGATTATGGAGGGCTATTTCTTTTCACCCCTTTTCATTACATTTCTTTTTAATTCTTCAACCCCTTCTTTCTCCTTTCTAACATTACTCCTTTTTTCAATCATTCCTAAGTACTTCTAGTACAAACTATTGGTGATGTCCTTGGATAGATCCCTCCGGCTCTGGCGGATCATAGGACGGATTTTCCTATCTTTAGTCACCTTATAACTCCATGACTGTCCCATGTTGCCATAAAACCATTTTTCTTGAAAATCTCTCAAAGTGTTTATGATAGAAAACATGTTTTGAACACTCTGAGAGTTTTATATTTTCAGAAACACTCCCCCTTCACATGTGCTAATAAGTTTTGACAGAAATCTGCACATAGAGAGTAGAGTTCGCACTTTTTCAATTGATCGACTCATGATAGACAATTCCCCACGAGACACGGTTACGTAGCTTAGTTAAAGAGTTCCATTGTCAGTTTTTAGGTGACAACTAGCTCTAATAACTACCTTGAAGTTGTAAACTCTTCTTGAAAAGAAGGTTAGACCCATGAAAGTGCATGTCTATCACGAGTTTCTCGAAATGGTACATTTACTGACTTTGATTTCTCGTCAATTCAATGGTTTCAGCTGAGTCGAGCTCTTTTGAGATTTGAACAACGATCATTAAACTTTTTTATCACATTTTAATCACGTCTTCTCCCCCTCAAAAATAGCATATTCGTGATATTTTTTATATCAACGGATTAAACATCATTTTTAGACTCTTTTGGGGAGACAAACGGATTTGGTTTAAGCATGAATTTGGAACATTTTGGTTTTATACTCCTCCTTTAATAAAGCATAATCAATTAAAGGGTTTTGGAGGGAGTTATCTTGAGCACAAAATATTTTGAAAGATTTTGAAAAAACTTTTTGAACAATCTTGAAATGGTGCTCAAGATGATGATGATTTCTCACAAGTTTTAAATGTAGTGCACTGAAGCGTACACTAGATTTTTTCTTTAAAAGCACGAGTTTTGATTTGAAAATAATCAAAAGTCATCATTTTTGTCCGGATTTCGTACTGACGTATACGAAAGCCATTTTTTAAGAAATTTTTAGAAGCGACATGTTTTAGAAAACATAAAAAGAACTCTCGCTCAAGCATCTGTACATGTCCGTATCATTGTTGAATGACATTTCTAGAAACATACAGAATATCGATTATACGAGAGACATGTCGTGAGAAGAATATTTTTGGATTTTTGATTTTATATGTTTTTGTATTTTTGAAAGTTTTATATTTTTATATTTTCCTTTTGTTGGTTTTTCAAATTTTGTATTTAGTTTTTCAAAAATATTTACTGTGAAGCTTTTGAAAATCATTTTCAAGAAGATTGAGAAGACGCGTTCTAACTCCTCAGGGTTAGGCCGATTCCAATTCGTCGATGTCACACCCCCAATTTACTGTTTGCGGAATGGAATTCACTCGGGATTGACGTTGTCATAACATCACAATCTCAGTTATATTGAACGACCTAAAGTGTCGTTTGGAAAATACATCGTTTGATTTAATAAAACTATCAGAGTTTACAAAGTATAGGTCCCAATTGAAAATCATCTCGTACGGAAATAAGTTTGTTGCAATTCAAACGATGTTTTAAAGTATGTAAAACCCAAGTGAGACGCGTCGTCACCACGACTCCATGACGTGTCCAAATGCATGCCATGAAGTGTATACCTTAGATACCTGAGATAAAACATGCTAAAAAGTGTCAACACAAAGGTTGAGTGAGTTCATAGAGTTTGAGTTGAAATGTAAATCCTTTCAAAATCGTTTATGCAGCAAAGGCATTGTAAATCATTGAAATGTAAAGACTTTCAAAATCGTTTATGTAGCAAAGGCATTGTAAATCCACTTTCAGCCCAAGTCCCGCCCATACAAAACTTGCAACTTGTGTGTTCACAACCCACTGCGAAATGTGTGTAGTTTATGTTCCAAACATATGATGTCCAATGAATTCACATAATAATGCATAACTCAATGTATCGAAATCGTTTATGTAGCAAAGGCATTGTAAATCCACTCAGTTCCAAGTCCCGCCCATACAAAACTTGCAACCTGTGTGTTCACAACCCTGCGCCGAATGTATGTAGTTTATGTTCCAAACATATGAGTGTGGTTCAAATCGTTCCAAGACCGTTAGTCCATGAATATACCAAGACCGTTAGCTCAATGAATATACCAAGACCGTTAGACCAATGAATTTACCAAGTCCGTTAGCTCAATGAATATACCAAGTCCGTTAGCCCATGATTATAATATGGAAGTTCTAAGTATGGCAAAACTGTTACTACGCATGACTAAGCATTCGTTCGCTAAACATGTAATTTGTAAATAATCATGAATGTAATAAAATAGTCGAGCATGTATCTCCCCCAAAACAGTTATGAAAGCATTAAAACAAGAAAAGTGGGGCTATGGAACTCACTTGGACAATGATGCGATGGCAAAAGTGAGTACACCGATATGTAATGTGAATCTCTATGCTCGAACCTATGATGAATGATATGATATGTCATGAGTTGCAATGTAATGTTATGCATGCATTCCATATGTTATTTATACCATTTACGGGTTTTGAAAATATTACTCGTCGTCGAAAAATACTCGTTTGACGTCTTGACCCTTCAAAAATGACCTTACATGTTTTCACGTCAAAATGTCATCCTACAATGGTTTTATAATGATTTTTGGTGAAATTACCATTTTTCGCTCAAAAACAATGTCGTCGGAAAAACCATGAAATTAACAAAAATGACTTCAGAAAAGTAGTCGTAAAATGGTGTACGTCGATCGTTAGAGAACGAACTCGACGGTTTTGGAGAGTTTGTATCGATAACTAAAAGTTTCAGTTCAGGAGTTTTCGTCCAAAAGGTCTCGATCATAAAGATATCAAGGGCTAAAGATGGTGGTTTTGGCTAATTGTGTGCAGAAAATGAGTTTCGACCAAGTTTGAACATCCGTAAATAATTTACCATAACTCCGCTTTACAAACAACTTTTTGTTTTGAAAAATATGGCCGGTGAACTTGATTTTACTAGAAAACTTTTTGTTCCAAAAAGTTTCACAACCTTGTTAAAAACAGCCGCAAACATGGACGTTACAGCTACTAAAATACTTGTAACGTAAAAATAATATTGATTTTCAGAAAATAATAGTTACGGCAAGTTTATGAAAACGTGCATATATTTGTCGTTTCAAATCCGTTTTCTACGTATAATATGTCCTTAGCTTCGTATCGAAGTAAACTAATATATTTTTGAGAAGTCGAAATAATTTGTGAAGCTTAAGGCTCGTTTTTGACCCGAATAAACTAAAAACTGCATGCTGAATTTTCAGAAAACAAATATATTTCGTCGCCAACTTTAAAAATTCACCACGGCTTCGTTATAAGTCCGTTTTTATCCGTTCAAGCGGCCACGGATTCGTTTTTAAGTATATTTTCTAAAAATCAAGGCCAAAGTGTCGTACCAACAGTAGGTTTTTCCAGAAATTCATTTTAAGGACAGAACGTAAAATATAGTTTACGAAAATAGTTTTTTTCACGGACAAAACCTATTCTAATCCCTTCAAATCAACTCCAAAGCTAATCTAATCCTACCATACACCTTCTTAGGGTGTCATGGGTTCCTAATCACCATCAAGACCAAAGAATAACTTGGGAATAATTATAGGATGACCATATTGTATATATAACTTAAAAATCAAGAAATAAATGGTATAAATCACATAACTTGCATATAAGCTCTAAAAATGAAAAGAAACATATGAAAATGACATGGAAACTTGAAAATGATAAGATCATGCTTACAAGTGAAAATGAAGAGGTGTAGGTAACAAAGGATTAACTTAAATATCCTTGGTTTTTATTTCAAAACCATAAAAAGGATATGATCTAGGTTGATTAAACACTTGATCTTGAAGAAAATTTTGATCCCTTGTTTGCTTTGTTGCTTGGCCGGTTATGGAGACCCAAGAAAGGAGAGAAACTTTGTTTAACACTTTGATAACTATGAGAAAAATGAAAGTGAAATAAGACTTTTGAAGACTTGAAGTGAATTATTAGTAGACATAAGCCATGCCTCATTTAAAACATACCCTCCCTTGGCGTTTTCATGGATCATGTTCCCCAATTATATATATTTTTTTTTTAAATCTTGCAACTTGTGTAAAACTTTGTAAGACTTTGATAAAAAATGTAGTAATTGTGTAAGTATTACTCAATTTATAAGGTAAATGGGAATTTTTGGTGCAAGTAAGTTTTTATTAGGTCAAACTAGATTGTAATGAGATGATAAAAATTGTAAAAATACTTTCCTTGTGAAATTCGGGTGATAAAATAATTATCGTAAAATTTTTAAGAAAACGACGTAATAATTAAATTTTAACGATTAAAATACCAAATAAATTTGAAACACTAGGAAAACTAAAAATATAGTTTTTATGAACTAAATATAAGTTTAAAAATACCTCGGGATCATTTTTGAAAGTAACGGATTAAATATTTAGAATAATAACCCACGCGATAACGATTATTAAATATAAAAATTACGCGTTGAAGGTGAAATGAAATGTCATGAATGAATTAATGAGATGCAAATGATGTGAATGAAATGTAGACTAATCATAGTCCATATGAAATGTACGTGATGTCATGATCATGAATTCGCCAAACCTCAAGGTTACGGCGAATTTGAAACAAGTAAACCAAGTTTACTAAAAATGTTGAAAGAATAAGACATGAACTGTGTCGAGAAATGACCTGAAAGTACGGATTGTCACATTCGCCCATCCAAAAAGGAATTAGATCCACCCTGAATTCAGTTGGTCTCTCAGGTTTAGGGTTTGATGTGGCAAACTTTCCCATTCCCGAGCAAAATCCTCAAAAGACTTTTTGGTAACCGATTTTTGCTTAATCCCACAACTCATCAAACAAGAACTGTCATACGATTAGGCTAAATCGGTTTAGGTAACAACTTGTTTCTAGCTCGATCTTTGCAACTCATCAAACAAGAACGGTCACGCGGATCAAACTGGAAACAAGTGGTTTGAAGAAAATCTTTTGAAAATTTGGCTCGATTACGGAATTGCTTACACATATAAGCCTACTACTCCCTTCATCGCATGATTCTTCCTGAATTAGACATAGGTGATCAGGCTATGTATAATTTAGGAGTAACTATGCAATGCTTGGACTAATCGACTCATATGTTATTTGGTGTTGTGTCAACTGATTGATAAAATTGTGATGAACATCGAGGAGAGAAGACGTGGAGAAGTGTCGTTAAAATGATAGTTAAAGTAAAAAGAATTAAAATCCTCGTAAATGATAACAAATCGGAAAGGAAGGAAAATAAAGTACGATAGATTAGAATATTTTACAACGAGTGGTTTAGCAAAAGTAGTACATCTTAAGTTATAAAGATTCGGATGCGATGAAAAACATAAACTTATTACGACATAGTACATAGAGAGAAATAAGACTGTTAGTTTCCGAACTTCTTGGTCTTCAGCGTTGTTGAAATCCTTTTGAGTTTCTCCTCCTTCTAACATGTATACTTTCTCAAGAGCACCTTCAACTTGTTGATCTCGGTTTTGGGGACATTGGCTCCGATAGTGTCCTTGCTCCCCACATCCGAAGCACGTAACTATAGTCTTGCCTCTACAATCCCTGGCATGGTGTCCTAGTTTTTGACACTTGTAGCACTTAACAGGACAAAGACCCGTGTGATGATACTTACATCGATTACATAATGGGTAGGTTCCAGCATAACCTCTGCCTTCTATTGGTGCAGCAACATAAACCATTCTTGCGTCTCTTGCCTCTATTATGTTGTTGATGATGGTTATTGTTACGGTTTTGGTCGTTGTTATGGTAACCTCCTTGGTCATTTTCCCATTTTCTTTTGTTGTTGTTGATTTGGTTATCGTTGTTGTTGTCGTTTTGGTTGTTGTTGTTGTTGTTGTAGTTGGTGCGGTTGTTGGTATTGTTGTTTTGGTTAATGTTGGTGTATTTACCCCTCTTCACCACTTGTGCCATCAACTTCTGAGTCACTCGAATAGCTTCCTCAATTGTTTGTGGATCAAATGAAGTCACATCTCCTTGAATGACCTCGGGAAGTCCTCCAATAAAAGCCTCTAGCAATTTTTCATTATCCGATACCATTGATGGGCATAACGCGGCTAATTCACGGAATCTCCGAATGTAAGTGTCAATATCGTACCCAATGGTTACCAATTCATAGAACTCCGTCTCCAACTTTTTGATTTCTGTTCGAGGACAAAACTTCTTAGTCACCAAGCCCTTGAATTCTTCCCACGTAAGCTTAAAAGCATTCTCCATACCAATCGGTTGAGCATATGAATTCCACCAAGACAATGCTCCATCAAGTAAAGTACTCGTAGCAAATTTGACCTTACTATCATCCGGACAATTACAAAGCAAAAACACGGATTCCAACTTTTCAAACCATCGCATTACCATTGCTGTGAGCTCCTTCCGTCCCTCTAAACTTGGTGGGTTCGCCACTTTTGAAATCTTTGTACGAACATTTCTTAACCCCAGATCCTCCTGCATTACCGGTAGCAGCGGTTAGTCTAGCGGCTTTCAAGGCGGCGGTGTGGCCTCAAGGCAATGCAGCTAGCCCACCGTTTCCCTTTCAACTCTTAGAGCATTTGCAATGCTATCATTTACTAACTTCTGAATAGCCGCTTGGGTCATTTCAACTGTAGCTTTCTTCTGATGCCATATCTTCTCAAAACAAGAGAAAATGTGAGACGTAGCAAAATCCGATGTTAATAATAAGCGTTCTAAAGAGATGTGATAAGAGACGATAAGTTTGAGTTTTTTAAATAATCGACGGGTTCCGAAAAGATGGGTTATGAGATGTTGTAAATGCTTCAAATGTATGGTGGTTTAGTGACTTAGTGTGTGAATAACGTGTAACTCGTCATGTTAGTGGTGAAACAAAGGAGTGAGAGTGACTTGCCCTATTTAAAGGTTTATCTCGGTATACAACGTTATCGGTGATGAATCTATTGATGTGAAAATTGTGATAGGGAATGACAGGGAATTCTCCACGTTAGAGTATGAAGAAAGAATAATGGAGTGGGCATTTAAGGGCATCCATGTGACAATCGATTTGAAATGAAAGCAAATAACTCAAAAATGTACGTATAAACCGCATGTAAAGTGAACATGCACTTGTGATGAAATGATGAGATGCTATGATAATGTAGTTATAGTCTAGGGTCAATGATGCAACCTAGTTCTCTATAACTGAAGCTCTGATGCCAATCTGTCACACCCCCAATTTACCTGTTTTGCAGCGGAATGGAATTCCTGGGGATTGACTGTCATAACATCACAATCACAGTTATATTGAACGACCTAAAGTGTCGTTTGGAAAATACATCGTTTGATTTAATAAAACTATCAGAGTTTACAAAGTATAGGTCCCAATTGAAAATCATCTCGTATGGAAATAAGTTTGTTACAATTCAAACGATGTTTTAAAGTATGTAAAACCCAAGTGAGACGCTTCGTCACCACGACTCCATGAGGTGTCCAAATGCATGCCATGAAGTGTATACCTTAGATACCTGAGATAAAACATGCTAAAAAGTGTCAACACAAAGGTTGAGTGAGTTCATAGAGTTTGAGTTGAAATGTAAATCCTTTCAAAATCGTTTATGCAGCAAAGGCATTGTAAATCATTGAAATGTAAAGACTTTCAAAATCGTTTATGTAGCAAAGGCATTGTAAATCCACTCAGCCCAAGTCCGCCCATACAAAACTTGCAACCTCAAGTGTGTTCACAACCCACGCCGAGAATGTGTGTAGTTTATGTTCCAAACATATGATGTCCAATGAATTCACATAATAATGCATAACTCAATGTATCGAAATCGTTTATGTAGCAAAGGCATTGTAAATCCACTCAGTTCCCAAGTCCCGCCTTCCATACAAAACTTGCAAAATCTGTGTGTTCACAACCCAATTTGCGGAATGTATGTAGTTTATGTTCCAAACATATGAGTGTGGTTCAAATCGTTCCAAGACCGTTAGTCCATGAATATACCAAGACCGTTAGCTCAATGAATATACCAAGACCGTTAGACCAATGAATTTACCAAGTCCGTTAGCTCAATGAATATACCAAGTCCGTTAGCCCATGATTATAATATGGAAGTTCTAAGTATGGCAAAACTGTTACTACGCATGACTAAGCATTCAGTTCGGCTAAACATGTAATTTGCAAATAATCATGAATGTAATAAAATAGTCGAGCATGTATCTCCCCCAAAACAGTTATGAAAGCATTAAAACAAGAAAAGTGGGGCTATGGAACTCACTTGGACAATGATGCGATGGCAAAAGTGAGTACACCGATATGTAATGTGAATCTCTATGCTCGAACCTATGATGAATGATATGATATGTCATGAGTTGCAATGTAATGTTATGCATGCATTCCATATGTTATTTATACCATTTACGGGTTTTGAAAATATTACTCGTCGTCGAAAAATACTCGTTTGACGTCTTGACCCTTCAAAAATGACCTTACATGTTTTCACGTCAAAATGTCATCCTACAATGGTTTTATAATGATTTTTGGTGAAATTACCATTTTTCGTCGCAAAACAATGTCGTCGGAAAAACCATGAAATTAACAAAAATGACTTCGGAAAAGTAGTAAGTAAAATGGTGTACGTCGATCGTTAGAGAACGAACTCGACGGTTTTGGAGAGTTTGTATCGATAACTAAAAGTTTCAGTTCAGGAGTTTTCGTCCAAAAGGTCTCGATCATAAAGATATCAAGGGCTAAAGATGGTGGTTTTGGCTAATTGTGTGCAGAAAATGAGTTTCGACCAAGTTTGAACATCCGTAAATAATTTACCATAACTCCGCTTTACAAACAACTTTTTGTTTTGAAAAATATGGCCGGTGAACTTGATTTTTACTAGAAAACTTTTTGTTCCAAAAAGTTTCACAACCTTGTTAAAAACAGCCGCAAACATGGACGCATAGCTACTAAAATACTTGTAACGTAAAAATAATATTGATTTTCGTGAAAATAATAGTTACGGCAATTTTATGAAAAAGTGCATATCTTTGTCGTTTCAAATCCGTTTTCTACGTATAATATGTCCTTAGCTTCGTATCGAAGTAAACTAATATATTTTGAGAAGTCGAAATAATTTGTGAAGCTTAAGGCTCGTTTTTGACCCGAATAAACTAAAAACTGCATGCTGAATTTTCAGAAAACAAATATATTTCGTCGCCAACTTTAAAAATTCACCACGGCTTCGTTATAAGTCCGTTTTTATCCGTTCAAGCGGCCACGGATTCGTTTTTAAGTATATTTTCTAAAAATCAAGGCCAAAGTGTCGTACCAACAGTAGGTTTTTCCAGAAATTCATTTTAAGGACAGAACGTAAAATATAGTTTACGAAAATAGTTTTTTTTCACGGACAAAACCTATTCTAATCCCTTCAAATCAACTCCAAAGCTAATCTAATCCTACCATACACCTTCTTAGGGTGTCATGGGTTCCTAATCACCATCAAGACCAAAGAATAACTTGGGAATAATTATAGGATGACCATATTGTATATATAACTTAAAAATCAAGAAATAAATGGTATAAATCACATAACTTGCATATAAGCTCTAAAAATGAAAAGAAACATATGAAAATGACATGGAAACTTGAAAATGATAAGATCATGCTTACAAGTGAAAATGAAGAGGTGTAGGTAACAAAGGATTAACTTAAATATCCTTGGTTTTTATTTCAAAACCATAAAAAGGATATGATCTAGGTTGATTAAACACTTGATCTTGAAGAAAATTTTGATCCCTTGTTTGCTTTGTTGCTTGGCCGGTTATGGAGACCCAAGAAAGGAGAGAAACTTTGTTTAACACTTTGATAACTATGAGAAAAATGAAAGTGAAATAAGACTTTTGAAGACTTGAAGTGAATTATTAGTAGACATAAGCCATGCCTCATTTAAAACATACCCTCCCTTGGCGTTTTCATGGATCATGTTCCCCAATTATATATATTTTTTTTTTAAATCTTGCAACTTGTGTAAAACTTTGTAAGACTTTTGATAAAATGTAGTAATTGTGTAAGTATTACTCAATTTATAAGGTAAATGGGAATTTTTGGTGCAAGTAAGTTTTTATTAGGTCAAACTAGATTGTAATGAGATGATAAAAATTGTAAAAATACTTTCCTTGTGAAATTTGGGTGATAAAATAATTATCGTAAAATTTTAAGAAAAACGACGTAATAATTAAATTTTAACGATTAAAATACCAAATAAATTTGAAACACTAGGAAAACTAAAAATATAGTTTTTATGAACTAAATATAAGTTTAAAAATACCTCGGGATCATTTTTGAAAGTAACGGATTAAATATTTAGAATAATAACCCACGCGATATTGATTATTAAATATAAAAAAAAATTACGCGTTGAAGGTGAAATGAAATGTCATGAATGAATTAATGAGATGCAAATGATGTGAATGAAATGTAGACTAATCATAGTCCATATGAAATGTACGTGATGTCATGATCATGAATTCGCCGCTAAACCTCAAGGTTACGCATTTGAAACAAGTAAACCAAGTTTACTAAAAATGTTGAAAGAATAAGACATGAACTCGTAGTCGAAATGACCGAAAGTACGGATTGTCACAAATAACCAAATCGTCAAACCTTTCTTTTGGAAGGGCTTTAGTAAATAGATCGTGAAGTTGGTAACTGTCTTCACGAAGAATAATTCAACAGTACCTTCCTCGACGTGTTCTTTTATGAAGTGATAGCGGACTCTGATATGCTTAGTCTTTGAGTGATGAACAGGATTGCAAGATATGGCTATGGCACTTTTCAAGTCACAATACATTGGTATTTTATCGAAAGTAAAGCCATAATATGTGAGTTATGTTCTCATCCATAGAACTTGAGCACAACACCGATAGAGACACATATTCGGCCAAATGGTTGATAGTGCAAAGGCAATCTTGTTTCTTTGAAGACCACTTACTAACTTTTCACCCAAAATTGTGCTCCTCCCGATGTACTTTTTGTCAGAACTTGATCACTGCGGTGGTCCGCATCTAAAAGGCAATTAGATCAAATCCGATTCCTTCCGGATACCAAAGACCCTTGTGTATGGATGTCTTCAGGTACCGAAAGATCCTTTTAACCTCTTTGAGGTGCAGTTCGGTAGGCTTTGCCTGAAACCGTGCTAATTAGCAAATAGCGAAATGAATATCGGGTCGACTAGCGTTGAGGTTCATGAGAGAACCAATCATGATCTGATATTTCTTCGGATCGATAGGTTTCCCAAACAAATCGGCTCCAATTTTTGGTGAAGTTACCATTGGTGTTCCGATCGGATCACAGTTATCCATACCATGATTTTTCAAAATCTCAGTTGTATATTTAGATTGATTTATAAAAATTCCACGTGGGGATTGATGTATTTGTAATCCAAGAAAGAATTTTAGTTCCCCTATCATGGACATTTCAAATTTACTTTTCATGAGATTTTCAAAATGTTTTGAAAGATTCGGATTTGTGGACCCAAAAATGATGTCGTCCACATAAATCTGAACAATCAAAATATTGTTGTTGTATTTTCGTGTAAACAAGGTAGGATCAACTGTTCCTTTGGTGAAATTTTTTTTGAGTAAGAAAGAGGACAGTTTGTCATACCACGCTCTCGGAGCTTGTCTCAAACCATAGATTGCCTTTTTGAGTTTGTAGACGAAGTCCGATGTTCCATGTCTATGAAGCCTTCGGTCACTCACGCACACTTCTTCTTTCTGAGTTCCATTCAAGAACGCAGTCTTAATGTCCATCTGATAAACCGTGATGTTTTTGTGAGTCGATAGGCTAAGAAAATCCCGACTACTTCTAGTCCGCCAACGCTAATGACTCCTCAAAATCTATTCCTTCTTCCCTGCCTCAGATCTTTTTGGCCACTAGGCGAGCTTTATTGCTTAATTACGGTCATTTCTTCATCCCTTTTGTTCTTCTATAACCATTTGAGATCAATGACACGAATATCAATTGGTCTTGGAACTA
>OU343217.1:270197246-270255611 GCA_910596185.1 Chrysanthemum makinoi
CACTATCCTTAGTGATCATTCGACATCTGATTGTGTTAAACACCAGTCATCCTCCGTGGGACTTAACGACCCGGGAATCCACTGTATTCTCCAAGACTTCATTGTATTGGTTTTGGCAAGTTTTAAGTCTATTACGGTTGGCCATTCACAAGTGGCTAGCTTGTGTGATTAGACTTGACTAGTTCAACACCAATCAGGGCTCCCATTGATTCTGAATGATGGGTTGTTGTCATTGGGGTAAATAAAAGATGGCTGATTTTAGGAGTAGCTTGTTACTCTAGCATTAGACCTAATCTTGAACGATTAGTAATTAGTAGTAGTAATGCCAATAAGGTTGGGAAGTCGATTGTGAGGAATGTTGAAGATAGTGAAAGTGATGTGGAGGAAGTCTATGATTAAACAACGAACTTCATGGCTCCTAAGAATCCGAAAGGTGGAAGTGGAACTGGTAATAGGACCGGTGGTGGAAGTGGGAAGTCGAGCTAATATGAGCGTTAGAAAGAGAGTTACGATGGAGACCCATATGATGATCATGAATTCGATGATTTAACTAAAGATCAACTGACATTTTGTGATGCCTTTGATATAAGGCTTCATAGTCAAATTAGACGTTAGTTTACATTTAGTATTGATTCAAATGTGTAGAAAACTAGAAGGGGGTTGAATAGTTTTACCAATTAAAACTCTGTTTTAATTGATTTAGATTGACTTATGTCAATCCTTTTTGAAGTAAGGATATTGATAGTTAGATATATTAGAATATTAAGTACGAAGTAAGGTAAAGAAAGATAAAACCGTTGACACAAGTATTTATAGTGGTTCGGCTACAAGGTCGCCTTCCTTGCCCTCCTCCACTCCCTGAGTACCTAACTCGAGAGTTTGTAAACACTACACCTACAAGCACCTTATCTTGGAAGAGAATCCTTCACCTTCACAACGTCGCTTACAATTTATCTAGTACTAAGCTAGATACCGGGTTCTTCCACACGGTAGAACCAAACCTACGTCACTTACAATTTATCCGGTACAAAGCTAGATCTTAGGGTTCTTCCACAAGATAGAACTAAACCTACGTCGCTTACACTTTATCCAGTATAAATCTAGATACCGAGTTCTTTCACTAGTTAGAACGAAACCTACGTTGCTTATACTTTATCAAGTATAAAGCTAGATGTCGGGTTCCTTTATAATTGAGGAACCACAACCCAACTACACCAACTATCACAACACACCTATGACGTACTTAAGAAGAACCAACTACAAGAAATACTTCAGTCTTGAATGCTTTATATAATTGTCATTGATCTAAGCCTTTACTTAGGAACATAGAGATTCACTAAAAAAAATACATGGATGATCCTTAGATCTGAGGTTAGAGAGGTAAGAGTATAGTGAGAATATGTATCTAAAAAGGTAAAGAGAAATGAAGAAATGGATCACTATTTATACGCAAAAGATCCTCTAATCGACTAATCCGTGAATCCCTTCCTAGAGATTCCGATCGAATCCAAAGGATCAGGACACAGGTAATTTCAATGGGATTTTTGGAGTTACAATTTGGAAATCATGGGTCATGGGTCATGGGTCATGGACTTTAGGACATGGGTCATGGGTCATGGACTTTACCCATTTTGATGTCATGCATGATGTAATGCATATGGGCTATGAGTTATGGGTCATGGGTCATGGATCATGGGTTTTGGGCTATGGATTATGGATAACCTATCTTATTATTACTTGTACGGGTAAGGATCCAGTGAGAAGAAAACTTAAAATGAGAAGAATGAGAAATAACTATAATCACACATTAGAGATGCATCGACTTGAATTAGATGCATCTCTATACATTTAGATGCATCCAAACTAGTTTTGAAAGTGATCTTGAAGTGAAAACGATGCAAAGTGGTACTAGGAACAAATTTGGGGGGAAGAAAATACATAGGATTTGTCTAACTTGATGAAATGCATCTAATATATGTATATGCATCTACTTTTTGCTAGAAAGTATATTATGATGCATCTAAAAGATTAGAGATGCATCTAATTGAAGTCGATGCATCTCTAATGTGTGATTATAGTTATTTCTCATCCTTCTCATTTTAAGTTTTCTTCTCATTTGATCCTTAGTCTTACTTGTACATTTATTTAACTAGTTTAACTATGTATTTTATAAAAATGTAAGTAACAAGTGTTACTTATAAGGGTTTTTATAAAATTGGTTTTGACTTTATGTAAACTAAAAATGTTTGATTATTTATTTGTTTAGTGAAATGAGTTAGGAAACTAATGGCTTGAAAACTTACGTATTTTATTTAGGGTTAATATACAAACAAGTTACTAAAATTTACGAAAAATTTGTCCTAAGTCACTAATGTTTCATTTCTGTCATCTAAGGTACTCAACTTCACGAATTGTTTAAATATGTTACTGAACTTTTAAAATGATGACATTGCATATTTTTTTAATACAAACAGTCCTTGTGGTTAGTCGTGTGTCATGGATTTAGTCCTTAGACCACTATTTCTGTTAGTTTGACCGTTTTCTTACGTTTTCGTCCATTTGTTTACGTTATTATTTGTTTTCAACCCTTTTTATACGTTTTCATCATTTTTTTTACGTTTCATTAGTTTTCATCCATTTTTTTAGCGTTTTATTAGTTTTATTGGTTTTTCCATTCCATCCATTTTATTGTTACATTCCATTTTATATTTTCATTCGTTATTTCCATCCATTTCATCCATTCCATCCATTCCATTCCTTCCGTTTTTATTTTATCCATTTTATCCATTTCCATTTCCATTTTTTCCATTCCTTCCATTTCTTATTTTCATACCTTTCTCCATTTCTTCTTCCATTTCCTTCCATTCATTTTTCCATTTTCTATATTTCATGATCTTACGTTTTCCATTTTTAACGTTTTCAAATACGATTTTATATAAAGTTTCGTCCGTTCATATTTTTTCTTCGTTTTACGGCTTGTTTTTATGTTTTCGTACATTTTCATTCGTTTTTCTTACATTTTTGCCTGTTTTTTTATGTTTTCATACGTTTTCATCCCTTTGTTCGTTTGAAAACGCAAAAATAAATGAAATGTAAAAACAGCATCGAAAAATGGAAAATAGCGATATAACTCGGATGGCTTAAAATAACGGCTGCTAAAATTGTAAAAACTTATAAAGGACAAAAACATAAAAATGGGCGAAAGCGATAAAACGTAAAGCATATAAAAAGTGTATAAAAGCGGACAAAGCGTGAAAAGCATGGGGCGAAACTATATAAAGCAGTGTGGATAGCAGTAAAAAGGTGGCAATATCATGGATGAAAATAGTCGCTAACGTATCGCTGAACAATGTGAAAACCGGATGAGCGTAAAAGTAAACAGCGTATAAGCCGGATCGGCGTATAAAAGCTTGAGCCAGCGGAAAAGCGGTAATAAAGCGAGATGAAAAGCAATAACGGATGAAAGCGAATAAAACGCGTATAAATAAACCATATTAAGACGGACAAACAGATAAAATGGATGAAAACGGTAGCGATATAAAAGCGGATGAAAACGAATAAGCGATATAAAGAGGTACAAAACTATAAAGCGGATAAAAGCATTAAAAGCGAGAAAGCGGACGAAAACAAAAGCGGGTGAAAACATAAAAGCGTAAAGCGAAATGTAAGAAAGCGGTCAAACTAACAAAAATGATGAATCTAAGGACTAAATCCATTGACACTAACTAACCACAAGGACCGTTTTAACCTAAAAAAAATATCTGATGTCATCATTTAATGGTTCGATAACATGTTTAAACAACTTAATTTTAGTATGAAATGAAACATTAGTGACTTAGGATAAATTTTTCGCAAAGTTTAGTGACTTGTTTGTATATTAACCCTTTTATTTATCACATTAAAATGATTTTTACGATTGTTATCAACAAGACATAAAAATATCATAAGATATAAATAAACGTGTTTACGGTTTATTTGTATTAACAATCTTCCTCTTTTTGTTGATGACAAACCAAAAAATTATTTTAAGTAAAAAATAAAATTTGTAAAGTTTAAGTTTGAAGTTTTTACTCTTTTCTCCCCTTTTTTGTCGAAACAAAAAGAGTGTCAAAAGGAAACTAACTCAAATGAGATGAGATTTAAGATAAAAGAAAACGTAAAATAAAATGACAAAAGGTATTTCCTAGTTCGCATAGCTCCCTCTTGGTGAGGACGTCAAGTAATTTTGGAGAACTTAAAAATAGAGTATTGCTAGATTGCAATGCTTTCTTTTGGTGAAAGCTCCCCCTTATTGAGAGCGTCAAGTGTTCCAAGTAAATTTTGAAAATTTACAAAACAATGGTTAGAATGCAAGCATATAGAATGATAATTTGCAGGAAATAAGCTACAAAATATCTCAGAAATTATTCTGAGCACCCGGATCTACCAGATTCATTACAAAATGGATCCACCAAGCACAAACTAATGGATCCAGCTATCTGTTACTGTTTACAATAGTTTAACACATGATTATACTAAGAAATACATAAAAGAAGGTAACAAACATGCCAATATAGCTCAAGAAAACACATAGCATACATTAGTAGATCCGTGTAATAAACAAAAAGAGAGGTACAACAAAGAACAATATATAAAACTAAGAAACATGGCATAACGCTTAAGAAATCCTAATGCAGATACTAAAAATAAACAAAAACTTAGAAGAATTGTATTAACTTGTGCTTGTACTTCTTTTCAAAGTTTTTTGGGATGATTGGGTTTGTTGATGTCATCTAAACGTTCAAGAAGGTGATAGAACATGAAACGTATTTCATCACGGAGTTCATGAACTAAGGCTTGATTTTGTTGACAATGGTAGAAAGTTTCATCATATTTGGAGGTTGTGAAGACCTATTCTCAATCTACATAGATTGGTTGAGAGGAAAAAGTGTGTTTAGAGGGGGTAGATTTGGTAATGGTAGGCTTGATGTTGATGGAAGCAAGTTTGGGGTTGAGGGATGTATGATAGATTTTGGATGAGGTGAATGAGTTGGTGGAGAAGATACATGTGTTACTGGTGGAGGCACGTTGATGTCAACACTCAAATTATTGGGAAAAGGTGGTCGTTGCTAAGATATTTTTCCAATTGAGGAGAATGTAGGTAATGGTGGATGATTAGTAGGTCCAGGAGGCAATTCATCCAAAGAGGTCATGTATTGATGTGGTGAAATATGTGGTGTAGTAAAGGACAGTTGTTGAGGTTCAATGGGAAAAACTCATGTTGGTTGGGTAGAGATAGGAGTGGTTTGAAGTGTTGCTTTACTAGATGGTAGAGGTGTTGATTGAATAGGAGCAAGTGGTGGTGTTGGTTCAATAGAAGAGGAAGGAGGAGTTTGGATATAATTAATTGAGGATTTCTTAAAGGGTGAAGACTCGGTTGATGAAATTTCATAAACAAAGCAAGCGATCTTTCTAGGACGGCTTCTAGTTGATGAATATGCAATATATTGCTTTGTCATGGTGAGGAGTGTTTAGGGAATGAATTATCAGCGGAGAAAGATGATGTTGAGGTGTGGGATTGAAGTGTAAAACACACGTGAATAAATAGTGAAGGTTCATGCTAGAAGTGTTAATGTCACTACCATTAAAATCCTTAGAAATCTAATCATAAGCATGCAAAAGCTCAACTAACTGAGTTGTAATCTTCTAGGAGGATTATTAACGAGAGTTTTGAGTGTTGGAGTGGATAAAGGTAGGTTTTAAATGCATAAAATTATTTTTAAAAGACTTTTTGTACCCGGATCCGTCGGATCCTTCCCAAAAAGGATCGGACAAGCTTTAGCCAAAGGATCCGGATTTCTGAGCCAGAAAGACTGGGAGAAGGTTAATCATTTAAGAACTCTAGCCTATATAAGTAGATGCTATGAATTAAGGGAGTGTCCTTAATGGTTAAAATTCTAAGAACTTTAGCTAGTAATAAAAAATATAACAAATGATTAGTTTTATAAAGAAATGAGACCTAGAGAAAGCTAATAAATGATCAAAGAAATATCAAGTTGACTTTAATGGTGATCATTAGTGATAGAAACCAAGAAATGATTATATAGAAAAAATCTTAAAAATTATAAGAAATAGAAACTAACACTAGAGCAATTTTTAAGATAAAGAGAGAAGAGAAAATTCAAAATAAATGTGAAAGAAATGTGAATAAGTAAAGCAAGGTGAGAGAGAGAAGGCATAAGCACAATAATTAGAAATTATTAAGACCTTGAGAAATGAAAAATCAAAATCATTTTAGAAAGTTCTTAGATCATGCATACGAGAAAAAATGATCTAATGAGACTGAGGAAACCTAAGACATGACTAAAAGGGAATAATAGAATAATCTAATAAGGTCAAAAGAGTGAATGTGGGGTAACAACATAGTAAAAGTACATATGTCCAGCTAGTTCTTTCGGATCCCTTCCAAAATGGATTCGGTTAGTTATGTGCAATGGATCCGGCTTCTAAGAGCAAAACTGAGATAGTGGGCTTGCAAATGTATCAAGCATCTATCAAAACCCAAAATTATTCTCCTAGAAATGAACACAGTGTATTTCTAGCCTAGAAGGGCAAGAGAGGCAAGTATAACACATATATGACTAAGTAAATTAAAACCAGTTTTTGGTATATGATGAAAGTAATAGTAAAACTCCAAGATAGTGGTTAGTATAGATGCAAATATTCAAAGTACATCCAAACATATCAAATACATAGAGTACGACAAGTCTAGAAATATAATAAATAAACAAAGAATGTGTTAAGACAAAGTACCACAATTGTTCACACTTGACCAAATCACAACTTTCATAATCAATAATTTCACTTCTTCTTCCTGATTAAAATGAGCTAATTCCTGATACTTCAATCGTCGTTGTTGATTGTTGGATCATCAAGGGTGCATAGTTGATGGATGATTCGGGAATGAGAAATGACGATATATGTGAATCATTTAATGGTTCCATCACTCTACTGATAAGTGAGTATTGAGGACCTTAAAGATATGGGTGAATATGCATAAAGTGATGATAGAGAAGAGTTAGGAGCATCCCATAGGGTATCAGTTTATTTTTTACCCTTAAGATGTACAATCGCTTTGCGAAGAAATAAACAATATTGTATGGTTGTTGAGTTAGAAGACAATAATTCATATGAGCACAACACGCCGAAAGTTGCTCATGATTTTCCACAAGACTCAAGACATTTTCGCTTAGAATGACTGCCATTGTTTGTAGCACATATTTGAGTTCAAGTATAAGAATTTTGTGTGGATTAAGACAGTTGAAATGTTGAGGAGTATGAAGGAGACGAGTTATTTCTTCTGGAGAGGGTAGATATGAGCAATAGGGACTATTTTCCTCACGGTAGTTAAAGAGGGACTCAAGAGACCAATCCTCTATGTAGGCACATTGCCCATGACTTGAAATTTGGAGGATTTGAGAAAATTGCTCAAGAGTTAAGACAAACTTTTGGTTTTGGATCCAAAACCATAGTGACAAGTATTGATCCTCGTTACGTACGAGTTCAACTTGACGAAAGAATTCCAACACGAACCATGGAAACATTTTCTCGTTGATGGTGAGAAGACACTCAAATACTATGGTGCAGAATGACGTGTTTATTTCTTCTTGGAAAGTTAGAGATGAATCAACAATACGACCCTCATGAAAGAAACGAGAATCAATATTACAGAATCCACAAACATGGTTACTGGGGTGTTTGGTTCAAGCAAAATGTTGAGTGGAGTTGATGATCGAAGTCATACTCGTGAGATATATCGAGACCTATAAAAATGGATCAAGAATAATGGATATATATATATATATATATATATATATATATATATATATATATATATTGATGATGACTCTAACCAAACTAACTTAAATAGCTTGTTAAGGGTTTAATAACTTCGGATAAATCCTAAGATATTAACAATGAAACTCTTGAGTAATCTCTATTAAGTATCGAATTTACTTAACAAAGCTAAGAAGAATATAACTTTAACTTTCAACGATTTTATTAATAACACTAAATCTGCTTTATAGACTCTTTTAACAACTCTAAAACTCTAATATCAAATTCTCTAAATAATGCTACTGGGATTCTAAAACATATATATCTCTAATGCCAATCTAGGGGTCCTTTTATAGGCTCAAGGATAACCTAGTCGGTTTACAATTTGTATCCTTGTACGACAAGTAATCTAAACAAAGAATATTCTAGAATAACAAAGCTTTCCATAAACAAATATAGCAGTTCTTTAGCCTTGCGGTACTTTGACTTGATGAATTGCTGACTTTTCTTTAGCGGTGCTAGACTTTTCCGATTACTTTGTCAATCTTGATACTTTAACATTCTTGACACTTTAACATTCTTGACACTTTCATATCCCAACAATATCCTCCCCTAACTTGAATTCTACTTGCTTGACTTCAAGTTCCTTAATTATCTTAACTTACTGTAACCTCTTGAAAGGATTGTGTCTTTTGTCTTTGGATTATATACGTGCTTATATGATCATCAAGTATTTTTTAGAAATAATTCTTTTACAACATCATTCACAAGCTCCATCTTTTCAACACCTCAACATATGACAATTTGTACATTAATTCAGTTTAAATTGCAATCTATTCTCATCACTTCGAGGTGTCAAACTCCTGAGAGGTGAATCATTGAAAATTTAATGGATTTTGGTTTCTCTTTACAAAAGCCATTAATTACGGTAGCAAATGTTTTGATGTGTAAGATCATGGTACACTGATAACCATATGATTTTTTAGCAAATCATCGACTATCAGATTTGATTTGTCTTTACCAAAAGCATGCCCTTTTGGACTAGTTAGTTCTTTCATCTATGGTGAACTAATTACCAAATAATGGTTTTCCACATTTTACCAAAAGCCATTTTCTTGTGGGCTAGCCAACTCTTCACATTTCTGATATGGTGAGTTGATTACCATACAACTTATTAGCAAGTTGTCAACTATAAAACGAAATTGAGATATCTTTACGATTGTTTGCTCATGGATTAGCCAATCCTTTTGTAACCATGGTGGATTGATAACCTATGGTTATTACCATCTCAAAAACCATTTATTTCTTTTAACCTTTGTTTCAAAATATTTATCACTTAACAAAAGTTTTCTTTTCAAAATTATGCGGTTTAAAGGCTGCGAGTACTTTGATGAAAGTCTTGTTTGATCAATGATTTTTGAATAAAGTCTGAATTTTTCAAAATAATTTATTCAATCAAGATTCATACCGGTTATTCATCATCAGCCGATAGTAGTCCATCGATAAATAGTTTGATGACCATAAGAGCAATTTCATTATCTTCTTCAAGTTCCATCCCATGCTCTAGCATTCTTCTCATGAGATCGATGTAGAGGATATCTTCTATCTGCTAACATGTGAATCATAGTTCCATCTTCTAACTCTAGAACATGTACTCCAGATTCTTCAAAGAATCTCTAGCAAGTAATCTCCCAATCTTCTTGTTTTTTCCAAATCTCAGTAGTACTTGTTGGTTTCCCAGCGGTTGTGAGATCTCCAAGCAGATTAAACCAACTCCTTCGATGGATTGTGTTCAAAATATTCTCCACGACATGATATAAATGAAATAAATCCACTCATCTATTATATATATGCATAAATCCCATAACATATTGAACACCTGAAGCTTTCATCTTCTCATGAAACATGGATAGCTTTCATCCTTTGACTCAAAAACTTCAAAAGTAGTTATTGGAGATTTGTTCATTTTCATTTGACATCATCTTTAGAATACTCAAAATCTACAATCCTTAAGTAATTCGGTTCATCATTTGTTTGGACCTTAACTCAACTTTCTTTGATGTTTGTTGATCTACAACAGTTGTTCTTTTTCTTTTAAGCTTCCTTCTTTTCTTCTTCTTTTATCATCATCTTTATAGTCTTTGATACTATCAACTTGTTTACGATAATCTTCTTGATTCATATAACTCTTTCATCTCAACATACTTCAACTTTTCAAATCCTATCCTTGCTTCTTTAAATGCTATCATTGCATTCCTTTCCTTTGCAAGATTGGTCTTCTTGGTAGAAATATAGGAATAGGTGGCTGTAATGTTTTGCGGCTTCAACATTCAGTTCTTCTTGCAATTTCTTGCCTTCTCTATTCTTAGCTTCTTCAATTTCCTTAGCTTTTCTATCCTTAGCCTCTTCAATATCAATTCCATTCAATTCAACTTTGAAACTTTCTAGGCTCCTCATTCATAGCAAACGGCGATATGCTCACGGCTAAAGTAGGTTTTTTTCTTCTTTGTTTCTACCAACTTACCTTTTCCTTTATCTTTTGGATCTATAGAAGGTTGAGAAGCTCTTGCTGGTTCTTCTTTAATTCTGGATGCTAACACCCGGCTTTGATAAATCATGCAAGATCTCGGCAATGGTTTCATCATCACTTGCGGTATGTATAGGTTTGGGTGTATCGGCTTCCTTTTTAGGTATGATAGTTGAAGGACCAGGTTCCTCTTGATTAAAACAGTTGAAGGACTAGCTTCCTCTTCAAAATCTAACAGTCTTGGTGTAATTAACTCTTGCACTATGGGTTCCTTGAAAACAGTACTTTGATCATGGTACTTTTAACTCTAGTGCTTTCTTCCTCGTTACTTTCGATATTAACTGCTCATCGATACCTTGAGGTTGAACATTAGTACCTTGAGGTTCATCGGTTACCTTGAGTTTGAACATTGGTACCTTGAGGTTCATCGATTACTTGAGTTCGACTTCTTCATTCAAATTCTTATCTTCCAAATTCCTCCCCAATTGGAATGAAGATGATTGTTGAACCTTTTTTGCCTTTGGTTTTCTTAGAAATTGCCTAATGGCACGCCTTGCTTTCTTTGAGACTTGAAATAGATGATGATGTTGAACCAATGGCGGACAAATTCTTGATTCTTCTAAACTTAAGCTTCAACTTCTAATCATGTGCTTGATCTTCAAAATATTTCTTCAATCTTGTCAATTCTCTTGATAAAGCATAGTTGTTTAGAGTTGTACCCACAGGCTCCATAGCTTCTTCGACTCCTAAGTGGTGAATGTTCTTCTTGTTGAGAATCGAGAATGAGACTTGCGGAGAGGTGGAGGTGAAACGCAATATCTTCTTGAACTTGATTGCACAGTACCTGTGATGTAGTACCTTCTCGTCATCATCCTCTACAGCTCATGGCTTGAACAACCTGCATCATAGAAGTGGTTAATGGAGTATGCCTTCTAGTGAATAGATCACTTTTCCTAGCCATAAAAGTAAAAATCTTGGTGGTTGCACCACAAGCAGTGAGTAGATTGGTAGGCTTTGGTACATTTGCAAGTTGTTTATTCAGGAACACTTGAATAAACCTTGGATACATCAACCATCTTGAACCATGAGAGATGTGTGACCATCTAGGATTAGCCTTGAAAAGTTGAAAATGCGATTTGTAGCCAATCCACTATAGCAGGATGCTATATTAGACCCAAATTGCTCCCATGATGTACTCTTAGCACTAATACAATGAAGCAATACATGAACTAAATACTTTCAGTGGGGACAAAATAAGGGTTTCTTGATTGTTTGTTCAGTTAAGGACCCTTCATACCCAATGTCTACGAATGTATCATATGGTGCTTGCTCAAAACAAGCCCCTTCTTTCACAAGCAATAAATCTTCATGAATTGAGGCTTGATAACCTTCACAGTTCTTCGCAACTTTAGCTTGAATATACAATCATCATTCTCCATATCGCAGTTGCCCAAAATTGTTGAATCCGGGGCTCAATGATATCTGGTTCCACTAAAAGCATAACTAATCGGGACCCGTGAGAAAATCAATGATATCATGAAAGATCACATTAGCTTCGATCTTTTCTAAATTAGCCACCATGTTGTGTTTAGAAACGTATTACGATTTCCATTGATGATATGTGTACAGAAAGTGATATGATGAATAAAATGGGTGTGAGAGAGAAATATGGAAAAGATTATAGGTATCAATATGAGAGTGAAATTAGGAGTAGTTATTTATAGATAAGATTTAAAAAATCATACCATTATAACAAAGTTCCGTTAGTAGTAGTTACCCTCATATTACCGTTGAGCGGTACTTTGATAAGACAAAGTTCTTTCCACGTGTGGTACTTTCCAGGCAGTCGAGGCGGTTTTTTCCAAGCGGCTTTCATAAACCAAAAGCATTACTTTCCCATTCTCTTTCAATAGCAATCACAAATAAACATGAATATCCTCCCTCAAGCATAGGACTATACTTACACAAATAGTCCTCCTTAAATGTAGCTCGTTAGTTAATCATGCAATGCTTAACACCAAGTGATTGAATCTTGAAACATCAAAGCCTTTGGTGAGTAAATCGGCTAGATTATCATCGGTGAACCTTGACAACATTAATGAGCATGTGCTCATAACAATCTCTGATGAAGTGATGCCTAATTTGAATGTGTTTGGTCTTGGGATAAATGGATTCTTCACAATACAGATTGTACTCTCATTATCAATATTGATAGGAGTATTCTTGAAATTAAACCCATAGTCCAAGTTGATTAAATCCACAAAATTGTCCACAATGACTTGCGACGACCATATTCTTGTTAGGGATGTTCTTTTGCAATAGATTTCATTGCCATGAAATTAATCTTCTTCCAAGATATTGGCATCCTCCAGTTGTTGATCTTCCGTCATAGTTATCACCTGCATAATCACTATCGAAAAAGCTTCCAAGTGAAAAGGTGAATCCTTTGGATACCACAACTTAGGTTGTTGTTTCAAATAACTAAAAATTCTCTTCACTGCATTCATATGAGAGACCTTAGGTAAAACTTGATATCTTGCACATAAGCAAGCGAAACATGATATCAAGCTAAGATCAGATGAGATACATAAGACATCCAATCATGGATCTATATAACTTGACTTCAATAGGTTGGCCATCTTCATCCTTGCCCAATGAGTTGATAGATTTAATAGGTGTAGTAACAGGCTTCATTGCATCAAAATTGAACTTCTTAAGTATGTCAGATACATACTTGTCTTGACTTATGAAAATGCCCTCTTTGGACTGCTTAACTTGAAGTCCCAAAAAGAAAGTTAACTCACCCATTGAACTCATTTGAAATTCATTCTGCATCAGCTTCTCAAACTCATTGACCATGGATTGTTTGGTAGCTCCAAATATGATATCATCAACATATACTTGAACTAACATGATATCCTTCTTGTCTCTCTTGATAAACAAAGTCTTGTCAATGGCACCTCTCCTGTAACCATGTTGCAATAAGAAAGTAGAGAGCCTCTCATACTCTAGGTGGTGAAGGCCATAAAGAGCCTTAACCACCTTGTAGACTTTGTTTGAATGTGCAGGATCTTCAAAACCGGAAGGTTGCTTAACATACACCTCCTGTAATCTTGCCATATAAAAGGCACTTTTGACATCCATCTGGTAAACACGAAATCCTATATATGAAGCAAACAAGAAAAATTCTAATGGCTTCTATCTCTTTGGAGCAAATACTTCATCATAATCCTCCTTCTTCTTATGCAGGCCTTGAGCTACTAACCTTGCCTTGTTCTTGATGACATTCCTCGTTCATCTCTCTGACTCTGAAAACCCATCTTGTACCAATGACCTTCTTTTATCGGTAGATAGATCATAGTACAAACTTCTTGAAGTTTAAATTGAAGAAGTTCTTCTTGCATAGCTTCAACCCAATCTCTTTTAGATAATGCTTGAGCTATGTTCTTGGGTTCTTCTTGAGAGATAAAGCAAGTGAACAGGAATGTTTGATGATCCTTATGATTTAACTTTGTTTTGTTTATAAACAAAGCTAAGCAAAGCATTATGTGGTGTAGAATAACCCTTAGCTTTGGTTCTTGTCATCACTCCAAAAGTTGAAGGACCAATGATTTGATCATTGAGGATGATTCTTATGAATTCTTAAGATAGAGCTGTGGAGCTTCATAATTATCTTCCAAATTTGTGAAATCAGCATATTTATTGGAATCTGAGAAAATACCTTCATTATCTAACTCATCATCGTTATCCTCTACTAGGCATGGTAGGATCATCCAAATCATCCAAAGTCTTGTCAATATGTGCACAATACTTTGATCGAATCTGTCACCCAAAGTCTTGGTGAACTCGGCAGTCTTGTTCTTTTTCTTTGCGTGTTCATAAGCTCTTCTTTGTTCATCATTATAAGAATGTGCTATAACATCTTGAAAAAGCATCTGATTAAGTTCCTCTTATAAAGCTTGATCCTCAGCAGATAGTGAGGATTTTGGTTGATAGTACTTTGCTTTGGATCAACGGAATTATTGGTTCTTCATGAGGAACAACTCAGGTCTAATATGGACTCCATGGACAACATCTGTAAATCCTCTCCATTATGCACGGGTTGATTTTCTTCTCTAAGGTACATAATTGAAGAGTCAAAACTTCAAGATCAAACATCCAATGGACCTTTACCCTTGATTTTCTTGATCTCCTAAAAATTCAACATGAAGACAATCTTGAACCTTGTGACTTCGGTTGCACTCTAAAGCCCTTCTGAGTGCATTACCATAATAAGTATCCTTCCGACTTGCCATCAAACTTGCCCAAATTATCAATTGTGTTGAGAATAGTTAGAGGGCATCCAAAAGGATTCATAAATCGACTGTTGGGTTTGGTTCCCATCAACAACTCATAAGGTGTCTTCATCTGAGGTTTTGTAGTGATACTCTGCGCACATAGCAGCACCGAGACCCAGAATTGAATAGGTAATTGTGAATCTGCAAGCATAGTTCTGGCTGCTTCAATCAAAGTCCTATTCTTTCTCTCTGCAACACCATTCTGCTGTGGTGTTCTTGCAATCTTGAATCCTCTTGATCCCTTTGTTGGCACAAAATTCATCCATAAGATTGTTCTTGAATTAGTCCATTATCACATCTAATACCTCTAACTTTGAGTCTCAATTGGTTTTCAAGTGCTATTATAAGATTATGAATATCATCAAATGTATCATCTTTAAATCCCAAGAAAAATACCCAATTGAATACAATCATCTGTCACTACTAAACAATACTTCTTGTTTAGACTAGCAACAAAGCAGGTCCAAACAAATCCATGTGTAACAACTCAATGGTTCTCTAAGAGTCCGTCCTCAAGCTTCTTGCATGAAGCTTTATGTTGTTTACCCTTCTTGCACGCCAAACAGGGGTGATCATTCTTGTAAGTCTTTGAAGGTAAACCTCTAACTAAATTTCCTTTGACCGGTTGTGATATTCTTGAAATTTACATGGCCCAATCTTCTATACCACTGATGTGCTTCTTTAGATGTTGCTTTTGCCACTAAACATGTGGCTCTCCCAGAAGAGTGAAGACTCTCTTCATATCCAGGTGTACACATCATTGGTTCTTGGTACTCAAAGTACTACCAAGTTATCATCAGGGCTTGAAATCGAGGAAAGGATGAGACATTACTATGGATGAATAACGGGATGCTTTTATCAATTTGAGAGTGACAAAGGTTGAACTTGAGCTCCTTCACATATCTAACATTCTCAAAATCTATCGCCACCTTTGATGGTTCCTTTTCAAGTGATTCTTCCTCCAGGATAATTCCCAAATGCAACTTTTCCCTCCACATATAGATCTAAATCTGCCGAATCTCCTTTTCTCTCATACTTCGAACAACCACTATCCACAATAAGATGATCTTTAAGCTCCTCTTACTTGCCCTGCTTTAAAGATACAAGGTTAGTGTCTTTTAGGAACCCAGCCATTCTTGACTTGTGTTCCCCTTGGAGAGTAACATACTTAAATTCCTTGAGTATGTAATCCTCCACGAGTTTTTATAGACGAGAATCAAGCATTATCTTTTGTTTCAAAACTTGTGATGGATTTTTTAAAACTTTCTTTTTCAACAAAAATCTCTTTTTCTTTTCAACAAAATCATCTTTATCAAAATCACAGTTTCAGTACTTGTTGAAAGTGTTTTTCATTCATCAGTACTTTCCTTGACCCATTTAGTTTTAACTTCGGTGAAGAGTCTCTGAGCTAACTACTTTCTTGGAGTTGTAGCGCCTTCTAGATTGATAGTAATTAGATCTCCTAGGGTTCCTATTCCAAGTGTTTGGTGACGGCGGTACTTTGAGAAAGTATTGTATTTTGCTTGATTACCTGGAAAGTGTTTCAAGATACTTGGAGGTTTTGAAAAGGTCTTCGATGAGGGTACCTGGTGGTCTGTGAGAAGTTTCTATGGTTAACCCTATGTGAATGATTCCAGTTGGTCTAGTCTCCACTTGGTTTTTGGTTATGTTCATTCTTGGGGAACTTACTTAGGTACTCTGAATGTAAGTCATAGTCCTTAATCAAATGATCGGGACTAAAACAAGGAAAACATAGTTTTTGATCTGTAATCCCAAAGTTTCTTCTTATGTGTGTATGACCTATCCTGTCTTCTAGGTGAATGATTAAAACTATTTTGACCAAAATTATCCTAGAAAGGTTTAGCGGTGTCTTTGAAAAGGTTTTCTTAAAGATGCTATGCTGAGGATGTAGTACTTTGATGCTGCTTGGCTTTAGCATCATCTACCTTAGGTGTCTCTTGATTTCTTTTGGGTTTCAGGACCTAGATTGACCAATAAGCTTCTTCCTAAACTCTAACTCTCACACCAAAAGCGAGAAACATCAGGCCTAGGAGGTTGATGACTACTAGTGGGATGAGGGACATCATGATAACCTTTGTCTTTCTTATATTCAGGAGGTGTTTCACTAATTGAGTCCTCATTACTTGATGTGTCTACATAATTAATGAGCTCATCATCACTAGTGGTTATATCCTCAAAATTACATTCATCCTGATCACTAGGTGGGTTTTCTATACTATTAAAGTCCATACCAAAACCTAGGCCGAGTTTAAAGTAAGCTCTTCTCTGTTTTCAACATAACATGAGACACCGATTGTCCCAAAGCAAACTTTTCTAGCAATTCATCTTTCTTCTTAGTTAGTTTCTCAATTTGGAGATCTTACAATTTAACTTCCATTCCTTAATTTTAATTGATAATCACTTGTTCATACTTTTACGCAAAGCCATTTCATTATTTTCATGAGTTATTATTTTGGCTTCCATAGACTCTAAGGTTATTTGATAACTGCTACCTCGAACCTAGCCTTTATCTGTTATCTCTTTCGGCCACATAACTATTCAGTACTTTTTGATAAAAGTCATGACAATTGGAACATACCTCAGAGATAGGTGGTGAACTTGGTGAAGTAGCCATCATAGCAAGTAGAACAGGATCATCTTCACTCTCCATGCTCCAATCAAAGCTTCCTAAACCATCTCTGTATTCCAAAGCAACATGTTCAGGTTCCTCATCAAAAGCTGTGCTCTAATCAAACTCTTTTACTGACTCCTCCATAGCTACCATACAGTAGGTTACTGGTTCATCATCAAACTCAGCACTCCAGTCAACCTTTGATAAACTTTCTTGAGCAACCAAAGCTTTTGTTTCAGTAATAGGAATTTCTTTAAGCTCTAGCTTTGGTTTCTCAGTCATCGTGTTTGCTTGATATTTAGCAAACCTGCATTCCCTTGCAAAGTGTCCAGTCTTTTGACAATTGAAGCATTCAATTTTGGATTTGTCAAAAGTAATTCCCTGTTTTGGTTTGAAGTCAATGTTTTTTCCTGTCTTTTTCATATACTTCTTGATCCTTGTAATGATCATAGCAACTTGCCACCTGATATCAATTTCTTCGAGAGCATCCTCTTCAATCTGTGAGAGATCTTCTTCATAAGTGACAGGTAAAGAAGCTTGCTGTGCAAAGAAAGAGCATACGACTTCATCTGAGTGGATGGTATTAGTTGGAGGAGGGTAGGCAACAGTACTTTGAGCAACAGTACTTGGAGTATGAGAAGCAGTACTTTTAGTTGAAGTACTGCCTCTCTTTTCAGATGACAAAAAGGCTATACTGTGAGACTTTGAACTAGTTTGACCATTCATCTCATGCTCATACACCTTCAGATGATTTTAACGATCATCAAAGTCCATGACATCCAAACCAGGTTGTCCTCTGATCATTGTAGCAAACACATGCCATGTTGATGGCAAACTCCTTAAGAACTTTAGATTAGCATCTTCAACTGAAACACGTGCTTTGTACAGCTCGGCGAGGAGATTTTGGAATCGTCAGTGGCACATCAAGGCTTTCTCTTTCTCCAACAGAAGGGTTTCACAGTTTGCTTATGATTTCATGCATCTTCTTGGAAGCATCATTACCTCCAAACCTTGTCTTGAGCAGCCCGAGTTGCTTTGCATCTTTAGCATCATGAAACTTGAGGAGATGACCATCGGAATGGCGGAACAAGAGATGTTGAGTGCCTTCTCTTGATTCCTATTGTTCTTTTTTGGTAGGGTGCTTAGGTGCTTTGGGTTGTCCAGGAATATCAATAGGTTCTGGAACGACTTCATTAGCATTGAAAATTATATTCCATAGTGCATGGTCTGTAATTGCAATATACTGCCTCATCTTCATACTCCATAAGTTGTATTCTCCCTTCTTAATGATGGGTATCCTGAGTGAGGTGATGGATGGTGGTGGAACAGCTTCAGTCGACATCTTTAGGTTTTGTTAACTAGGTTTTAGGGTTTCTTCTTAGTCAGAGTTTCCACACAAGCTCTGACACCAATTATTGGATCGATGTACTCTAACCAAACTAACATAAATAGCTTGTTAAGGGTTTAATAACTTCGGATAAATCCTTAGTTATTAACAATGAAACACTGAGTAATCTCTATTAAGTATGCGGAATTTACTTAACAAAGCTAAGAAGAATATAACTTTAACTTTCAACGATGTTATTAATAACTCTAAATCTGCTTGTTATGCAGACTCTTTTAACAACTCTAAAACTTTAATATCAAATTCTCTAAATAATGTACGTACTTTAGGATTCTAAAAATATATATATCTCTAATGCCAATCTAGGGGTCCTTTTATAGGCTCAAGGATAACCCTAGTCGGTTTACAATTTGTATCCTTGTACGACAAGTAATCTAAACAAAGAATATTCTAGAATAACAAAGCTTTCCATAAACAAATATAGCAGTTCTTTAGCCTTGCTGTACTTTGACTTCGAGAGTAGTACTTTGACTTTTTCTTTAGCAGTACTTAGACTTTTTCCAGTACTTTGTCAATCTTCAGTACTTTAACATTCTTCAGCACTTTAACATTCTTCAGCACTTTCATATCCCAACAATCCTCCCCTAACTTGAATTCTACTTGTTTGACTTCAAGTTCCTTTGTGAAATTATCTTTAACTTCTGTTAGCCTCTTGAAAAGATTGTGTCTTTGTCTTTGGATTATATTTGTGCTTTTACCAGTATCATCAAGTATTTTTAGAAATAATTCTTTTACAGCATCATTCAGCAACACAGCAACATATGACAATTTGTACATTAATTCAGTTTAAGTTGCAAGCTATTCTCATCACTTCCAGGTGTGTAAACTCCTATGAGAGGTGAATCATTGAAAATTTAATGGATTTTGATTTCTCTTTACCAAAGCCATTAACTCTGAAGTAGCCAAATGTTTTGATGTGTAAGATCATGGTAC
Organism: Chrysanthemum makinoi; assembly: GCA_910596185.1. Classification (NCBI taxonomy): domain Eukaryota; kingdom Viridiplantae; phylum Streptophyta; class Magnoliopsida; order Asterales; family Asteraceae; genus Chrysanthemum; species Chrysanthemum makinoi. The sequence continues at coordinate 270,216,896 of OU343217.1, forward strand.
ACTGATAACCATATGATTTTTAGCAAATCATCAGCTATCAACAGATTTGATTTGTCTTTACCAAAAGCTGTACCATTTTGGACTAGTTAGTTCTTTCATCTATGGTGAACTAATTACCAAATAATGGTTTTCCACACCTTTACCAAAAGCCATTTTCTTGTGGGCTAGCCACTCTTCACATTACATATGGTGAGTTGATTATCATACAACTTATTAGCAAGTTGTCAACTATAAACGGTTTGAGATATCTTTACCAGAGTCGTTTTCTCATGGATTAGCCAATCCTTTTGTAACCATGGTGGATTGATAACCTATTGTTGTTACCATCTCAAAACCATTTATTTCTTTTAACCTTTGTTTCAAAATATTTATCACTTAACCAAAGTTTTCTTTTCAAATTAGTAACGGTTTAAAGGCTGCAAGTACTTTGATGAAAGTACTGTTTGATCAGCGATACTTTGAATAAAGTCTGATTTTTCAAAATAATTTATTCAATCAAGATTCATACCAGTTATTCATCATCATCAGCAATAGTAGTCCATCTGATAAACAGTTTGATGACCATAAGAGCAATTTCATTATCTTCTTCAACTTCCATCCCATACTCTAGCATTCTTCACATGAGATATGATGTAAGAGGATATCTTCTATCTGCTAACATGTGAATCATAGTTCCATCTTCTAACTCTAGAACATGTACTCCAGATTCTTCAAAGAATCTCTAGCAAGTAATCTCCCAATCTTCTTGTTTTTTCCAAATCTCAGCAATACTTGTGTCTTCAGTTTCCCAAACATTTGTGAGATCTCCAAGCAAGATTAAACCAACTCCTTTTGATGGATTGTGTTCAAAATATTCTCACACGACATGATATAAATGAAATAAATCCACTTTATCTATTATATGCAATAAATCCCATAGCATATTGAACACCCTGAAGCTTTCATCTTCTCTGTGAAACATCAGATAACTTTCATCCTTTGAATCTACAACTTCAAAAGTAGTTATTGGAGATTTGTTCATTTTCATTTCAGCATCATCTTTAGAATACTCAAAATCTACAATCCTTAAGTAATTCCTAAGTTCATCATTTGTTTCAGACCTTAACTCAACTTTCTTTGATGGCTGTTGATCGACAACTTCAGTTGTTCTTTTTCTTTTTAAGCTTCCTTTTCTTTCTTCTTCTTTCTGAACATCATCATCTTTATAGTCTTTGATACTATCAACTTTTTTATGATAATCTTCTCTAACAGCTTCATATAACTTTTTCATCTCAACATACCTCAACTTATTCAATCCAATATATCCTTGCTTCTTTAAATAAGCCATCATTGAATTCCTTTCCTTTGCAAGATTTGGTCTTCTTGGTAGAGTAGAAATAGGAATAGGTGACTGTAATGTTTCAGCAGCTTCAACATTCAGTTCTTCTTGCAATTTCTTAGCTGCTTCTCTATTCTTAGCTTCTCTATCCTTAGCCTCTTCAATATCAATTTCAGCATTCAATTCAGCTTGAAACTTTCTAGCTGCTTCCCCATTCATAGCAACTTGGCACCGCCTCATTGCTAAAGTAGGTTTCTTTTTCTTCTTTGTTTCTACCAACTTACCTTTTCCTTTATCTTTTGGATCTATAGAAGGTTGAGAAGCTCTTGGTGGTTCTTCTGTAATTCCTAGAATGCTAACACCCCTTGGCTTTGATAAATCATGCAAGATCTCAGCAATGGTTTCATCATCACTTGCAGTATGTATAGGTTTGGGTGTATCAGCTTCCTTTTCTGGTATGACAGTTGAAGGACCAGCTTCCTCTTCAGTTAAAAAAGTTGAAGGACCAGCTTCCTCTTCAAAATCTATCAGTGTTGGTGTAATTAACTCTTGCCTGTAGGTTCCTTGAAAAGCAGTACTTTGATCATCAGTACTTTTAACTCTAGTGCTTTCTTCCTCAGTACTTTCGATATTAACCTGCTCATCAGTACCTTGAGGTTGAACATTAGTACCTTGAGGTTCATCAGTACCTTGAGTTTGAACATTAGTACCTTGAGTTTGAACATTAGTACCTTGAGGTTCATCAGTACCTTGAGGTTCAGCTTCTTCATTCAAATTCTTATCTTTCAAATTCCTCCCCAATTGGAATGAAGATGATTGTTGAACCTTTTTGCCTTTGGTTTTCTTCTGAAATTGCCTAACTGGCCTGCCTTGCTTTCTTTGAGACTTGAGAAATAGATGATGATGTTGAACCAATGGCCAGACAAAATTCTTGATTCTTCTAAACTTAAGCTTCAACTTCTTAATCTGTGTAGCCTGATCTTCAAAACATTTCTTCAATCTTGTCAATTCTCTTGATAAAGCATAGTTGTTTAGAGTTGTACCCTCAGGCTCCATAGCTTCTTCAGCTCTTCTAAGTGGTGAATGCTCTTCTTGTTGAGAATCAGGAACAGAGACTTGTGGAGAAGGTGGAGGTGAAACTGCAATATCTTCTTGAACTTCAGTACTTTGCGAAGCAGTACCTTGTGATGCAGTACCTTCTCTGACATCATCCTCTGCAGCATCAGCTCTGATGGCTTGAACAACCTCCATCATAGAAGTGTTTAATGGAGTATGCCTTCCAGTGAATAGATCACTATTCCTAGCTATAAAAGTAAAAATCTTGGCTGGTTGCACCACAACAGGTAATAGACAGCTTTGGTACATCTGCAAGTTGTTTATTCAGAAAACTTGAATAAACCTTGGATACATCAACCATCTTGAACAACGAGAGATGTGTGAAAGCATGCCATCTAGGATTAGCCTTGAAAAGTTGAAAATGCGATTTGTAGCCAATCCCACTATAGCAGATGCTATGTTAGACCCAAATTGCGCCGATGATGTACTCTTAGCACTAATACAATGAAGCAATACATGAACTAAATACTTCTAGTGGGGACAAAATAAGGGTTTCATGAATGTTTGTTCAGTTAAGGACCCTTCATACCCAATGTCTCTGAATGTATCCCAAATCAGTTGCTTATCAAAACAAACAACCCCTTCTTCATCAGCAAGCAATAAATCTTCATTAATTGAGGCTTCAGTAACCTTCATAGTTCTCCCAACAACTTTAGCTTGAATATACGAATCGTCATTCTCCATATGAACCCTAACAGTTGCCCAAAATTGTTGAATCCAGGGCTCAATGATATCTGGTTCCACTTAAAGCGCATAACTAATCGGAGACCCAGTGAGAAAATTAATGATATCATGAAAGATCACATTAGCTTCAGTCTTTTCTAAATTCGCCACCATGTTGTGTTTAGAAACTGTATTACGATTTGCCATTGATGATATGTGTACACAGAAAGTGATATGATGAATAAAATGGGTGAAAGAGAGAGAAATATGGAAAAGATTATAAGGTATCAATATGAGAGGAAATTCGAGAGTAGTTATTTATAGATGAGATTTAAAAAAAAATCACAGCCATTAATAACAAAGTTACCGTTAGTACTAGTTACCCTTCAATATTACCGTTGGAATAGTACTTTGATAAGACAAACAGTTCTTTCCACGTGTGCAGTACTTTCCAGAGCAGTACTTTCCAAGCAGTACTTTCATAAAACCAAAAAGCAGTACTTTCCCATTCTCTTCTTTACAATAGCAAATACAGCAAATAAACATGAATATCCTCCCCTCAAGCAATGCATAGGACTATACTTACACAAAATAGTCCTCCCCTGAAATGTAGCTCAGTAGTTGATCATGCCAATGCTTACCACCAAGTGATTGAATCTTTAAACATCAAAGCCTTTGGTGAGTAAATCAGCTACATTATTGATAACATCAAATAGTCCTGAATATTAAGTGTCAATTGCCCCCGTTAATGCTCGTTATTTATATCATTTATATGGATTTACGCTTGTTTTCCATTGTTTTACACTTTCAGGTAAATTGCGAGCATTGGAGCTAAAGAGGATTTATCACAGTATGTTTATTTTGAAGAGGTTACAGCGTAACTCGTCTCTCACATTCTGTAGTAACTATTGCGTGACCCTGAAGTCCAACTCATCAAGAGGTTATGGCGTAACTCCTTCCAAAGATTACGACGTAATTCCATTAGGTCAAAAGAGGTTCCACGCATGCTGATACTTACGCCGTAACTCTGCATCACTTACGTAACGGGTTTATTGAAGACTACGCGTAACCACTTATAAGGTTACGTAGTAACTAAGATCTAGTGCTTTTATGACTGAATAGAAGGTTACGGCGTAAATCATCTATTGGATACGCCGTAACCCAGACCTGGCCTATAAATACCCCACGAATTCCAGCATTTCTAATCATCCCATTCCACACACAATACACTGAGAACGTAGGAAAATACTCAAGGAAGGTCTAAGGAAGCATACGGAGCTGTTTCCAAGGGAGAAGTCACACCATTACGATAAGCTTTAGCGTTTATTATTTCTTTTATTTTCAATTCATGTATTTCGTACCTTTGAATATTGAATTGATGTGCATGATTAATATGAGCGGCTAAGCACCCTTTGGTGCTAGCCTAGTTATGATTCCTTAATTGTTTTGTTTGCGTTTACCTTTACTTCCGTACAATTATTTCTAAGTGTATGCATGCATAGTTCTTTGGTAGTCACCCCTGGTTCAGTAGTTTTGAATGGCGGTAGAGGCCAATTGCCTAGGAGATATGACCAACTGACCCTAGGTGAGCGGACTGAGACGGGAAGGGTAAGATATGACCAACTGACGACCCTTTCTACTTGTGCGATTTGACCAACTGATCACCTATCGTTTGGATGAACTTAAGAATTGGGTGTGTAGTGTCTAAGTTCCTAACGGCCGGGCACTCACTATTTAGAATCTAGCATGTAGCGGTACTTAATGACTCGGCTTAGGGGACCAGGAACAACAGGACTTATGATAGTGCGCCTGATTTCTCCTGTGGTGGCATCTTTGCTGATAGGTTAGGGCGAATTGACCAAATGTTGTCCTCTCGAATTTGACCCCACTTAAAGTAATTGGAAGTAGGTAGACGTAGACATAACTAGTTAGGAGGATTAACTAGGTTAGCACCACTATTCCTCTATTGATTTCCTTTCTACCATTTTATTTCTTTTATATTCTGCATTAGTAGTTTAATTAATTAAAACACTATCAAACCATTTATATTCTGTGACAATTAGACTTAGTAATTATCCGACACACATAGCTCTTGGGACGACCTCGGCTTTACTATTTACTACACACGACCGGGTACACTGCCCGTTAGTGCATTAGGGTAGACCATCGGTATAGCGAGACACTATAAATATTAAGACTGGTCAGTGATAAAACCTGCATCAACTTTTTGGCGCCACTACCGGGGAGCTATATTAGGATTAATTTTAAGTCTTTCATTTCATATTTAAACTTTTCTCACGATCATATTTCAAGTTTTCAGGTACCATGGAAGCCATTAACATCGATAACCTCACTCTTGAGGTATATTTGGCATTAACAAGAGAAGAACAAGGGCCAGGGATTGTAAGGCCGGCCATTGCAGAAGATGCTCAATTCGAAATTAAACCTCAATTCATGAGGGAATTACGTGCAAACCCCTTCTATGGAAGCATCGCCGATGATGCCCATGAACATGTGAACAACGTCGAATACATTGTCGACCTATTCAAAATCCGAGAGTCTCACACGATGCTATAATGCTAGGAGTATTCCCTATTTCTCTTACGGGAGCTGCAAAAAGATGGGTCGATCGATTACCTGCAGGGACTGTCAACACTTAGCCTATCTTAAAAAAATATTTCATTCAGAGATATTGTCCTCCATCAAAGGCGGCCAAGCAAATGGAGGAAATTCATAACTTCAAGCAAGAGGGAGATGAAATATTATACCAAGCTTGGGAAAGATACAACGAATTGTTATACAAGTACCCTACTCACGATCTTAACAGCCAACAAAAAGTGAACGTCTTTTACAAGGGACTGAACATCTCTTCAAGACAAATGATTGATTCTCAAGGGCCGATTCCTAGTATGACACCCACCATGGCTTTGGAAACTATTCAAAAAATGGCAGACCACTCTCACAAATGGAACAATGGAGGAAGAAACCATAGTAAAAATAATGATATTGAGGTCCTTGCAGCAATAAACAACAAATTAGAGAACCTTGGAAGAGAAATGAAGAAGCTCAAGGAAAATGTGCATTCCATTCAAGTGGAACGAGATGGGGGTCATCCTTCAAAAAATTGTTCCTCCAATGAAGAAGTTTAAAGGATCGGTGAAGTGAACTATGGAAAAGAATTCCCTTTCAAAAGCTACAATAATTATGGACCTAGGTACCGTGAAAAATCCCTTGGGTTCTACACAAAAATCAACAATAATACTCCTAAACCGAGTCTTGATGAAATAATGCACCGACACATTGAAGAATCGACAAAAAAGGAAGATAGGCTCAAGGAATGGATGACCAAAGTTAAGGAGGACACCAATATGAACCTATGTAACCAAGATGCTGCAATTAAGAACCTCGAGACAAAATTGGACAATTAGCTAAGAACCTCGCAACTAGTAATGCTAAAGCCACTTCCTGCAAAGCCATATTTTCACAGGATAAAGAAAAGAAGGAGCAATGCACATCCTCTATCACTAATGATCTCTCTGGGATTAACTACCTAAGAGAGGATGATAAAGCTAAAGACGACGAGTTCCTACCTAGCCAACTTCCTGAGAAGGTGCAGCCGAGGAAAGTTTTATTCTCCCTTGTACTATTGGTAATATTAAGATTCCATAATAGCTGATTTAGAAATTGGGGTTAACCTTATCTCAACTACTTTATTCGATAAAATCAAACTTACCAATTTAAAAGAAACAACTATTATGATTGATATGGCCGGACTCCTCTAAGGCTGTAGAGCATGCAGGGGATTGTGAACAATGTGCTTTTGAAAATTGGAAAATTTTTCTTCCCCACCGATTTTGTAGTTATTGACATGGGAAAGCGGGAGGCTTACAACTTGATTGTTGGAAGACCATTTTGGCCACTGTAGAGCTCAAACCATGGTTTTGAAAAACAAATTTCCTTGGGACGAAAGGACGAATAACTTTTAGTATGAGCGAGCATTTAAAACCAAAGCGAAATTTCTAATAATGTTCAATCAATAAACCCCACTCTACACTTTAAGAATATTGCGATAATCGTAAAGAAAGTGTTGATCATTGTAAAAGCGGCAGGATGAAATTGTTCATAGCATTGAAGAAACTACGAGTCCTAATAAACACTTTTGCAACTTCGTTGTTAACAAAAGAATCACGAATCGACGCCACCATTTACTCGTCCTCAAAAATGTGAAAGAAAAGTTAATAAATGGATTTACCCTCATAAGGGAGAAAAACATGATGTTGAATTAGCATTGGAAGATTGGTACAAATTAAAGCTTGGAAGCTCAAAATTGATTAAGGACTGATCAAGCGGTATGGGTGCAACCATATCCGACATCATAGTGGAACAAGATCAAACATCAGCATTACGATAATATTATTAAGATGATGACCATGTAGAATCATGTGATAAATGGCTTTCACATAAGTTGGGAACGGATTGTGCTCAATAAATCTACAGAAAAAAAGGCGATAATTGGATGAATGAACACCAGCGAGTAATGGAAGTGGGAATGTTCAAAGACCATAGGCCAGCGATGCTGAGTCTAACTGAAGACTTCGTTAATAAAGAAAAGTGCTCTTTCGGGAGACAAACCGAATTATCCCTTTCTTTTGTTTTTATTTCCTTTCTGTTGGGTTTTGTGTTTTCTAACCGTTTTTGCTGGAGACAATGAAGTAATTACTGCTGCGGTTACTAATCTGAACAGTTACGGCATAACTCATCTTGGTGATTAGTAATAACCACATTTTAGCATAATTCTTGGCGTTACCAACTACGGTAATACCATCGATGGTTCGCCGTAACCATTCGCTTCATCTCATACCGGTTTTGCAAGATTACGGTAACTTTCTCTTATGGAGTTCGTAACTCTCTACTTAATTCTTTCATTTTAAAACCACGGTAACCTTGTATTAGTTTTTAAATGAACTTTGTGAGTGTGTTCCCTATAAACCCTCACGATACTTCACTCGTCCACTTGGGACACCAAGTGGTTTAGGCTTGTTGCATTCGCTAAATCTGCAAGTGATTCCTGAAGTGGGTTAGGTTTGTTTTTCATTTTATTTTTTTCTTTTTAGCATTATGCTTCGGTGTATTGTGATTTGGTTGAAGTTTGCTCATGGCTTTAGCGAAGGCACGATCCTTTCTCGTGGGCCTTCTTCTTTTTTGGAAATTCGGGGATCTAGCTCTAATTCTACCTTTCTCTTCACCTTTATTTTAATGCCTAGTACAAAAGGGACTTTGTACAATTCAAGTGGGGGGACGGGGGTAGAATTATCTCTTGAACTTTATTTCGCCCTCATTTTTCTAGTTTATTTTGAAAAAATTATGCCATTTTTTATATTTTGACATGTTTTTCCAAACCTAACTAGATTATACCTTAGCCGAGCACATACAACCCTTGATATTACATGGTGAGATTAGCCTTATCCGTTTCCTATATTTTTACCCAAATCCACAAATTATGAGGTGTCTTGGTAGCTTGTAAACTTTAGAACTTGGCCTTTGCATCATTTGAGACCATAGACGAGGTATGTTGAGTTAGCTCGATGTATTTGGACTTTTCGGTTTTAGAAGCGATATTATAGGATTATCACCCAAAAAGCATACCATTGTGAGTCTATCGATTAGTCACCTTGACTTTTCGACCCCCATGTGAAACCCTTTTGTTGCACTCCCCTTTAGTGCAATATACCCATGGATACACCCTTACAGAACCATTCCTTTCATTTTGTCACCCCAATATATTGTTTCATTACACTTACACACTTAGCCTACCACAGCAGTCTTTATTTGTAATTGGAAGTCATTTGCCTAAGTTCAAGGTTAAGTGGAAAGGTTTGGAAATCCGCGCTTTCATTGACAACAATTATGAAGATCATTGAAGACCCCCTGAATTCCCATTGTTCATCTCAAGTGGGAGGATGTTATGTTATCATGTTCAAAAAGTTAGTTGATTATGATGATTTTGTAAAGTGCAATGTTATAAGCACTATAGTATGAGCTTTATTGTTGAGTATCGAGGAGGCCACCTCGGTCACATTTGAAGATTGGAGTTAGAGTAATACCAACTGAAGAAGAATGGTAGTGTGCCCATCACGGCGTCCTCTAATGACACATCTACCTTGCATTTCATGATCCGGTCTCTAGACTTCTAAGCTTGAACTTTAGGCGGACGGTAAGTGGTGATGACTTAATTATAGATATAGACTACACCTTGTTTTCATTTTACACCAATTATACATCCCATGTCTTATCCTACCCTTCAGTCATGAAGCATGTCTAGGTGATCTGATGAGCAATCTTTGGTGTCTTGGCCATGGATTTGGTCATGTATCGATTGATTTTGTCCACTTAGTGACATGTTAGTAATAATGAGTCACCCCTAACCTTTGTCGTGTCTACCCATATTGCCTTGCCGAAATTGTTTAGCCCTTAACTCCGATGGTGGAGATTTGGTAACTTCAGCTTATGATAGAATACATGCTATGGTATGCGATTGAGTGATGCCAAAGATTGACACTAGAATAGTTGAGATTTGAGTGTTTGTTCCCTTTGCGAGGTGTTGGCTTTGTTTTATTCTAGCATAAGGGATTTGTAAATTCATATTTTCTAGGTTTTGGAAGATATCTTTTTAGGAATCTATCTAATAAGGTCTATTGAGGGCAAGTGTAGAGTTCAAGTGGGGGATATTTGATAACATCAAATAGTCCCAGATATTAAGTGTCAATTTCCCCCGTTAATGCTAGTTATTTATATCATTTATATGGATTTACGCTTGTTTTCCATTGTTTTACACTTTCAGGTAAATGGCGAGCATTGGAGCTAAAGAGACGCGGAAATGGAAACGTTACTAAGGATTTATCAGGTATGCTTATTTTGAAGAGGTTCATGGCTTCGTCTCACATTCTGTAACTATTGCCACGAAGTCCAACTCATCAGAGGTTGCGGTAACTCCTTCCAAAGATTACGACGTGATTCCATTAGGTCAAAGAGGTTCCACGCGCGATGCCGTAACCATCGCTTGACGGGTTTATTGAAGACTTACGGTAACCACTTATAAGGTTCTGTATTCATGAGATCTAGTGCTTTTGGAATAGAAGGTTGCAGTATTAACTTCATCTATTGGATTACAGTAACCCGACCTATTCTCAAATACCCGAGAATCCGATTTCTAATCATCCCATTCCATACACAATACTCGAGCGTGGGAAAATACTCAAGGAAGGTCTAGGGAGTATCTGAGACTTTGTTTCCAAGGGAGAGTCACACCATTCGATAAAGCTTTAGCGTTTATTATTTCTTTTACTTTCAATTCATGTATTTGATACCTTTGAATATTGAATTGATGTGCATGATTAATATGGCTGACTAAGAACCCTTTGGTGCTAGCCTAGTTATGATTCCTAATTGTTTTGTTTTGCGTTTACACTTCCAGTACAATTATTTCTAAGTGTATGCATGCATAGTTCTTTGGTAGTCACCCACAGTTTGGTAGTTTTGAATGGCGGTATAGGCCAATTTCCTAGGAGATATGACCAACTGACCCTAGGTGAGCGGACTGAGACGGGAAGGGTAAGATATGACCAACTGGTGACCCTTTCTACTTGCGATTTGATAGTGATCACTATCGTTTGGATGAACTTAAGAATTGGGGGTGTAGTGTCTAAGTTCCTAACGGCCAGGCACTCACTATTTAGAATCTAGCATGTAGCGGTACCAATGATACCGGCTTAGGACCGGGGAACAAGGACTTATGAAGTCGCCTTTGATTTCTCTTGTGGTGGCTTCTTGCGATAGGTTAGGGCGATTGACCAAATCTTGTCCTCTGAATTTGACCCCACGAAGTAATTAGAAGTAGGTATCGTAGACATATAAATGTTGGGAGGATTAACTAGGTTTAGCACCATATTCCTCTATTGATTTCCTTTCTACCATTTTATTGCTTTTATATTCTGCATTAGTAGTTTAATTAATTAAAACTCTATCAAACCATTTATATTACGTGACAATTAGACTTAGTAATTATCAGGCACATGGCTCTTGGGGCGACCTCGGCTTTACCATTTACTACACTACACCACGGTACACTTCCGTTAGTGCATTAAATTAGACCATCGGTGGGACACTATAAATATTAAGACACGGTCGTTGATGCATCAATTATCATGGTGTGAACCTTGACAACATTAATGAGCCTGTGCTCCTAACAATCTCCCGATGAAGTGACCTAATCTGAATGTGTTTGGTCTTGGGTGATAATTTGGATTCTTCAATGATTGTACTCTCATTATCAATATTGATAGGAGTATTCTTGAAATTGAACCATAGTCAAGAGTTGATTCATACATTCCACAACGATTGAGATACTACTGCAATAGTCTATTCTGCATTACCATGAAACTAATCTTCTTCCAAGATATGGCATCCTCTAGTTGTTGATCTTATCATCGTTATCACTGCATAATCACTATCGAAAAAAGCTTCCAAGTGAAAAGGTGAATCCTTTGGATACCACATGCCTAACTTAGGTTGTTGTTTCAAATAACTAAAAATTCTCTTTATTGCATTCATATGAGAGACCTTAGGTGAGACTTGATATCTTGCACATAAGCAAACAAAACATGATATGAAGGCCTAGATGCGATGAGATACATAAGACATCAATCATGGATCTATATAACTTGACTTCAATAGGTTGGCCATCTTCTTAGGTGAATGAGTTGATAGATTTAATAGGTGTAGTAACAAGCTTCATTGCATCAAAATTGAACTTCTTAAGTATGTTAGATACATACTTGTCTTGACTTATGAATTCCCTCCTTGGGCTATTGCAGTCCAAAAGAAAGTTAACTCACCCATTGAACTCATTTGCAATTCATTCACGCCGACTTCCAAACTCATGACCATGGATTGTTTGGTAGCTCCAAATATGATATCATCAACATATACTTGAACTAACATGATATCCTTCTTATCCCTCTTGATAAACAAAGTCTTGTCAATGGAACCTCTGTCTGTAACCATGTTCTGAATGAAAGTAGAGAGCTCTCATGCAAGCTCTAGGTGCTTGGTGAAGGCCATAAAGAGCCTTAACCACCTTGTAGACTTTGTTTGGATGTGTAGGATCTTCAAAACCAGGAGGTTGCTTAACATACACCTCCTCTGTAATCTTGCCATATAAAAAGGCACTTTTGACATCCATCTGGTAAACTTGAAATCCCATATATGGAAGCAAAAGCAAGAAAAATTCTAATGGCTTCTATCCTTCCCTTGGGAGCAAAATTCCATCATAATCCTCCTTCTTGTTTGTATTGAGCTACTAACATTACCCTTGTTCTTGATGACATTCGTTCATCTCATTTCTGAGCATGCATCTTGTACTAATGACCTTCTTTCCATCAGTAGATCACATAGTACCCAGAACCTTGAAGTTTAAATTGAAGGTTCTTCTTGCATAGCTTGACTGACTCTCTTTAGATAATGCTTGAGCTATGTTCTTGGGTTCTTTTTGAGAGATAAAGCAAGTGAACAGGCATGTTTGATGATCCTTATGATTTAACCTGTTTTGTTTAAAAACAAAGCTAAGCAAAGCATTATGTGGTGTAGAATAACCCTTAGCTTTGGTTCTTGTCATCACTCCGAGTTGAAGGACCAATGATTTGATCATTGGAGGATGATTCTTATGAATTCTTAAGATAGGAGTCATGGAGCTTCATAATTATCTTCAAATTTGTTGAAATCGGCATCTTTATTGGAATGGAGAAGAATACGTTCATTATCTAACTCATCATCGCCAGTATCCTCTAAACCGGGCATGGTAGGATCATTCAAATCATCAAAGTATTGTCAATAGGTGCTGTGATACTTTGTGATCGAAAAATCTTGTCACCCGAGAAGTACTGTAGTCTACGGTCTTGTTCTTTTTTGCGTCTTCATAAGCTCTTCTTTGTTCATCATTATAAGAATGTGCTATAACATCTTGAAAAAGCATCTGATTAAGTTCCTCTTGTAAAGCTTGATCCTCAGCAGGCGGTGAGTTTTGGTTGTGATACTTTGCTTTGGATCCAGGTATAGGTTCTTCATCGAGAGCAACATCGGGTCTAATATGGATCCATGGACAACATCCTTAAATCCTCTCCATTTATGCAGGTTGATTTTTCTTCTCTAAGCGGTACATAATTCATAGAAGGAGTCAAAACTTCAAGATCAAACATCAATCGGGACCTTTACCCTTGATTTTCATGATCTTCTAAAAATTCAACATGAAGACAATCTTGAACCTTCTTGGTGACACTGTTGTACACTCTACAAATCCTTATGTTGGTGCATTACCCTAATAAAGTATCCTTCTTGACTTGCCATCAAACTTGCCCAAATTATCAATTGTGTTGAGAATGGTTAGAGGGCATCAAAAGGCTTCATAAATCAGAATGTTGGGTTTGGTTCCCTTCGGCAACTCATAAGGTGTCTTCATCACGGGTTTTGTAGTGATACTTTCTGACAAGCCTGGCGAGTACTTACAGCTTCAGCCCAGAATTGAATAGGTAATTGTGAATCTGCAAGCATAGTTCTGGCTGCTTCAATCAAAGTCCTATTCTTTCTCTCTACAACACCATTCCGCTGTGGTGTTCTTGCAATGCTGAATTCCCTCTTGATCCATTTGTTGGCACAAAATTCATCCTTAAGATTGTTCTTGAATTCAGTCCTATTATCACATCTAATACCTCTAAATTTGAGTCTCAATTGGTTTTCAAGTGCTATTATAATATTATGAATAGCATCAAATGTATCATCTTTAAATCCCAAGAAAAATACCTAATTGAATCTACTGCAAGCATCTGTCACTACTAAACAGTACTTCTTCTTGTTTAGACTAGCAACAGAAACAGGTCCAAACAAATCCTTGTGTAACAGCTCCAATGGTTCTCTAACAGTCCTGTCCTCAAGCTTCTTGCATGAAGCTTTATGTTGTTTACCCTTTTTGCACGCCAAACATGAGTTATCATTCTTGTAAGTCTTTGAAGGTAAACCTCTAACTAAATTTCCTTTGACCAGTTTGTTGATATTCTTGAAATTTACATGGCCCAATCTTCTATGCCACTGATGTGCTTCTTAAGATGTTGCTTTTGCCACTAAACATGTGGCTCTCCCAGAAGAGTGAAGACTCTTCATATCCAGACTGTACACATCATTGGTTCTTGGTACTCTAAGTACTACCAAGTTATCATCAACAGGCTTGAAATCAGGGGAAAGGATGAGATATTCTGCGTCAGTGAATAACACAGGATGCTTTTTATCACATATTTGAGAGACTGACAAAAGGTTGAACTTGAGCTCCTTCACATATCTAACATTTTCAAAATCTATACGCCCTGCTTTGATGGTTCCTTTTCCAGTGATTCTTCCTATATTGGGATCATTCCCAAATGCAACTTTTCTTCCACAAATAGATCTAAAATCTGACAGAATCTCCTTGTCTCCTGTCATACTTCCAGAGCAACCACTATCCACAATAAGATGATCTTTAAGCTCCTCTTCTGGGTTTCCCTGCACAAAGATACAAAGGTTAGTGTCTTTTAGGAACCCAAGCTATTACTGACTTGTGTTCCCCTTGTGGAGTAACATACTCAAATTCCTTGAGTATGTAATCCTTACAGTTTTTATAGACAGAATCAAGCATTATCTTTTGTTTCAAAACTTGTGATGGATTTTCAGCAAAACTTTCTTTTTCAACAAAAATCTCTTTTTCTTTTTCAACAAAATCATCTTTATCAAAAATCACAGTTTCAGCAGTACTTGTTGAAAGTACTGTTTGTTCATCATCAGTACTTTCCTTCTTGACCCATTTAGTTTTAACTTATGGTGAAGAGTCTCTAGAGCTAACTACTTTATTGGAGTTGTAATGCATTCTAGATTGATAGTAATTAGATCTCCTAGGGTTCCTATTCCAAGAGGTGTTTGGTGAAAACTGAGCATTACTTTCAGAAAGTACTATATTTTGCTTAACAGTACCTTGGAAAGTGTTTGAAGGTACTGGAGGTTTTGAAAAAGGTCTTCTGTGATGAGGGTACCTATGGTCCGGTGAGAAGTTTCTATGGTTAACCCTATGTGAATGATTCCAAGCTGGTCTAGTCTCCCTTGGTTTTTGGTTAACAGTTCTGTTCTTGGGGAACTTACTTAGGTACTCTGAATGTAAGTCACAGTCCTTAATCAAATGATCAGGACTAAAACAAACAAAACATAGTTTTTGATCTGTATTCCCAAAATTTCTTCTTCTATGCGTATGAACAAACCTATCCTGTCTTCGAGGTGAATGATTAAAACTATTTTGACCAAAATTATCCCAGAAAGGTTTAGCAGTGTGTTGAAAAGGTTTTCTTAAAGGTACTGCTGAGGATGTAGCAGTACTTTGAGGTGTAGCAGTACTTTGAGGTGAAAGTACTGCTTGGCTTTTAGTATCATCTACCTTAGGTGTCTCAACAGTTTCTTTTTGGGTTTCAGACCTAGATTGACCAATAAGCTTCTTCCTAAGCTCTAAGCTGTCTACACCAAAACGAGAAACATCAGGCCTAGGAGGTTGATGAATACCAGTGGGATGAGGGACATCATGATAACCTTTGTCTTTCTTATATTCAGGAGGTGTTTCACTAATTGAGTCCTCATTACTAGATGTGTCTACATAATTAATGAGCTCATCATCACTAGTGGTTATATCCTCAAAATTACATTCATCCTGATCACTAGGTGGGTTTTCTATACTATTAAAGTCCATACCAAAACCTAGGCCAGTTTTAATGTAAGCTCTTCTCTATTTTTCAACATAAGTAACATGAGAAAGACCTGATTGTCCCCAAGCAGCAAACTTTTCTAGCAATTCATCTCTCTCCTTAGTTAGTTTCTCAATTTCAGAGATCTTACAATTTAACTTCCATTCACTTAATTTTAACTGATAATCCTGTTGTTTATACTTTTCTGTCCAAGCCATTTCATTATTTTCATGTGTTATGATTTTGGCTTCTAGTGACTCTAAGGTATTTGATACCTGCTACCTCAGACCTAGCCTTTATACAGTTATCTCTTTCAGCCCCATAACTATTCAGTACTTTTTGAAAAAGTCATGACAATTGGAATATACCTCAGAGATAGGGGGTGAACTTGGTGAAGTAGCCATCATAGCAAGTAGAACAGGATCATCTTCACTCTCCATGCTCCAATCAAAGCATCCTAAACCATCTCTAGATTCCAAAGCAGCATGTTCAGGTTCCTCATCAAAAGCGGTGCTCCAATCAAACTCTTTTACTGACTCCTCCACAGTTACCATACAGTAGGTTACTGGTTCATCATCAAACTCAGCACTCCAGTCAACTTCTGATAAACTTTCTTGAGCAACCAAAGCTTTTGTTTCAGTAATAGGAATTTCTTTAAGTTCTAGCTTTGGTTTCTCAGTCATCCTGTTTGCTTGATATTTAGCAAACATGCATTCCCTTGCAAAGTGTCCAGTCTTTTGACAATTGAAGCATTCAATTTTGGATTTGTCAAAAGTAATTCCCTGTTTTGGTTTGAAGTCAATGCTTTTTCCTGTCTTTTTCATATACTTCTTGATCCTTGTAGTGATCATAGCAACTTGCCACCTGATATCAATTTCTTCAAGAGCATCCTCTTCAATCTGTGAGAGATCTTCTTCATAAGTGACAGGTAAAGAAGCTTGCTGTGCAAAGAAAGAGCATACGACTTCATCTGAGTGCATGGTATTAGTTGGAGGAGGGTAGGCAACAGTACTTGGAGTAGGAGAATCAGTACTTTTAGTTGAAGTACTGCCTCTCTTTTCAGATGACAAAAAGGCTATTAATAACGCTACACGCTTCGTTCGGGGTCAAGGAAACTTCCTTTTCTTCGAGCAAGTTTTATAACACCCTAGGCAGTGAACCTAATTGTTGTAGTGTAGTAATTAGGGTAAGCCACGGGTATTGATATCGTTCTCTAGGGGAATAGGAATGCTAGTAAGAAGTTACTACGCTAAGGTTGGGGTTGAGGAAGATTATTTTTTATCTTTTTATGTTTTTTAGGAAATTGAAATGTACGAATCTCGGGGTTTGATTTTTGGGGGGGGGTTGGTATTGCTACCGATTACTCTACTTATATAATTATCTAATCTAAGGTGTATGTAGTCTATGTCTAATTATTGTGTGCTCGTATGATAGTTTAAAGATGTGTTTACTTATGTTTTACTACTCCTTAATTATGTCCTATTGGTGGTTGAATTGTCACGTCCTTATTCTTAGTTGCGTCGTGTGTCTAAGGTTGTAGGGTATGCGTATGTTCCCTAACTCTTTGAAATTACCAAAGGGTCTCGTCTACAAAACCCATTAGGGATAATAAACTCTTACTCTAAGGCACTCTTTGGATGGTTTAGCTTACAACTACTCAAGGAGTTATATTCTAATGTTCACAAAGATTTAATCAAGCATTAAGTACACCACGAATGACCTATCGCATTACTAGATCATTAATCAACTAAGATAAGAAACAACCAATCAATATTCAATAATTAAGTTTCATATTCCCTAAGCAACACACAAATAAATTAGCCGGACATGGAGAACATGCAAGCATACACACAAATAATCAAAGACATAATTGTTTTAATGAAGTAAAGACTTATCTTGATGTAAGATAGGGTTTGGAACCCTAAAATACTGTACAAGACAGCCTTGGTTCGGTTCTAGGTTTTTACTCCAAAAGACTACACCCCTCAAAACTAAATTCGGATTCTATATATAAGATTACAATCACGACGACGTCACCTTATGAATTGCGACGCCGTCGGGTCGCCGTCATTAGGGTTTCGTCTTGGCTACGTTAGTCTTGCGACGGCGTCACCTTGTGCTTGTGACGCTGTCCTCTTCAGCCTCTGACGCCGTCTGGATTGTCATCTGCCGTCTGAGTAGCGACGACCTACTCTTTTACAACTGGACGTCCGTCACTTGAAAATAGACTTTTGGGTTCTGTCCCGTCACAAATCCTTGGACGGCGTCGCAGATAAGCTTGTGACGCCGTCACCTTATGTGTTTCAGCAGTTGGAGTGTCCTATTCTGACTTTGGCCATTTTCCTTCGTATATTCGCGCCTTCCGTCCAAATAAGTGCCATTCCAGCATTTTGCCTTCAGAGACTAAAAGTGAAAAGGAACGATATTAAGTAATACCAGATACAAAATGATCAAATAAGGGCTTAAATGACCCCTCAAAAAGGTACATTTTAAAACCTTATCAAATATCCCTACACTTGGTATTTGCTTGTCCTCAAGCAAATGTGCTTTTAGCCAATTAATTTACAAGTTAGGGTGTGAGAGCATTGGTTTAAACAGTCCACACCACATATAAGCCCCGCAAAAGTCATAACAAGCACGAAAATTACATACTAGCACCTCACATGGGGTGTTTAGGTACTCACATCTCTCGGTTGTATATGAAATATACAAATTAGAATGGAAGATAACACTCATTAACACGGTCCTAGTACATAGATTACCATAGGCTTGAGACCAGATCAAACCTCCATCGCTTTGGCGTAAGCACCTAGGAAAGACTATCAAAGAGGTCTTTAAAGGGTTGTAATGTTAGGCTTACGATAGGGAAACAAAGGGTTTGGTGGGATAGGCTATTTAGTGGTGGCAAGTCAAAAATCTATATGTTGCAAGTATACGAAGAATGGCGTTGCTAAGCCAAGACTCGACACTCTAGACTTTAGCTAACTGAAACAAGCAAACATAAATTTAAAGGATGGTAGCCCGCATGTTTTTTGATTTTATTATTTTTTTATTTTATTTTTTTTTTCACTCTATTTTTTTTCTTTCCTCCTTTTCTATTTTTTCGATTTTTTTTTTCATACACTTTTACTCTACCATCCTCTACGATAACATCAAAATGATAGGGATTTATAGGCACATCCCTACACTTGAGTTTTTATTACTCTAATACTAATTTGACCCTAATTGAAAAGATCAAACACTTGGGGTACATTATTATGCAAACAAAGGGAATTTGAATTTAACGTTCCCTTCCTGTCATTTCATAAACTTTAACTTTTCCATGAATCCCAATCGTCCCAAAACTGTATACAAAGGATATGACTCGACTTAGCAACTCATGCAAGCAACCAGATAATTGAACTAAAGGTTTAGGGTGATAACAATAATGCACTTAAAGTGAGTGCATACAGGGTAGGCTAAGGCGATTTGGGTGTATATTTGGGGGTGGAGTGTAAACAATGCTCTTCATTGATATTCCGGAAAAACCGAAACATCACGAGAACCGCGAAAAGGATAGGCTCTGAGGGGTTAACTAGGGGGTATCGTGTACTAAAGATGAGTACAACGCAAAGGGTGTGGGGGAATTACTCAACCGATGTGGAAGAAGTAATTATATTACGGGTATCAAACAAGGGTTATCCTAATGCCTCTTATCATTTAGTTATTCCTAACTACTCAAGTGTAGTCTTACTTCGAATCTCGAATGCATCACAAAACAAGTTCTAGAATCTAATATACTACCGGTTCACACTCTAAGCATTAAAGATGAATGCTTTAATTCCTACTAATCTAAGGGCGATCCTCACATTTTGGGTGGAATTTAGGTGGTAAAGGGTTTTTGTGCTAGTCATGCAACTTCCTATCCGTGAGACGCTTTTGTTAAAGCTAATGGCCCACTCCTATATTGTTAGGAATTAGAAATTCCCGGTATTAAAGAGTCAGTCACCTCAAGTATATGTAATCGTTAGAATGCTCGTAGTCATAGTTATATTTAGTTAAGTAGTATTTTGTTAAGTAACACCGTGGAGGACGGACGGGTCTTTACCCACTGTATGCCTGATCCACAGCCCGTTGTGTGGCGATTTATGTAAGACTATAAATACTCTCTACCTCCCCAGGTAGAGAGTTGGAGCTCATAATAATATCTTTCACTTTCTCTCACTAAGTTCCCTAAACCCTCTACTTCTCTCTCTAGAACTCACCTTTATACGCCCACTTGGAGTTATGGTTTGATGTGTATGTGAAATCCAATAATCCTACAATGGTATCAGAGCTAGGTTAGATCATATCTTGCACATCTTTGGATTTCTAGTGGTTTTTAGGTGGTTTTTGAGTTTGAAAAATTTTAGTGGTTTGTGCATCATTTGGTTGATTTCTTGTGTTAAAGCTTGGATTTTGTTAGTACTTTTATGTTTAGAATCATCACAAGTTTTTAGGTTTTCATTTGGTAAGCTTGAATCATCTTGGTTGGGTTGTTTTTTGGATTGAAAAGTGATGTTTATGTGGTTTTTCTTGCTAGCGACTTGATATACGGATCTCTTTCTTCGTAGCGACTTGCTTCACAATTTTGTAGCGAGTTACAGTTTTGGAGCTAGCGACTTAGACCTAGCGATTAATAGTACAAGTAGTGGCCTCTCCACTACGGGTAGCGACTTGGTGGTAGCGACTTGGTCTGTAGAGAGTTGCTCTTTAGCGACTTGAAGTTTTAGCGACTTGAGTAGCGAATTGCTGCCAAATTTTGCTAGCGACTTGAGGCTTAACGAGTTACTACTTAGCGACTTGCATTTGTCTAGCGACTTGGGACTTTAGCGACTTGGGGTGTAGCGAATTAGGTGTTAGCGACTTGGTGCTTTATCTTCTAGCGACTTGGGTGATTGTTTACGGTTTTCTCTTGATTTAGTAAAATCCCGGGAAAGAATCTATTTCCCGGTTTAATCATAGAGTTATAAAATCCCGTATAATCTGTTAACATGTTTACCACGTTCCTACTATCATCTCCACTGTTGCCGAGGATGTTCAAGCAGCTGGTTCATATACTCGTCCACCTATGGCTTGACCAACTGACACGATTCTTGGGCTCAACGAATCAGATTGTACTGGCTTGGAAAG
This sequence comes from Chrysanthemum makinoi, assembly GCA_910596185.1. Lineage (NCBI taxonomy): Eukaryota > Viridiplantae > Streptophyta > Magnoliopsida > Asterales > Asteraceae > Chrysanthemum > Chrysanthemum makinoi. The sequence continues at coordinate 270,237,950 of OU343217.1, forward strand.
GAAAATGGTGTCAACATTCTCAAATCCATTGATGAAGGACTGTATCGAGTTGAGACGACTAGAGATGTACTTGATACTGCTGAAGATGGAACTCTGATTTACGGAATGGATAGACCAAAGATGTATGATGAGCTTGATGATAAGTGAGAAAAAGAGATTGATGCTGATATCAGGGCTTCTAACAGTGTTCTTCAAGGTCTTCCTAAAGACATCTACAAGCTGATCAATCACAACACCGGAGCAAAGGCAGTATGGGATAATGTCAAGATGCTTCTCTCAGGTTCAGAATTAACTATGGAAGACAAAGAATCACAACTCTATGACGAATTTGAACACTTCAAGATGAAACCAGATGAGAGTGTCTATAGTACTATGTGAATTTCATAAGTTGGTGAATGACATGAGAACATCGCATGACTATGCCTAACATTCAGCTGAACTCAAAATTTGTGAACAACATGAATCCCGAATGGCACAAGTTGTCACCTCTGTGAAGCTCACTAAAGGATTGAAGAATACAAACTATGAGCAACTCTATGCCTTCCTCCTTCAGAAGGAGACATGCATGTTTGAAAAAATTGGTTCTTATCAGTTCAAAACCAACCTGGGAGAGACAAGCTTGTCTAATGACTCAACTGCCTTCTACTCAAACATCGGAATCATAACCAAAGCCTCACAAGTCATACCCATGGGAAATGGTAATCACAAACTAACCCGATCTATGTTCAAACAAGCTGATGCTGATGCCCACGTGGGTAATTTCATTAATCAACTAGCTCTTCTGATCAGTCAAAACATGAATCTCTCCCACACCAATAACACCTCAGAACAGCATACCAAAACCCACACAATCACTAGCTACTTTAAGATGGGAGGATCGTGGTGCAACCAGTTCAGGAAAGACTTATGATCAGGAAGAGGTGGAGCTGGTAGAGGTTATGTTTGGTAATCAGAATCGAGGAAGGAATGTAATCAAGGTCAAGCTAAGCTGATCAATGTTTAATTGTGGTGGTTAGGGACACATTTCAAGGAACTGCACATCTCCAAAGCGTCCACAGAATGCTGATTACTTCAGAGATAAGATGCTGCTTGTGCAAGCTCAGGATAATGGTGCTGCCTTGGATGAAGAGGAATTGTTGTTTCTAGCTGAGGGCAATGCCAAGACCTATGATGCAGATGTGGATGAGCAGCCTATTCAGGAAATAGGTCACAATCATCAGAATGCCTTTCAAGTCGCTGATTGTGATGCTACACTCTGATGTGGATGATGGACCTACTGCACACACCATCTTTATGGCTAGCATTTCTCCAATGGTTTCTCCCAAGGTCTCCTCTTTACCACAAGCTGGCCCATCCAAAGACACACTCATCTCAGAGGTACTAAAACTATCCGATGATGCGATGTGCAAAAGATGCATGACAAAGTACTATCAGCTGAAACTTTTTGTATCAAATATTGAAAATATGGGTAATATCAATGTTGTCCCATATGATCAATATGTGAAACAAAGTGAAAGTGAAGTTGTGCCAAGTGATGCATCTCCTGCAGTCAACAATGACTATATTTTTGATGAATACACTGCCTGTGCCCATGATGAGTCTGTAATATCTGAATTAAATGCCTATAAAGAACGTGTTGCTATTTATGAACAACGTGCTATGTAGGATCGATAAAAACAAGTGATTTATGTGGTTCGGGGGGTCGGGGAAGCTCAAAGAATGAGAAAGACATGGTTATTGTATTAGATAGAAAAGGGGAAGATGTGTGTGTTTCTAGAGAGAAGAAGAAGAAACCACACACACCTTATTTTACAAAGTGAACTTTCTACCCTCCTAGTTGGAACAGGAGGGTATTTATACTAGGACAAGCCTAACTTAGCACAAATGACTAAACTAGTCCTTGTGAATGAGTAAAGAAAGAAACTAATGCAATTCCCGTAATGACTTCACTTTAGCGAGGCTAACCATCTCTCCCCAAGTGATGTCATACGGGAGTTGCTTACAATGTTCCCTACAAGAAAAATTAAACACAACAGATAAGCGCAACAGCTCCAAGAGTGTCTTCACAGTCATCAAACTTCATGAATCATCTCAGCTGCCATCTCTTTACTTGCAGAAGAACAATATGAGCAAATCTAATTAGGGATTAAATCTGACCTTTTTGGTCTCCCCTAATTAGTGCTCTCCCCCAAACTGACAACCTTTCTGACGAATTTCCTGAATTCGAAGAAGTCTTTTGATAATTAAATTAGAACCGTCTTTAGTCCTCTAACACGCAGCGGAAAATGTAGAAAAGACTGTCGACTCGACCTTCTTCAAGATTGGCCATTCGGGGGAATAAGATATCAACATCTTCATCTCACCAAATGCATTCCAGGTATCTTTCATATATCAAATCAGCCCATAATGTACACATTTCTCTCCCCTTAAGGTTACGATTTATCGGAATCAGCATACAATTGTGTACATGAAGCATTAACTGGAAGCATTCAATCATAAATCAAATCACCCGTGAGAAAATGTCGATAAACAATAACCATTTGAAATTGTCTAACTCATCTCAACCCCCTGTATCAAAATTCAACGGCTGTCTGTAGTAGCCACATGTGAAGATAACCCAATATGACGAACTTGAGAAAGAAGTAAAATCTCCCCGACTGTTTACTTAAGCTTGCACTATCCTTGGGAAAAAGAACGGTGTACCCATTGTACAAAACCTCTTGACGTATCCTCAACTATGTGAGACACCGAAGTGATAGCTACTTGTGGGTAAGAGAGAAAGAATCACAAAAGTAACTAGATAGCAAGTCTTCATCACACTCAATATATTTTCCCAGACAAGTCATCTTCGCGGAAGGGAAGAAAGAAAGAAGATGAAATAAGTAAACACGCCCGTCAAACGTCACTTTAAACCCAAATAAATAATAAAGAGTCATCTCCGTGTCACGTTGATACATCGAAACCTTTAGCCGTGAACTGTATCCTCCGTGAAAATATACCATACCAAAATACGACTCTTAAAGTTATAACAAAATTTGTATCCAAAAAATTTTATTCCAAAAAATCCCGAATAACAAAATTTGATTAGCAAATTTGTCATATTAGTGATATACGATCCGCCCACCATTTTTGGAACACAGATCAGCCCAACAAACGAACAAAGCCCCAAATGCCAGAGATGGTATGATCCGGCCCGATCCATAAACTGTTATCCCATCCGGGTATGTGAGTACATATATGCACTACACATTACTAATCCAAAAACATTCACTACCCTAAAACACCACATTGGATATAACGCCTACCACTGATACTTTTCTCTCCCAACCTCATTTTTATCAAATCGATCTAGAAACAAACACTTCACATCTCTTGCTAATTCTTTCTTACAATCAAAACAACCTTAGCCACTTCTTAATAGTGCACAAAACGTTACACACGTTCCTTTCTCGATCTCTAAACGGTTTCAAGATCCTAAACGGGTCTCGGTAAGTGTTTCACATTTGTTTTAAGTACAAACCGATTTAAAAGAAAAATGATAACAATTTTGCTATTGTTTTATCTTTTGTAAAGCGAAATAACAAGAAACGATATGTTCATTTGGATCAATGATGATGGATGATTCATTTGAAATAATCTATAAAAGTTACACAAAATTAATCCGAATATGAGATTGTTTTTAATATTTTTCTTTGAAGTTTGTGGGTTGGGGAGTGATATGAGAGGGTTAATTTGTGAGTCTAGGTCTAGGATTAGTTGGTTTTGGAACGTGCGGACTGATGAGGGTGATGAAGCTGAGGTCGTGTATATGTTGGTATATGGTCTTGTGGTCTGGTCTACGCGTAACGTTACTTTTCAGCTTATGCTAAGCTTACGCGTAACTTGCTTATGCGTAGCCTTACTCGAACCTTGCTTAGCGTAAGCCAAGGCTTAAGCGTAAACGCATACGCGTAACTTTTTCCTACGCGTAACTTCACAGCTACGCGTATCTCAACTGTAGATTCATCATACGAAGTTTAGGTTTTTGACCCTTTGACCATTTTTTCCGAGCGAGTTTTTCCGACCAAAATTCCGTCCAGCTTCATATAAAACCAGAAAAAACATAAAAGCTTTTCTTTTTTTCTATTTTGACCATGAAAGACCATAAAACTGACGGTTGACCAAACTTTGACTTCTTCACGGATTGGTTAAAAAAAAACGTATAAGGACTGTTTGGACAAAATATACCCAAGACAGATGAGACATGATAGACCAGGACGTTTTTTGAACCAAAAATAAGGATACTCAAAACAGTTTCAAAGACTGTTTACCAAAAGATGGAAAAAAAAATTTCCGGACCAAAAAATATGGGTAAATACAGCTTAAACACAATACAAAACCACACAAATCGATAAAAATACACAACCTGGCTCGTTATACCAATTGTAGGATCGATAAAAACAAGTGATTCATGTGGTTCGGGGGGTCGGGAAGCTCCCAAGAATAGAAGACATGGTTATTGTATTAGATAGAAAAGGGGAAGATGTGTGTGTTTCTAGAGAGAAGAAGAAGAAACCACATACACCTTATTTTACAAAGTGAACTTCCTACCCTCCTAGTTGGGACTAGCAGGGGTATTTATACTAGGACAAGCCTAACTTAGCACAAATGACTAAACTAGTCCTTGTGAATGAGTAAAGAAAGAAACTAATGCAATTCCCGTAATGACTTCACTTTAGCGAGGCTAACATGCTAAATTTGAGTTGACCACTCGTGAGCAGGAAATGGATGACCAAATGCGTACAACTATTAGAAAAAGTAGGTTTAGAGAAGAAGTATTAAAACAAGAGTTAAACTCCTTGCAAGAAAAGCTTTCTAAAAATGCTAAGCAAAAACAAGAACTTCAAGAAAATGTTAAAATGCTTAAGCTAGAATTCAGTGCTAAGGAATCAAAACTTTTGAATGATTTTTCTAATCTAAAAACTTGAAAAACAATCTTGAAAATAAGTTGTACGTACAAGGAAACACCATTCAGACTGCTCAATGTCACTAAGCATAGAATTCTAAGCGATAAGCATAGCATTCCCTTATTGAGGAACCAAATCCAAGTTCATAAAAAGGCTAGAAATGCTCATAAGGGTCTTTATGATGGCAAGGAAATCCTTAAACCTAGACAGAAACCTAGTTGCATTGAGTGCACAGAGGAGATAAAAATCAAATGAAATCACTAGGAAAAGTTAAACAAGAAACTAGCTGATCCAAAATGTAAAGAAAAGAAAGTAATCATCAAATCCCATGATTACAAAATGAGAATGGTTGCCTTAAACAAGTTTAAGCCTCAACATTGTTACTCCCGAACAAGTGTTCTTTGAAATGGATTTAGATAGCAGAAACTGAAAATATTGTTGTAACCACCCCCCTCTTTGGAAAATGCCTAGAGCGACTGTGTACCTCCTAATACACCAATGCATCTTGTTCCTAGAACAATTGCCACTAAAAGCAAGACCTTAATTAGCCAATATGTTATACTTCAACTATTTGTTGATTTTTAGAAAACTTGCAAGAACGGATTACCCCACTGGTATTACGGAAGGAGAAAGGGGTTTGAGCAAATGAAAGATTTATTTAACTGAGGTCATGCCTTTCTTTAACTTCCTAAAAAGATCACTTTGAGAGTCTTAAAAAGGGATAGAAACTGATATTAAGGGAATGGAAAAGGAATTTGATGCAATGATAGTTGAAGTTAGTGACTATGAGCGAGCACGAAAATATAATGAGATTGAGAGGAAGAACTTGCATACACTAAATGAGAACCTGATTTCTGAATGTATTACTCAGGATGTGTTTTTCACTGCTACAAATTGTTCCATTAATGCATCCAAATTTCATGAATATCGTTGCACTGAAGTCTCCCATGATCGTGTCTTGAGCTTGAAAAAACTAATTCTGAACTAAACGAGAAAATTGAACTGGATGATCACGACAATTTGTTTAAACATTTTTCTAAACTGGAAGTTGAGCATTTTAATTTACAACTAAAAATATCAACATCTAAAGAACATGTCAAACTTCAAATATCAAGACATCCTCAGATGCTCCAGAGTTTGATGCGTTTTTCAATTAACAACGTGATGAACAGATTCAAGCTCAGTACAACACGATCAGAAAGTTGAAAGCCCAAATCTCTCAATTAAAGGGTCAAACAAACAATATGACAGGCTCCCAAATCCCTCCTCCTTTAGATTCTCAGAATCTCAAACTTTTCATCTTCAAAACTTAGTTGATGCTTACAAAAGGAAAACGAGAGTTTCTAGAAGAAAATGAAAAAGTTAAACGACATTTTAAAGAGTTATATGATTCAATAAAAGTCACCCGTGACCAAAACACGAAAAATAACGTCCTCTACAAAAGAAATTGGGAGATCTGAGAAGTCGGGAATGGGAAACTGCCACTTGTTTTCAATAAGAATGTTGTCTCAAAGTCACCCTTAGACTACAAATACACTGTGACAGTTAAATATATTCCTCCTTGTAGGACCTAAGATATATCAACCTTATCATGAAATACCCACGTTAACCAAAGTTATGCGTAGAACTCGTGAAACCCAAACACAAAACGTAAAGCTTAGAAAGATGAAGAAAGATTAGATGGTGACTTGAATGATATAAAATCGTGTATAATGTGATAAGATATGCAAACAATAAGTTGTATATTTCTTGAGAGAGAAAATACACACACACACACACACTTTCAAGCACACCCCTCAAATGACCATTTGAGGGGTATTTATAGTACAAGACACATGTTGCCCTAAAGGCTTTGCTTGGGCTTTTCGTGGGTTGGACATGGGCTTGGGATGCTTAAGCTTATACACGGCTTAGCATACCTTAACATTTAACCCATTAGCTTAGCCCAGTCCACGAGCCCGTTGACTATTCTATCACGATATCTAACATATATTACAAAGTTCCTAACGTGAATGACCATCACTTCTAATAAAAACTATTAAGGCTAACAATCTCCCCCTAAGGGTGGTCATTCAAATGATGCTCCACTTGATTAGGTCTTTACTTTTCTTGAGCTAGGACTTTGGTGTGTATTGAATAGTCCTTGATTCTTTGTTCCTTCATGCTTTGTGATCAGATAATGTGGTTTTCTGCCGTTGTCAACTTCGTTGGTTTGGTGTCTCCACGTCTTCTCCTTTCTTTCTCCACCATGCTCACACTTCTATTTGTCTTTTGGTTACCAATGATGTAGTTCTCGAGTCTTTAAACTTTGTAGATTCTTTGACGAAGAATCATCTCCTTTGATATGATGAAACTTTCATGTGTTGTTGGTATGAGCATGTGGCGAGTCTGCACGATCCATCCGCCCCGGAGCTTCCATAAGAAGAAAACATAAAACAGTTAGTAATAAGCGGATTCCGGCACTTACAAGTTTGAATTTCGAGGGTGTTAACAGCATAGTGTGAAAACACATCTCTAATTCTCACAAAGGCCGTTCCTGAACTGGAGTCCCACAAGTGAGATAACGCGATATACCGAAGTACATCTACAGTTCAGATGAGTCGCTGAGGTACACCGAAGCATCACCCCACGACTGTAGACCGTTTGAGACACACTAAGCGTAATCCACAGGGAGTTACCGAAGTGACCTGCTGTCAGGGCTGCTTGATGTTGACCCTGGCAGGAGTTTCCATTCAATCACTGAAGATCACAGTTGTAACTCTTCTCATAAATGTTCTGGCAGATTGCTAAGATCTGCGTAGGACTCTATAATATATCACTTGTGTCCTTATTGATGAACAACAAGCGATGTCATGTCAATTGTTCCTATGAGATCTTTTGATGAATCTCGTGGCTCTAGACTCAATTAGTGCATTTTGGTTTTCCTAAGCGGAGACTAGGGAGAGGGTCTCCTTCTTCAATACCAACGATCTCTAAGAGAAAGTCGATAGATTATGTAGGGTTCCCAGTGAGAATGAAACAAATCCTTTTAAGAGGAATTGAGTGGCTAGAAGGTTTAGTGCAGTGCGTCACTGGGTCCATGACGTCTTTGTCTTCAATACCAGTGTCATCTAGTGACAACCAGTAGCATATGTATTGAACCCGGTTTCTGCCCTAAGGTTGAATATGGAGGGCTATTTCTTTTCACCCTTTCTTTTACTTTTCTTTTTAATTCTTCAACCCCTTCTTTCTCCTTTCTCACATTACTCCTTTTTTCAATCATACCTAAGGACTTCTAATACTACACAATTGGTGATGTCCTTGGGTAGATCCCTCCGGCTCTGGCGGATCATAGGACTGATTTCCTATCCTTAGTCACCTTATAACTCCATGACTGTCCTATTGTTGCCATAAAACCATTTTTCTTGAAAATCTCTCCGAGTGTTTATGATAGAAAACATGTTTGAGACACTCCGCGAGTTTTATATTTTCAGAAACACTCCCCTTCACATGTGCTTATAAGTTTTACAGAAATCTGCACATAGAGGGTAGAGTTCGCACTTTTTGAATTGATCGACTTTAAATGAACTAGACCGATTCGAGACACGTTTACATCACTAGAGAACTAGCTTTAAATTATTACCCGTCCTGGTCAAGTCCATAGAAAGTTTCTCGAGATGGTACATTTACTGACTTTGATTCCTCGTCAATTCATTGGTTCCGTCTGAGTCGAGCTCATTATGAGATTCAAACCACGATCATTAAACATTTTTTGATCACATTTTAATCACGTCTCCTCCCCCTCAAAAATAGCGTATTCGTGATATTTTTGATATCAACGGATTAAACAGCATTTTAGAACCTTTTGGGGAGACAAACGGATTTGATTTAAGCATGAATATGGAACATTTTAGTTTTATACTCCCCCTTTAATAAAGCATAATCAATTAAAGGGTTTTAGAGGGAGTTATCTTGAGCACAAACTATTTGAAAGATTTTGAAAATCTTTTTGAACAATCTTGAAAAGGTGCTCAAGATGATGATGATTTCTCACCATTTTTAACTGTAGTGCACTGAAGCGTACACCTCATTTTTCGATCAAAGCACGAGTTTTGATTTGAAAATAATCAAAAGTCATCATTTCAGTCCGGGTTTCGTACTGATGTAGAGTGAAGCGAAAGCCATTATTTGAAGAAATTTTGAGAAACGACATGTTTTAGAAAACATAAAGAACTCTCGCTCAAGCATCTGTACATACCCGTATCATTGTTGAATGACATTTCTAGAAACGTACAGAATATCGATTATACGAGAGACATGTCGTGAGAGGAATATTTTTGGATTTTTGATTTTATATTGTTTTTGTATTTTTGAAAGTTTTATATTTTTATATTTGCTTTTGTTGGTTTTTCAAATTTTGTATTTTGTTTTTTCAAAAATATTTACAGCGAAGCTTTTTGGAAAATCATTTTCAAGAAGATTCGAGAAGACGTTCTAACTCCTCAGGGGTTAGGCTTCGCATTCCAATTCGTCGAACTAAATAGTCAAACCTTTCTTTTGGGAGGGCTTTAGTTAATAGATCGCGAGTTGGTATCTGTCTTCACGAAGAATAATTCAACAGTACCATTTTCGACGTACTCTTTGATGAAGTGATAGCGGACACGGATATGCTTAGTCTTTGAGTGATGAACAGATTGCATGATATGGCTATGGCACTTTTCGAGTCACAATACATAGGTATTTTATCGAAAGTAAAGCCATAATCTGTGAGTTGTGTTCTCATCCATAGAACTTGAGCACAACACGCTGATAGAGATACATACTCAGCTTCAGCGTTGATGTGCAGTGCAATCTTGTTCTTTAAGACCAGCTTACTAACTTTTCACCCAAAAAATGTGCTCCTCCAGATGTACTTTTTGCTGTAACTTGATCACCTGCGTGGTCTGCATCTGAAAAGGGCAATTAGATCAAATCGGATTCCTTCGGATACCAAAGTCCCATGTGAATGGATGTCTTCAGGTACCGAAAGATCCTTTAACCTCTTTGAGGTGCAGTTCGGTAGGCTTTGCCTGAAACCGTGCTAATAAGCAAACAGCAAAATGAATATCTGGTCGACTAGCAGTAAGATACATGTGAGAACCAATCATGCTCCGATATTTCTTCGGATCAATAGGTTTCCCAAACAAATCAGCTCCCATTTTTGGTGAAGTTACCATTGGTGTTCCGACAGAGTCACAATTATCCATACCATGATTTTTCAAAATCTCAGTTGTGTATTTAGCTTGATTTATAAAAATTCCACGTGGGGACTGATGTATTTGTAAACCAAGAAAGAATTTTAGTTCCCCCATCATGGACATTTCAAATTTACTTTTCATGAGATTTTCAAAATGTTTTGAAAGATTCGGATTAGTGGACCCAAAGATGATGTCGTCCACATAAATCTGAACAATCAAAATGTCGTTTTTGCATTTTTGTGTAAACAAGGTAGGATCAACTGTTCCTTTGGTGAAATTGTTTTGGATAAGGAAAGAGGACAGTTCGTCATACCACGCTCTCGGAGCTTGTTTTAAACCATATATAGCCTTTTTGAGTTTGTAGACGTAGTCTGGATGTTCCATGTCTATGAAGCCTTCTGGCTGACTCACGTACACTTCTTCTTTCAGAGTTCCATTCAAGAACGCGGTCTTAATGTCCATCTGATAAACCGTGATGTTTTTGTGAGCGGCATAGGCTAAGAAAATCATGACTGCTTCTAGTCGCTACCTGGCGCGAATGACTCTTCAAAGTCTATCCCTTCCTCTTGTCTGTATCCTTTGGCCACAAGACGAGCTTTGTTGCGAATTACAGTCATTTCTTCATCCCTTTTGTTCTTCCATAACCATTTAAGATCAATGACTCGAACGTCAATGGGTCTTGGAACCATTTCCCAAGAGTCATGTAGACGGTATTGGAGAAGTTCCTCCTGCATTGCTTCTATCCATGCGGGATCTGCCATTGCCTCACGAATGTTCTTTGGTTCTAGATTGCTAATTGAGCAAAGGTAAATGCACAAGTCACAATCCGTGGCAAGTTGGCGTCTCGTCTGAATTGGCCTTGAAGGTTCACCAATAACTTGTTCAATCGGATGGTCTTTAGTCCACTTCAGAGTAGAAGGATACCGTTGGTTAAACGTATGCGAGTTAGATGGTTCTCGTAAGCATGAAGAAGATTCAGCTGATTCCGTAGCGAACGGTTTTCAAATAGTCTTCATCTAACGTTGCATCGTTATGGTTTTGGTTTGCTCATCACTACTGGTAGAACGGGTGCAATAACTGTAGTAATGTAGATGATGTAGATGGGATTGGTGCATTGGTTTCGACCGTTGTAGATGCATCTTCTGTTGGTGGTGGAGGATGATGTTGAGCGGGTGCAGCGGAATGATGGTTTGATGCATTTGTCGAAGTTCCACCATAGTATTCATCGAACATTAACTCAAAGAAATTCTCCCATTCTTGTTCTTTAGGATTTTCAAACGAAGTTGATTGAGCTCTTTGAGGTACGAGTCCTGAACTGATGTGTCCAGAAGTCTGTCGGTTTAGTGCGGGTTCTAGAGCGAGTCTCTCAGAAGCCATCAGTGAAAGTTCGTCAAACTTCACATTCATCGTCTCCATGATCCTCCTATTTCTCCTGTTATACACCCTGAATGCCCTCGAGTTATCTGAATATCCAATGAAGATTCCAATATCACTTTTTGCTTTCAGTTTTCCAAGATCTTCTCTGTCTTCGTAGGATAGCACAAAGCGCCAAATACGTGAAAGTAAGAGATATCCGGTTTTCTGTTATTCACAAGCTCATATGGGGTTTTACTGAATCTTGGATGGATTAGGGATCGGTTCTGAGTGAAACAAGCAGTGGCAACAGCATCAGCCCATAGAAATAACGGTGCACTAGAATAGATTAGCATTGTGCGAGCAGCTTCCACAAGAGTTCTATTTCTTCTTTCAACTACCCCATTCTGCTGTGGAGTTCTAACAACTGATGTCTGATGAGTAATTCCAACATCTTCAAAATAAGTTCTTAACTCCTGATTAGTGAATTCAGTGCCGTTGTCTGTTCTTACAACCCTTACTGGAGCTTGAAGAAGTACTTGAATTCGCTTCAGAAAAGTGATGATGATGCCTGGTGCTTCGTCTTTTGATCTCAGAAACTTAACCCATGTATATCTCGAATGATCATCGACGATGACAAGAATATACTTTTTTCCCATTAATGCTTTCAACTCTCATTGGGCCACATAAGTCCATGTGCAACATATGCAACTTTGCTTCCGAACTAGGTACGGTTTTGGGTTTATATGATGCTCTTTTGCTTTTTCCTTGTTCGCATGATGGACATAAGTGATCCTTGGTGTATTTGAACTTTGGAAGTCCGTTGACGATGTTGTCTTTGGCAATTTGTTGATGGTGTCGAAATTGAGATTGGATAACCGTCTGTGCCACAACCAGGACTGTGTTCCAGATGCTCGTGTCATAAGACATATTGGTGATGAAGAGGCCATTTTGTTGATGTCGATAGCATACAAGTTTGTATCACGATTCCCAGTTAAGAGATCAGTGCCATCCAAGTTTCTAACGAAGCAAGCATTTCTCCTAAAAGCAACATCTAAATCTGCATCACGAACTGCCCGACGAAAACAAATTGTGTCCCAACCCTTCGACATAGTAAACCCGAGTGATCAAATAATTTCCCAAAGGTAGATCTCCATAACCCATGATAGCTGCTACATGATCATTTCCGAAACGTACGTTCCCATGAATTTCCAGACGAAATTGATCAGCAGCTTCAGATTCCCGGTCATGTGCTTGGAGCAACCCGAGTCGACGATCCAAAGACAATTTTCGATAACCTGCCAGTACAGAAAAAGAAATATTGTGGAAACCGTTTTGATTTTGGTTCCTTTGGGTTAGAGGTAAAATCCTGATCACACTCAGAGAGGTTTTCTACAGGGAAGTCTGGTTTATCACTCATTGTACCATTCTGGAGTGTGTAAGTTCTACCTGTGGGTTTCCAAATATCATCCCTAAAGTATACACGTTGGTTCTTGTCAGTAGTGTAAAGCCTAAGTTTTGCAACTAGTCTTCCTACTCGTTTAGCGTAATTACTTTTTGGGACGTTCTTCTTAAAAGGCTTATCATTCACATTCTTAGAAACACAATCATCTTGAACATTTAAAGATTTCTTGCAAGTTAAACAAAGAGATTCAACACATTCATTAGACTTAGCAAATTTCATAGGTTCAATACATTCAGATGAAATGTCTTTCTTATTCAAAAGCTGTAAATTCCTAGGGTGTTCTTCTACTTTCTTCTCTTTATTCAAGCTACCACTCCTAGAGGCATGCGAGACTCTATTGTTCCTTGTATTGCTCTTAGGCTTTAGTCTGCTGCTCCTAGAGGTGCTTTCTAGTCCTGTAGAAGGTGAGGCACACGCATTAGGATTCACATTTTTATGAAGGGAGGTGGTTTCAGCTTTCCTAGTCTCTTTAGAGTGCTTTTCTAAACTTATGTCGTTTGTTCCATGTGTTTTAGATGTGGAGGCAGACGCATTAGTGGTACTCATCTTAAAAAGGCCAGGTGCTAAAACTTTTGGTTTCTCAATAACTGCTTTTCCCTTATCAACATGTTGTTTAGGTAGGGCAGGTGGAGTGACTGGTTTTGATGAAACATTTTTCTCATTGACTTTTGGAGGAGGCATAGAAACAGACATTTTTGGTTTTGAAACCGGTTTGGGAACATTTGCTTTCTCCGCAGTCAATGGTTTTGCAATCACAGTATCCACTGCCTTTCCTTTTGACATCCCTGAGCCCTCAAAAGATCATTTTTTCGCTTTCATGTCATTGTAGGCACGCTCATACGACAATTTGTCATATTTGCATTCCTCAGTTTTTCGATCAAGTTGTTTAAAATATGACACATTTTCTTTTTCAAGTTTCATAAGAGCTTTTTCATATTTTGAAACAATTTCGGAGGTCTCAGACTGGAGTCTTTCATGATCTTCAACAGAATAAGTTTGCAAAATGATGGACATAATATCAGTAGTCAGAACATCTTCGAAGAGAGAATCATTTAACTTTTCCAAAACGTTAATGTGTTCAACACTGTCATTAGCTTGCTTTACCAGGGATTTATGGTCCTTGACAAAGTCAGCTGTTTCTCTCAAAAGTGCTTGTTCAACATGAATTACCCTTGCACTGATGGCATTCACCTGAGGGGCAATTTCATTTTCAAAAAACCTTTTTTGTTCAATATCAAAACTAGAAACCAGATGTTGTTGTAATATGGTTTTAGTTTTAACACTCCCTTGAAGATACCCTATTCTCGTTTTTAACATCATCTAAAATACTTCTATATCACTTGTGTTAAAAGGATTGTTTGAAGACATTTGTTCGATTTTCGAAAGAGATTTGGAAACTACAACTGGTTTTGAAACTGGTGTTGAAACGGGTGTTGACTCTTTGTTTGAAACACTTGGTGTGGTGGAAAACGTTGATTGTTCTTTTTGATTAACAAAAGTGATTCCATTAATTTTGTTCCATTTGTTATAATCAATCGGTTTTATTTCTGGATGTTTCTGTTTCATTTTTGATCTACTCTCCTCAGATAGTTCCAACGTTTCAAGCGAATCATGCACAATTATGGGTTCATGCAAATGTTTTCCATTGTGCAACACATTCTGAGATTTCTGAGCTTTCTTGAGAAAACAAGGAGGTGAGTTACCAAGAGCCATTTTGTGAGATGTATGAAAAATCGGATTTACTTGATAGAAAGCATTTGTTGTCTTTAGCGGAATGACCCGTTGTAAGAAGTAAATTGTCCAATTTTTTGATCATTTCATTTTTTTCCAGAATCTCATCAAGAAGAGAATCTTCTCGTTTTGCAAAATCAGTAATCAACTTCCTTTCTCTTTTTCAAGATCAGAATACATTGCTTTTTGTTTAGAAAGTTGGTCATTTAGTCAGAAATTCTTGTTTAAAGATTTTATTTTCAAGTTCAGATTCACATCAAGTGTGTCATACTTGATTTGCAATTGTTTTTCTCTTAAAGCAGAATCTCGATAACCAATTTCTAATTCTGAATTTTGTTTGTATGAAATCATAGGCTCTGGCGTTCTCTTTGTAACTCTCAAGCTCAGCAGTCAATTTAACATTCGCGGCCTTAACTTCGCGATTGACCTTACTAACTTTCTCAATTTCAATGCCACATGGATTAATGATTATTCAATAAGCACGTGTTTCCTCATCAGTCTCATTATTTTGTGCCACACAGCCTCCTTAGGATCCACATCGGAGTTTCAGAGTTAGTATTGCTACAACTCGGATTGTCCATGTATGTATCATAAGTAGGTGTTGGCGTCACAGAATGCTGTTCGTCATGATTAAACACATCAAATATGACATTGTTATAGCATGGATCAGTGATTGGTACCTCAGATACTGCATTGGCGTCATAGACAGGAGGTGAGTCTGACTCAGTGTCATACTTAGCTTCTTGAAGATTTGCCATGAAGATGCAATTCGCATTGAGTTCCTCGAGGTCTCCAAATCATCCACAATAGCGAAAAGTCATTTTCCTCAGCACTCAACTGTAATCCCGCATCTAGCTTATCTGCTAACAAAGCAGCTTTCGAAGAAACTCACAGTCTTCTTGTGCGGTTTAGTGGACAATTTCTTGCCATGTGACCCACTCCTTGACAGTTATAACACTTAATCTGATTACCCTGATTCATATTTCCATAATTCCCAACGACTGGAGCTGCAACATTCTGATTACCCACTGCTCTATTCCCAACATTCTGACCCATCTGATTTCCAACATTCTGACCCAACTGATTACCCTGATACGGAGCCGTCTGATTACCCATACGAAATCCAGTAGCATATCCCTGCTGATTCCCAATAACTCCAACCATTTGTCCTTGATTACCCATATTCACACCCGGCTGTGCCATTTGCCTGTTGCGAGTGTTTGACGAAATCCTTTGGTTGTTGTTAGTTGGTGTGGAATAGCGACTTTTTAGTGCGTTACCCAAGAAAGAGTATATTTGTTGCAAGGTCGCTTCTGGTCATTTTTCAGTTCAGTGATTCCTTGTTCCTGTCAATGTTTGTTCTGGATAGAAGTGTTGTTGTGTTGTGGAATGTATTGCTGCAAGTTGTTGTTGTGGAAGATGATGAAGCTTGTTGTTGTTTATCACTAGTTTGAGTCTTTGCATGAGTGCCAATGGATCATGATTCCTTGCCAATCTTTCTTTCCTGACTTCATTCACTTCAGCTTGGTTTTGTTTCAGAAAATCATTCAGTTGATCAAAGTTCACCTGATGTAAGTCTTTTGTTTGGTTGACAATAGTGACATATCGTCCCCATTCTTCTGGAAAATTGTTCAGGAACTTGATGTTTGAACGATAGTTCTGGGGTGTCAGCTTGTTTCTGATTAGCTCATTCATCAAGTGCAAACCTTCCATAGTAGGATTTCAATGGATCTCCTGGAGTGGAAGTAAACTTTTCCCATTCAGTTAGCAGCTTTTTCCTCATGTCTTGTTGACCATTTCTGTTCCATGACAAAGCCGTCTAACACGTTCCCACATATCGAAAGCCGTTTCACAACTGTCTACCGCAGCAAAGATGTCTATTGGTAAACCCAGTTGGACAATATGAATTGCCATATCATCTGCATCGACTTGCTTTTGATCCTCTGCAGTGTATTCTGATTCAGTTTGAGTATGAAAATATGGTGGGATGTCAGGATTCCATGATCATGGATTTGACGAGGCTTGAATGGTCCATTCTGAATGGAGTTAATCATGAGTTTTCCATTAGGTTTAGTCTTGATGTAACGGAGCATACGACTTGACCATTGAAGATAACCACCTTTTGCCAACATAGGAGGTCGTTTTCGGCACCGGCTGCATGAATGTCTTGTTGAGTTGCCATTGATGAAGGTATGATCTGATAAGTTGATGTAGGATCGATTCAACGATAAAGGAGTTGTGGTTGATGACGATTAAGCTCAGTTGAGGTGTTTCCAAAGTCGTACTCGTAAACTCGGTTCTTAAAAATTTTTCGCCAACAAATTTGAATTCACTATAAAAATCAATTCTAAGGTCGTATGAAAATTTTGAGTTATGACAATTTTGACGGCAAAATTGACCCGAAAAATTTGAATTTAGGCCCAAAAATTTTGATTTTTGACCACATTTTCACAGTTAAACCAAAATTTGATTTCGCGTAAAAATTGAAAGTTTAGTATCCTCAAAATTACGCGTAAAATTTAATTTTATGCGTAGAAACCTTATGCGTAGAAAGTAATCTTACCGTAACCTTAAGCTTATGCGTAGACAAACAGTTACTATGGCGTAAACCTTACGCGTAATTTTTGAAGTACTGCGTAGAGTTACTCTAAGCTTTTAGCTTATGCGTAAAACGATGGTTAAGAACCAAAAATCCTTACACTGTCACAGCGTAAGGGATATCCACAAGTCCTAAGGTTTCCACACACTTATCCAAGTGAGGGAAACACTGAGTAACAGTTATAGCACGAAGATTCTTCACCAAAAAGTTACGAGTAGAAAACTAGGGTTTTGACGTTTTGACTTCTACTCGTAAGAAATTTCCAACGATTCAAATGATTTCTTTTACCCAGATAGCCTTAAAAACACTCGAATAACCCAAAAATGTTGACCTTTTTCACCCAAGTCCTAAA